>CM063508.1:17947906-17960406 GCA_032207245.1 Pardosa pseudoannulata
AAATATTTTAATACTTAATAATATAAAAGTGTGAAATAAGTGGGATAACAGGGTAATATTATGATTCTTACGGAGTATCATACCTCATAATTAAATATTTCTGAATACTAAAAGTGTACACGTTTAAATGGACTATAAATATTGTGAAACCTAATAAAATTTCTGAAAGATTTGTTGTAATATAAATAGGATAACAGAATGACAGTACGATGATTGCGGAATTTCATTAAGTACTTATACTCCTTCAGAAGGTATAAGACCACTTAAATAAGTGGTTTCCAAGTAGAGGTGTCATATCCCCCAGGGGCTATTAGCATACAGAGCAGGTATTAACAAGAGAGGCTCAAAAATTTGTTTTACTTCTCAATAACAAAGTATGTTTTTATACCACATCAACCATATGTATTGTTTTTCAAACCACAGAATAACATAGAAGTCTGTTTATTAGTATGTTTAGCACTTTTATTATATCCGTAATTCATACATACGTTAAGTCACAGTCTTTTTAATAATCATTAAATATTTTACAAGAATATAGTATAAAAATAAATAGGTAATTACTAACAGGAGATATGTAAATTCCATTATTATTCTGCTTATATAAGCTTTCAGTTTTTGGGATAAAGTTGTTATTTAAAACATGTCGTTATTATATCTATAAAATATAACAGCCTGTGAGGCTCAGAAAAAGTTTTGTTCCTAGGCAGGCATAGTAGAATAAAGGTTGGGAACCATTGCCTTAAATATATTTTTCTATCATGAAGAATTATGATTGAGAATTATCCCTGAGGGTGGAGTATGATTTGAAACGGGGAGCAAACGATTAGCGCTCTGCGGCTCCTCGCGCAATGCAGACATCATTTGCGCAGGGTAGAAATCGAATTTTTAGGGGTGTCCCCCTTAGTCCGGCCCTTTTTAAAGTTCAAGAGTCAACCCGATACTAGACAAAAAGGAGCCTTTAATACGATGATCGGCGCGAGGGACTCGACAAATTAGTCTCATTGATTATGTGATCACGTTGAATTCAACTTAACATACGAGAAGTTTCACTTAAGGAGCGAAAAAATAATCGAAGACGATCGAACTTTCGAGCGAGGGACTGAGTGAAGGTTTTTGAAGCTGGATTTTTCTATCACTCTTTTTCTACGAATCATAAGTTAATCTCTTAATATTACGTCACTAAATAAAAATAAGTGAATGTGTGTCTACGTACATACATATATATATATAATATATATATATATATATATATATGTATATATATGTATGTATATATGTATGTATATATGTATGTATATATGTATGTATATATATATATATATGTATATATATATATATATGTGTATATATGTATGTATATATATATATATATATATATATATATATACATATATATATATATATACATATATATATATACATATATACATATATATACATATATACACATATATATATATATACATATATATACATATATATATACATACATATATATATACATATATATACATATATATATATATATATATATATATATATATATATATATATATATATATATATATATATATATATATATATATATATATATGTATATATATATATATATATATATATATATATATGTATATATATATATATATATATATATATATATATATATATATATATATATATATATATATATATATATATATATATATATATATATATATATATATATATATATATATATATATATATAATTTGACAAAAAATAGCTTTTATAGCAATTTGAAAATATATTTACTACTTATTTTCTTCCGGTACTTTTTGCCAATTATATATATAGCGACATTATTATCTAAATTTCATTTAGAAAATATAATTTTTATTACAGTGGGAATCATTTTTATAATTGATTTTTATATGCTCCTATTACATCTATTAATATTCTCATGAATTTCAGCTTTACTCTCAAATAGATTCAAAGGACAGAATATTTTTAACGGACAATATAGTGAGATTGCTGTGTATGATGTAATGATTTATTCTAGAGAATGAAAAAAAATTCATATTTTCTATTCTAGAGAGTTTGAAAAATAAAAGTATGGTGAGATATGAGAAAATATTTTACATTCACAATACAATGTCTTTCATATCTCAAGCATAAGACGTAATAATTATGAGCAGATACATGTACTCTAAACTAGTTAAAATTATTAGTACTGTTGTGAAATGAATCAAACTAAAACATTAACGAGCACAATCTAAATCATAATTAATTACAAAATTACTATTTTGAATTTAAGGAGACACTAAATCTTTCGATTGTTTTGAAAATTTCAGCAATAACAATGTAGTTTTATAATGTAATAAGGTAGATAGAATTAGTAATAATATTAGAATTATAATAATTTTTGAGTATGAAAGTACACAGTTCCCTTTAAATTATTTAAAAAAATTAAATATTACCATTGTCATTTTGCAGAATAAAATTTTAGACCAATAAGGAATCAATAAATGTTAGACTAAATTTTGTGTATTGTGTTCCTTTTCAATTTATTACGTACGTGGAAAGATAATGCAAATAACTTAATTCGCTACACCTTTTTCTCTATTTGAAATGATGGAAGAGTAATACTATAAAATGTACATAGATATTTTCAGTTTAAATTATAGAAATGAAACACCGAAATATTTGTAGATATAATAGTGCTGAAAAGTGTTGGGTTCTTTAATGAAATTATAAAGTTAACGGTGCATATTTATATGAAATAATTGTTTTTTTCAAGAAACAGTGCTAAAATGCCTTTCATGTACTCTAATCATTACTAATTAAATAGAAGTTGAAGTGTTATTATGTGGTGGAAACAGCGATTTAAAAATTAGTTAATTCACATGTTAGATCAATGAATCACTACGCATATTTTTTATGTCATTTGTTCAGCTGCTAAGGAAACGAGAAAAGTAAAAGCTACTAAATTTCCTGTACTTCAGCTGCACAATCTTGTAATTGATATAAAACGCCACATTTCATTCCCTTAAGTGTTTGCATTACCCTGCGCAAAGATCGTTTTCACATATTTTGTGCGGGAACTGAATGTACTAGCCTGTCTCATTAATCCATATCTCTCAAACACAGGAATTGTGTGTCCCAAACAGCACGCAATAGTCGAGAGATTTATGGCAGTCTAATTTCTGGAGGGGAATATCCATCATTTACGTTGAACTAGTATACGTTACATCATTGTATGATTTATCAAACGTACACTTTGTAAATTAAATGGAATCCTACGTGGTCATAAATCAGAAACGACAATTATAGAAAGGTAATAGAAGCGAGAAAAATAACAACAAAAATCAAACCAAGAAATGCTATTATATACAAGCGGAAATATGTCCTACCACTAATCTTACTTCCATAAAAGAATTCAGCTCCAGAAATCTAATATCTTTTATCCATTATTTTAAGTAAATCTGTATTACAAACATTGCAAGCATCTTTAAGCTCAAAGTCCGCATATGCGGAGCTCTAATATTTCATAAAATCAAAACCATTTAATTGAGTATTAGACGAAATTCTTGATATTTAAATTGATTTAGTTTAAAAAGATACTCATAGGTACCAGCACCGAACAGGGTTTATTGATTAGATCAATTAATATTTTCCCTTTTCTTGAAAAAATATCTTCAAGATAGAGTTGGCAAAAAAAATGAGCAATTTTCATGTTTATTTAAAAATAGACAGTTTTTAAATAGCATTTATAGCACTATAAATCATTAACTCATATAAATCAACTTTTAAGTTTTAATTTTGACTTACTTATGAACAGTGTACAGGTTTATGAACATGTCTACGCATGTGGTGTTTCGTTCTTCAGTTCTTAACCGTGTGAAATTGCAGTAATTGGGAAGTTCCATAATTTTTTCGTGATTTGGAATGGATTCTTTATGGTTAATTTCATATAACTTTAATGTATAATAATTTCTTGGAACAATTATAATATTTTAAACAAGTACTGTTACATATTTAACAAGAAATATAAAGATTTTTCTTTTTTTTTCTCTTTAGTAATTTCTAGTTTCCATGTTTTATCTACCGCATTATCTTTTTCTACCATGGAAATAAGAGACCTATTTTCTAATAATTGTAGTAGATTTTATAATTTTGCGTTAACGTATCTCTAAGAGTCACATCCTTCTCTGTCGGTGGTCAAGTGAACTTTTGTTCATTTTAACAATTGAAAATGACAGCATTGTCCCCGTAATGGTTGTCTTGACGTATGAAGGTGTCAAGCATGTCGTTTTGTCAACGCAGCGACAGAGAAAAGGGATTTTGCGTTGATCGAGTCGGCCAGGTCCCAAAGGCGTTTTGGCTACCCCAAGGACAAGGGTCAAAGGGGGGGGTCAACCTTCCCTAAAACCGAGGTTTCCTGCTTGGAAAAGAAAGAAGCGTGAGGACTCCTGGCTGAAATACTGAGAGAGCAGGTCGATTTAGCGTGACCTCCTCTCTGGACGACTTTATTTATACACTTTAATATTTCTTTAAATGTTTTTTTTTGTGGTAATAAATCAATCTTGTAAAGTTTTAGTCATCTACGGCTGGTTATTTAGTCTTCATTGCTACTTCATCGCAAAGGACCCATGTGAAGTGTGAGATGTTAAAAATTAGTGGAATGTATAATTAAATATATAAACTAAAATAAAGACTTTAATGATTGAGAAATGACCAAAGGAATGGGATTTGCTAACAATTTATTGTAGATTCGAATTTGATATTACAAGGCAAATATATTACTATTAATAGAGAATTAACGACTACTAACATTTAAGATTTTATCACAGTACAATAGATAAGAATAATATGAACGAGGGGGATACATAATACATAACCACAATCCAATAGAATTAAATGTATATAGATTGGATCACTGTTGGAAAAAGAAAACCCAATAAGATTTATGATTAAAGGAATTAAGAATTTACTTACTACAATGACTTCGAATATTTTCAATCCAAACGTCGTCCAAACTATCCACTTTAAAGGAACATCAAGAAAAAACAGAATATTAAAGGATTTAATCCCCTAGCTACGAGCTCTCAGCGAATACTATTGTATTTTTTTACAGATAGCGCTACGCTCAACGGTAACAAAATAAACACAGTTTACAAAACTATTAAGCAATTGCTGTCTCATCATGGCTGTTGGACGGAACACGAAGTCATATCCAAAATGACTAGGGTCTGACGGACACTCGGAAATAGCAATAGCGCTACCTCTCGGCGTTAACAGTAGCAGTTCTATCCAAATAATCGGAGCCTATTGGACCTGGTGTAGAAAAACTAACGTTAGGGGTGATGAACATACACAATATATGTTTATATATATATATATATGTATGTGTGTGTATGTGTATATATATATATATATATATATATATATATATATATATATATATATATATATATATATATATATATATATATTTATATATATATATATATATATATATATATATATATATATATATATATATATATATATATATATATATATATATATATATATATATATATATATATATATATATATATATATATATATATATGTATATATATATATATATATATATATATTATATATATATATATATATATATATATATATATATATATATATATATATATATATATATATATTATATATATATATATATATATATATATATATATGTATGCATATATATATATGTGTGCGTGTGTGTAATAAGGCTTTTTGCCTCATTACGAAGTGGAATTCCGGGCGGTTATCACCACCCTGCAACCGTGGAACCTCAAGATGAGAACGCAATCAAGACACTCGAAATTTCAATCTAACTTCGTTTTTTCAACGACATATCAAAAAATTATTATGAAACCTGGCACAAAACTTTATCTATATCAAAACTCCATCGAAGCTATATAGAAAATAAAGTCGTGATGGAACTTTAGACATTTTCTTAAATAGTCATTTGTGCCGACCAATTAGCTATTACTTGAAGTCCCGTGAATGATGTAACCCACTCATTAAAACTCTATTTTTAGATGTGGAACTGGCAGAATTTCTATTAGCGAACATTCGAGAATATTCGCTAGGGTTCCGCGTGAAGAATTACCTTAAAAATAGAATCTTAAACCAAAAGTGATAAAAATAATATTACACACACATGCATATCCATACATACATATATATATATAGACAAATAGACATATAATATATTATAGTTAGGTATGAACAAATACATATTGCATACAGATATTTATATATAAATCTATAAATATGAAACCGTTATAAACATTTTTCACGAAAGTAAAATTCAATATTTTCGACTGCCACGGCGTTTGGAAAGCTGAAACACTGTTAGACATTTCAGAAATGTCTCCATTCAAAACTCCAAACAAGACTAAATGCTTTTTAAAGTACTTTATTTCAATCTTTAGGAGGGAGTACTGACGCACACTTCTTACTCAACAGATAAGAAACTAATGCGTATATGTTTAATCTCTGAAAACACTGTCTTGAAGAGGAATAAAATCTCATGCATGTCTTCTCATGAGAAAAAGTTTTACCTCATCCTTTCATTTGTTGATTGTAAAAGTACTAGTTGGGAAAATGAAAATGCTTTAACATTGTAAATATATTAATTTTTCCTGGGAGAAATGGCAGCTTGATAAGAGAAGGGATAGAAAGGGTCACACGTAGTTTAAAGGGAATAAAAGGTCAAATTAATTCAATATTTAGGAAAAATGGGGAAGAAATGGTGACCTTAGTAATTCATATCCTTGACTTATTTATGGTGGATGGGAAATTCAATATTAAGGGATATAGACCGTGAATGGATAATTTCGAACTTTAGAGACAATAAATTTTGGTATATTTTACACACACTCATACATATATAGATAAATATTGAACTATCCAGCTTTCAAGGTCGAAATTTTTCCCAATTTGAGCAAAATAGCTGAGTTTTACCATGAATTTTCCTTAATGCAGTTGACACATATATATCATTAAATTGTATCTGAGACAGGGTGTTTCAAAAATGACCGGTATATTTAAAAATCAATAAAAACTAAACGGTGATAAAAATTCACAGTTTATTGCAATATGCTTGGGACAATAGTAAATTTTCAGGCAGACAAATTTAAAATTAGTTACAATATTCCACAACAGATGGCTCTGCAGTCTGCAAAAATCTAAACTAAGACATATCTGTGAGGACTCTTAAAAGAAAGTGTGTACCACCACTATCCAGAAACAATTGAATAGCTGGAACAGCACATCTGTTCTGAATTTGAAGCAATCCCGCCTGAGACGTTTACAAGGGTTTCTGATAATTTCTTTCCGAGTATATGCCATATTATTGCTGCTCATGGTGGATATCTGGAAAATAACGTAGTTTATATTTTTTCAAGCTGCAGCGCCATCTGTTGTGGAACATTGTAACTAATTTTGAAAGTTTGTCTGAGTAAAAATTTAATATTGTCCCAAACATATTGCATTAATCTGTGTATTCCTATTACTGTCCGTTTAATTTTTATTGATTTTTCTAATATTCCGGTCATTTTTGAAACGCCCTGTATTATACCTCATTAAAGTTTAAGAGTTTCTTAAATTATTTTATTTGCTCAAAAATAATAATCAAGATTTTACAAAAAGTTTTGCTAAAAATAGAATTTTTTAGGTTTAATGGATATAAGATTTCTTAAAAGTATTTTGTTTTTGTTTAAAGCAATCTTTCTTTTAAATGCATTGAAATAAGGATATCAAATCAGTGTGAAAAGAATAAAATAACGTTATACACGTCTGATTTGAGAACGCATAGTATTCTCTATGAATATTAAATTGTAATATTCTAATGAATAATAATTATGATTTACAATTTTTTTCAGTGCTGATGAGAGATTTAATTATTGTTTACCACATTTGTCTGTCTTTTATATTAGAAATTGCTTATTTCGATTCCGCAGTTTTTGTTTATATAAATAACTCGTAAAAAGAATTTGTTTGAATTGGTTTTTCTGTTAAGTAAAAGGAATTAGTGTTTCCGTTAAAATAAAGGAATTTACTAGTCTAAAAGACGTCACTTGAACTTCAGACATCAAAACTTAATTATGTCTTTCTGCGTCTAGACAGTTTATATTGCTGAAAGAAATATAATACGCATACAATACCAGTACTGAAAGGGAAATATATGTGTTTAATTAAAAACTAGTCCCGAATCAGAAATTTGAGATTAAGTAATGCTTTAAACAAAAGACGATTTTCTTCGATAATACTAAACCTATATTACATATAATGCGACTTTAATACGTTAACTTTAAAGAAACATTCATAAAAGTACCTAAATTATTTTACAATAACTTAAACAATAGACCTAACGAAATATTAAACAAATTTTAAAATTATGTTTACAACTGCTATCTTAATCTAAGCGGACATGTGCCGTACTTCTTATCTGATATCAATAGTATTACTTATTCTACATTCATTATCTTATTCCATTTGGTTTTTAGAAAAGATCTTTTGACTACGGAACTGCTTAATTGCCCTTTAACAATAGGGAGGTATATTAAAAATTTAGTATACAAAACCTAATTCAAAATTTTAACCTTGCTTATTGATTTTTAATTAATATTTAGAATAGTCATTAAGAATTCAGTTTGTTTCGATACTACACAAGTAATTTCGAGATTTATCTACTTTGGTGTCATTTTCAGCAAAGAAGGAGCAGCCGACTAAAAAATTAAAACAAGAATCGCGAAAGCACAAAATTGTTTCTGTAAACTAACACACATAGAGAAGTCAGATAAACCGACAACAAGAATAAAAATTAGTCACTTTATGGCATTAGTATAAAGCATCTTGCTTTATACTATTCCTTACTGCGATAATTTCCAGATTTCAATTTGAAATCTGGAAACTAGATAAGGAACAGAATAACAAACTGGAATCATTTCTCAGAAAAAATATAAAAAATCTATAGTTTTTATGTAATAACTAATATCCAATTCTACAACCTAACAAACCAACATATCCTATACAAAATACCATAAGCAATATAAGATGGAAATGGTCGTACTTATTGCGAATGCCTCTTGATAGAATACCATCAGTTGCTCTTACTTGGGCACCGGAGGTTTGGTTTCGTTTGGTTTAGTGCTACGGTCTACTTTTTGCAACACGAGGGCTAATGAGACCGGGACCTACAACTTAAAACCGATTCAGAACGGCTACGGACATTCATGCTAATGTGGGATTCGAACCCACGATCTCCGGTACCGAAGGCTAGCACACTAACCAATCGGCCATCGTTCGTGGGCACCGGAGGGAAAGAGATATAGTGGAAGATACCGGATGGCATCGAGAAGAATGGTAGAGAATTGGGAGAGGACGAGTAGAATGGGCAAGATGGGCGAAAGCAAAATCGCAGGGAAATGCGAGGCAGACTGAAGACCTTGTGTTCCATTAGGCATCAAGTAGAACGATGCTGATAAATTTCACGGTTAATGAAGTGAACTACAGCTGGGGCATTCAGATTTATTTTTTTAACAACTTTATACTTTATCGTATGCGTAGCATAGGGAGAGTATAGAAATAGTCCAATAATTTGACTTTAGATTGATTTGATTGATCTTTAAGTTTTAAACCTCCCTGAATCTGAAACTACCATTTTTTTTAAATATTCCTGTGTATCTGTATATGAACACGGTAACTCAAGTACAATAATATTTAGAGAAGCCAAAATTGGAATACTTACATTAGAGCAAAATTGTAGCATTTAAATCAACTTTAGGATTACTCAGTGATACTGAATGTCTATTTCTGGTTAATTTATAAGTAGCATCTGACTATATCTATGAAAGTTTCCTATCTTCTCTCAAACTGCTGAACTATCTCATTTCTAAAATAAAATATTTTATTTTTTACCGTATAAATATAAAAACATAATTCTTATAAAGACGTATATTTCAAAATAACTTAACAGCGTCTTTGCCTTCTTAGCATATAATCTTGATTCAAAGAACTTTTTAATTAAAATGAAGTAATTAAATTTTTAAAAAAATTAATAAACAATCCAAGTACTTGAATAAAGATATATTTTTTAAGCCTTAGTTTAAGTGCTTTTCATATATTAAGTAAAATTATTCTTAACTTTACTGTTTGTACTTTAAATTTTGACATTGTTTTCTTTAACAAGTTTTACTTGACGCATTTGTTGCTTTTAAGCGGAATGATTTTTAAAGCTTTACAAGATAATGTTACATCTATTTTAAGTAGTTTTATCATGATTTGTAATTAAAATTTTCAATAACACTGGTGATATGTTTCGCATATGTATTGAAACGTCTTTTGAAATTTGTGGAATTCATACCAGTATGGGATGTGTTACTATGACAGCAATATTTACACTTCAGGAATGTTTTAAATACACATTCTTGAATTTTCATAACAGTGCATTTTCATTAAAGGTGACAGAAAACTTTCTAAATGATATAATGTGAACAAAAAATAAATTCGAGGTTCAAAAATTTCAAGATAAATTTATATTTAATAAAACTTCAATTTTTTAATCTAGATATTCATTTGATTTTGCTTTAATTTGGTGTACTGTTTATATGCTGTCTTGCTACAAGGGAGGTAATGAGACCAGGACCTAATGCTTGCTTGCTCAAGATGATGCAACCTAACTGTTAAGCACCACCGATAGATTTATTTAAGAAAATTAATTGCGTACCAAAAAGGGGAATTGTCTCTCGTGGGGGTTATTTGGTATGAGTCTGACCCTATAAATAGAACTGAAATCTGGGGCTGAAATGGAAGAAAAATGCAGTAAAATATGAAAATAGGTTCTAGATATAACAGTACCTTATTCATTCCAGTCTCCATTGTATTCTTTTTCTCCTTTATTAATATAATTACTTATAAAAAAACTTTATCTGCTAAATTGAAAACAATCCTTTGTCACAAATAATCAAACATTTTGAAATAAATCATCAGATAATTTTGCTTTCTGAAATGGAAGAAAAATGCATCAATATCTAAAAATAGAGTCAAGGTACAACAAATGCTACAATACCCTATTTATTCAAGTCTGCATTATATAATATTTCCTTATTATTCGATATAATTATTTCAAGCATTTTATTTCATCTGCTGCATTGAAAATAATCATTTACTCTAAAAAAATATCCGTACAATTATGTAAGAACAATGAATGTGCACTGAGAGATGACTACAAAAGTACTACAAAAGTAAGTGAAGTGCTATGAAAAAGTCCTTACATAATTATGGGTGTACCCCAACATATAAAGATTCTTTATGATATTAACTACAACAGAATATTAAAATGAAAGTACTAAAATATAGTATTAAAATAATTCATCGGATTCTTTTGTCTGTGACAACTTCAAAAGTTTGAAGTACTACGAAAAAACTCCTGAAATATTTATAGAATTGCCTATCGACATAAAGTTTCTTTAAGATGTTAACTAAAACATAATATTAAAATGAAAGCAATGAAATATAGTATTAAAAAATTTATAGGATTTTTTTTCCTGTGATGACTTTAAAAGTATTGAAGTACTATGCGTAAACTCCTTACATAATTATGGAATTAACACACCGCATAAAGTTTCTTTATGATATTAATTAAAACAGAATATAAATATTGAAATATTATATTAAAATAATTGATCGGATTTTTTTTTCTCTGTGAGGACTACAAAAGAATTGAAGTACTGTGCAAAACACCTTACATAATTATGGGTGTGCTAAACCGCATAAAATTTTTTACAGTGTTATCTGTAACAGAATATTGCTGCATAAATAAACTTTGCAACGAGCTCAGTGGCCGAATTGTCAAAGTTCAAAATACGGACCCGAAGATTATGGGTTCGATGCTTGCGTGGCGGTTGATCCAAAGTACAGATTTTTAATTTAAAAATGTTATTTATTGTTCCTTATGTTCTCGAATATTCTAGATCTTTCTTTAATATGTAAATTAGTTATTTCTCGAATATTCTGTTCGCGTATAAAAGATGATACCCACTAGCTGTAGGCAACTTCTCGATCTTGTAAAGTTGCGAGTTGCAACTTAGTTTCAATAAATTTGTCTGTTAAGTTAAGCGGTGTATTCATTCGAATCTTCGTGACACGTATATTAAAATGAAAGCACTGAAAGAACAGAATATTAAAATGAAAGCACTGAAATATAGTATTAAAAAATCCATAGAATTTTTTTTCTGTCATGACTTCAAAAGTATTGAAGTACTATGCTTAAACTCCGTACATAGTTATGGAATTAACACACCACATAGTTTCTTTATGATATTAACTGAAAAAGAATATAAGTATTGAAATGTAATATTACAATAATTCATTGGATTCTTTTTCTCTGTGAGGACTACAAAAGAATTGATTGGTTTGGTTTATAGTGCTACGGTCTACTTTTTGCAACACGAGGGCTAATGAG
>CM063508.1:17967906-17970406 GCA_032207245.1 Pardosa pseudoannulata
AGATATTAGAAAATTTGGTAGGAAATAACGAAAAATTGTAAAAATTCTAATAACAGAGATCTTTAAAGTAGGAAAGTTAAGAAATCCTGATTGCTGTAGAGTACTGTGAAATCAACGACATATTATCGACTTATAGTAACATCTTATATCTATAGAATCTTCAAGGAAAGTATTTTAACTGAAGATATTGAAGTAAGTATAGTATCAGCATCCTTTTTAAAGAATCTTTGGTATTTTTTCCAAGTCACATGCAAGTTCTGGAAGAGTGATTTAAATAATGACAGAAGGTGAAATGATGATATGTAACCATGAATGAAGATTTGCTTTTACTAGAAGAATGAATGAATCCCTAAAAAATGCAAAATTACATCCCAAAAAATATTTTGTTACTTGAGAAAATAAAGTGGTGAGAGATAAGCAAAAGTTGTAGTACAACTATTTTTTTCGTGTTGAATTTAAGTTTGTGTGGATTACACAGATTGGAATAACACAGCCTGATTGAATGTTCGTAGAAATATGGAATCAGTTTGAAGCAGTAGATATCCATCTAATTAAATAACAAAATAGCTAAATAGCTAAAAGTTTTAAAAAAGCTGCAAACATATTGTGAAATCAAAATAATCTGAGAGTTCTATAAATCCTTCTCAAAGTATATTACAAAATTTGAATAATATAATTCATATAATTTAATATAATTCTAAATTAAAGGAATAAAAGGAATTAATATAATTCTAAATTAAATACATCGATGGCATCCAAAGTATTATCAGATTATTTTCCATAGTATTTGCTTATTAGAGGCAATGTGGTAAAATAAAACATTTTTAACATTACGCCACATTTTATTAAATATCCAAATCTCAAAATTTTGCAGAATAGAACTTTCTAAGAATGTTTAAAATTTTGTTGTGAATATTTTCACATACCAATCCTGGAAAACCGGAAAAATTAATTTGGTACCACCCTAATGTACAATATAATATACGTAATTATTTTAGAATCTCGTGTAGATTTATTGTAAAGGATTAATTTTAATGAAATGTAGAAAATCTTTATAAGCTGTACTGCTTACCTAGAGATATTGTCCCTTATATAATAATTAGTTAATAAGTTATCTGTCCGTCTGTCCTCCAATTTATGAAGCGTTGGACCTGGAACGGATAGAGGCATCCATATTGGATTCTTGATGAGTTAGGGTTAGCAAAATTCAAAGCGAGTTCAAGAACGTTCGAAATCTACATCCCCCCATTGTTTAAATTTTCTAGCATTTATTGTCATTATTTCAAACCCTGTGTTCCCCTGTTAAGTGCAGACGAGGATTAAATTCATCACATTATAAGTTGATGAAAATAATATTTTTTCCAATCATTACGACGCCATTCCTTTAATCATTTGATTTAATCTTTTTTTTAATTATTGAAATACCGTCTGCATTATTTTCATAGGTTTTATCACTGAACTTAGATATTAAGTAAATTATTTTATTGTACATTTGGCTTAAATAATAGATTAGGTACATACAGGATAATTTTAAATTTAATCATCGATTTTTTTTTTTTTTTTTTTTTTTTTTTTTTTTTTTTTTTTTTTTTTTGCTTCAATGAAAATTTTATCACCGGTATTAACCCCTTAACGCATTTGCCCGTGTCTGACACGGGCGAAATTCAAATTA
This sequence comes from Pardosa pseudoannulata, assembly GCA_032207245.1. NCBI lineage: Eukaryota > Metazoa > Arthropoda > Arachnida > Araneae > Lycosidae > Pardosa > Pardosa pseudoannulata. The sequence continues at coordinate 17,969,579 of CM063508.1, forward strand.
AGCATGTAATAAAATCGTTTACTCGTTTCCCAAGCTCCCTAGTCACCCACAAAACTGAAATTGCAAAAAATAACTTACATTGTACCTATATATCCCTTTTCTGTGAAGAAAATATGTCATATTTTATAATTTTTTCTAAACTAAACTAGTGCTTTAAGGGGTTAATAACAAATTCTTTTCATAAAAGTTTAGGAATCTATTTCACGGAGTAATAAATATCTAGACTTTAAGTTATATAGCTTTGAAAATTCAGAAGTTTGTTCGTTTGTGTGTTTCTTATACATAATAATTTCTTATACCACACGCTTTGCAATTCATTCACTAAATTTTTTACATCATTCATACATACCGCCAAACAATCACTGCCAATATAAAAACCTCTGCTGTCCATCCTATCAAGTAATATGACAAGATAAATTAAAGTTGGCATTAAAGTTGGTTAAAACTAACATGCTGTCAGTAAAGATAAACAAATTATTGAACGTGGACCAGATTATTCTCAGCGAAAAAACAAACTATTTATTTATCTACCTCATAGAGTACTTTACAATTCTGAAAATTTTTAAAAATTAATGATCCCGTCATATGACGGGTTATATGCTAGTTGTTAAGTAATATTTATAGAAAAAAAAATTAACTACAATTCTTTTAGTATCATGAAATACTTTTCAACTTAATTTATTTAATAAAATGAACATTAAGTACATTAATTTCACTCAAATTATATTTAAAGACATTAATTTCCTGCTAATTCAACTCATTCGTATAGAGATGTAAGCCATTTGCGTTTCGCTTATCACCGAAAAAGTGTCAGTCCCGTATCACCGC
>CM063508.1:17972906-17995406 GCA_032207245.1 Pardosa pseudoannulata
AATAGTTTATATATAGCAAATATTGTATCTCTAATATGTTGAATTTTTTTTTTGTTAAATTTGACTTTTCTACATTTAAATTTGATTTAATGATGCAAATAAGGCTGAAATCAAAAATGTATTCCTGTATTTGTTTTAATGTATATTTGAACTGGTTGGTAAACATTCAGCAGAGTTCTTCGAAAAGTTAAGTAGGAAGAAACATTTTTAAAAATACAAAAATTCATAGTAAAATTGTACTTTTCAGAAGCTTTACTATTTTTCCATAAATAAATTCAACAGTTTTTATATAGGATACTGTCAACGCTGATATGTTGAATTTTCGTTATATATTCGGTCTTTTCTACATCTAAATTGGATTTAATAATAAAAATAAGGTTGAAATTTAAAGCGTGTACTTGGATTTGTTTCAATACATATAAAAATGGTTTGGTAAACATTCGACAGGGCTCTTGGAAAAGTGATGTAACAAGAAACATTCTTAAAAAAATTCCGAAAAATTATAGTAAAATTGTACTTATCAAAATCTTTACCATTTTTACATCAATAAATTGAATAGTTTCTATATAGAATATATTTCAATGCTGATATATTGAATTTACTTAATAAAGTCAGTCTCTTCTACTTTTAAATTGAATTTAATGATTCAAATAAGGCTGAAATTTAAAACGCATTCCTGGATTTATTTTAATGTATATTAGAATGGGTTGATAAACATTCTGCAGAGCTCTTGGAAAAGTTAGGTAGAAAGAAACACTTAAAAAAAAATTTGTAGTAAAAATGTACTTTTTAAAAACTTCACTATTTTTCCATCAATATATTAAATAGTTTATGTATAAGATATATTTCAACTCTGATATGTTGAATTTCCTTAATAAAGTCTGTAATTTCTACTTTTCATTTGAATTTAATAATGCAAATAAGGTTGATATTTAAAACTGATATTCAACTCTGATATGTTGAATTTCCTTAACGAAATATGTAATTTCTACTTTTCAGTTGAATTTAATAATGCAAATAAGGTTGATATTTAAAACGTATTCTTGGATTTGCTTTAATATACATTAGAATGGTTTGGTTAACATTCTGCAGGATTGTTTCAAAAGTTAAGTAGCAAGAGACATTCTAAAAAGACACAAAAAAATTATAGTAAATTTGTACTTTTCAAAAACTTTACTACTGTTTCAACAATAAATTAATTAGTTTATATATAGTATATATTTCAATTCTGATATGTTGAATTTTCGTTATAAAGTCGGTCTTTTCTACTTTTAAATTGAATTTCATAATGCAAATAAGGTTGAAACTTATAACTTATTCTTAGATTTGTTTTAATGTATATTATGGGTTGTTAAACATTCTGCAGGACTGTTCGAAAAGTTACGTAAAAAGAAACATTAAAAAAAAATACAAAAAATTATAGTAAATTTGTACGTTTAAAGAACTTTACTATTTTTCCATCAATAAATTGAATAAATTATGTATAGGATATTGTAAACACTGATATGTTGAATTTTCATTATAAGGTCTGTCATTTCTACTTTTAAATTAATTTAATAATGCAAATAAGGTTGAAATTTAAAGAGTGTACATGTATTTGTTTTAATGTATGTTAGAATGGTTTGGTAAACATTCGACAGGGCTCTTGGAAGTGTGATGTAACAATAAACATTCTTAAAAAATTCCAAATAATTATAGTAAAATTCTACTTATCAAAAGCTTTACTATTTTCCATCAATAAATTGAACAGTTTCTATATAGAATATATTTCAACGCTGTTATGTTGAATTTCCTTAATAAAGTTAGTGTTTTCTACTTTTAAATTGAATTTAATACACTGAACTGAGACTACTACTAAGACTGAAATTTAAAACGCATTCCTGGATTTGTTTTAATTTATATTAGAATGGGTTGGTAAACATTCTGCAGAGCTCTTCGAAAAGTTAAGTAGAAAGAAACACTTTAAACAATACGAAAATTTATAGTAAAATTGTACTTTTCAAAAATTTCACTGTTTTTCTATCAATATATTGAATAGTTTATATATAGGGTATATTTCAACTCTGATATGTTGAATTTCCTTAATAAAGTCTGTAATTTCTAGTTTTCAATTGAATTTAATAATGCAAATAAGATTGATATTTAAAACGTATTCTTGTATTTTGCTTTAATGGGTTGTTAAACATTCTGCAGGACTGTCCGTAATTTTTTAGTTATGCGTAATCAAAATTTTAATAGAAAATTTCATTTTGCCATTTATGAACTCTTCTAAAATAAAATGCATTTTGCCAGGTAGAGATGAATTCCCTTAACGAAGTCTGTAATTTCTAGTTTTCAATTGAATTTAATAATGCAAATAAGATTGATATTTAAAACGTATTCTTGGATTTGCTTTAATACACATTAGAATGGGTTGGTTAAAATTCTGCAGGACTGTTTGAAAAGTTAAGTGGAAAGAAACATTCTAAAAAGACACAAAAAATTATAGTACATTTGTACTTTTCAAAACCTTTACTACTGTTCCATCAATAAATTAATTAGTTTATATATAGGATATATTTCAATGCTGATATGTTGAATTTTCGTTATAAAGTCGGTTTTTTCTACTTTTAAATTGAATTTAATAATGCAAATAAGGTTGAAATTTATAACGTATTCTTAGATTTGTTTTAATGTCTATTAAAATGGGTTAGTAAACATTCTGTAGGGCTCTTGAAAAAGAATGCAACAAGAAACATTCTTTAAAAAAGTACGAAAAATTATAATAAAATTGTACTGTATTAAAACTTTACTATTTTTACATCAATAAATTGAACAGTTTCTATATAGGATATATTTCAATTCTGATATGTTGAATTTCATTAAAAAAGTCTGCAATTTCTACTTTCCAATTGAATTTAATAATGCAAATAAGGTTGATATTTTAAACGTATTCTTGGATTTGGTTTAATGTACATTAGAATGGGTTGGTTAACATTCTGCAGGACTGTTTGAAAAGTTAAGTAGCAAGAAACATTCTAAAAAGATTATAGTAAAATTGTACTTTTCAAAAATTTTATTATTGTTCCATCTATAAATTGAATAGTTTATATATAGAATATATTTCAATGCTGATATGTTGAATTTTTGTTATGAAGTTGGTCTTTTCTACTTTAAAGTTGAATTTAATAATGCAAACAAGGTTGAAATTTAAAGTGTATTCCTGAATTTGTTTTAATGTATATTAGAATGAGTTGTGAGAAATTCGCCAGGGCTCTTGGTAAAGTTATGTAAAAAGAAACATTCTTTAAAAAAAAGTATGAAAAATTATAGTAAAATTGTACTTATCAAAAACTTTTTTTCCATTAATAAATTAAATAGTTTATATATAGGATATTGTAAATGCTGATATGATGAATTTTTGTTATAAATTCGGTCATTTCTACTTTTAATTTTAAATTAATAATGCAGATAAGGTTGAAATTTAAAGCGTGTACCTGGATTTGTTTTAATGCATATTAGAATGTGTTGTTAAACATTCTGCAGGACTGTTCGAAAAGTTAAGTAGCAAGAAACATTCTAAAAAAATACAAAAAGTTGTAATACTTGTAAAAAAAAATTCTAGTTTTTAGATAAAAAGTAATGAAAAACTTACTTTATGCAAATTAATAAACAAATTGACTTACTCATACTCCATTTTAATCGTGTACACAAATTTATAATTCTAAGTTAATACTTCCTAAACACAGATTATAAGTCCACCATTACGTTAACTAGATGCTTAACAACTAAGTACACATCCGTATGAAATGAGAATATATGGAAACTTAAATGTGTGTAATCCTAAAAACCAGTACACTAATTGAAGGAATAGGTAAATAAATATTAAATTAATTCTCTGTTATTAATATTCAGTTAATAAATGATGAAGCATTTAGCTTAATTAGAAAAGTTCTTCAGATAGTTTATCTCAACTCGCATGCAAATATTCCGAAATTAATTTTTTAGTTATGCGTAATCAAAATTTTAATAGAAAATTTCACTCTGCCATTTATGAACTCTTCTGAAGTAAAATGCATTTTGCCAGGTAGAGATGAGAAAATATATTAAATACTTTATTGTTCGTAAGGAGGAAAAACAAAAGCCTCCACTGCTTTGCGGAGGGTATTATTGGCTGAAAGTTAAACTATTAATTTACGCAGGGCGTTTTCCTCTTGTTCCGCTATTAATTTTCTTAACAGCTCTTCATGTTTAGAAACTTTAGAGTAAAGGATCGTTATTTTCAGAAAATAGTCGAGTAATCTTTGCGATTAAATAGTAAGTTTCGTCGTTAGAAGGATTTTCGTTTTCTACTTTTCTTGGAATTATAATGTTTTCATTTATATAATAGTTAACGTTTAGGAAAATATAAATATTTAAGGGCCTAATTTTCATTCTACAGAATTTTTGCTTTTTACTGTAAAATAAAAGGATTAGCTCTCTCAAAAGTTTCAATATTCTTTATTAAGAAATGGAATTATAAAAACGTTAGTTTAGTTACTTCAAATAATATATCTTTTAAGACTAACTCAAAATTTTACAACATATGAAAAATATTACATTTACTTGCCTACGACTTACCTATAAGTATATATATATATATATATATATATATATATATATATATATATATATATCTACATATATATATATATATATATATATATATATATATATATACATATATATATATATATATATATATATATATATATATATATATATATATATATATATATATATATATATATATATATATATATATGTAATCCATTTTTTATAAAACTCCTTCACAAGGAGAAAGTTCACCAGCTATAAGTAATGAGAATGCAGTCGGGCTTCATATTCAAGAGAACTCAGAAGTCTAATTTAAAACTTTATTTCAGAGCGGCAACACGGACATCTGTCCTTCTGGACAATACATAATCAAAAGCCACAGAGTTCACTCTGCTTTCACACAAGTACACCCAAGAACGCTGACAACAAGAATTTTTCCCACAACAAAAACAACTTACTAAGCGAATTAACTGCAATATCAGCAAAACATGAACACATGTTCCGCGAACACCTGGGAAATTGCTGTATAGACAGAAACTTCACAGCTTTATGACAGAAAGGAATGTTAAGTGGAAAATACTTCATTGACCAAACCATTTAGAGGCTGATAAAAATATCTAGATGAATTAAAATAGGAGAGAGGAGGTTTTTGAAGAAATATTAAAGTTAAATAATTTTGATATATTACAGATCCCCCCCGAAAAAAGAGAAAATCGTCTCGCTGATGGGTGACATTTTTACAACTTATAATAGTACAAATATATGATTATCAAAATTTTTTACAAGAAATTGTAACATTAAACGAATAAATTTAGTGTAGAAGAGTCAGAACTGTCTTTCTAGTGTGTCAGAATTGGAGACATCAGGGTTACAGAGTCAGAAGCTTGGTCTGTAACTCATCATAAGTAATTCCACACCATCACATCAAAATTTAAATCTATCAAGTTATACCATTCCTCTGACTCTCCTGCACCATCACAAAATCTCTATACAGAATCAATATATAAACAACTAAACAATGAAAAGGTAATATGCAAAGAATATAAACAAAAACATAATAATACACGCAAATGAAGGTTTACAGTAAACAAGTCTTTAAGAAAGTTTATCATTATGAAATTCAATATTTTTCCTAAGCAAAACTTAACTCAAAATGTTCAAATTATGCTTTATTAAAATTTTACTGAAATAAAGTTTGGAGAAGGAAAATGGCTGTCCTCTGTGGTGACCAACGTGAAAATTTGTTAGTGACCCCGAGGGTGCTCACACAAAACGACAAAAGGCTCATCCCTCTGTGAGAGTCGACTACCTATTGTTTTTGTGACAGGGCTCTCCAACGTTATAACATTTATGAACAACATTTTGAAACCTTTATTTTTTCTCTACCAAAGATCAGAGGTATGCGGGTAACAGTTTCCCACATCGTGATCAGCTACAAACGTTACTCATCTTCAGTGTGAAAAAAGTGCAACAAAATAATCAGATTGAACTTCAAAAAGATCTCGGAGAGTGGAAAGGGCTTGCCTCGAAGGCGGATGACGGGATGACCGTTCATGACCTAGAGAAAGCTGAAGAGCAAAACGACAAAGGACTCGCCTAAGCTATCCCTTGACTTTGCAGAGGGTCTCTCCGGAGTTAAATATTAGAAAAAAATTAATTCCACACTGAAAATCAAACTGAACTACTATTCGAAACATTGTTCATTTGTAAGTTTTAACTATCCTGTATTTAATTCACATTAGGAATTGAGACGTAACACTGCATTATCTCTTAAATTTCAATCAAATTTTCATACTTAAAATGAAAACATTACCTATTCTATGAAAATTCTCTTAATCAATCAAATTAGATATTCCTTGTATTGTAAACATTCACTTACTATTTTTAAAATAACACACAAAGTTCGCAAAAGTTCACGAAGTAAATTCCATCAAGAAAATTTCTCTGCCATAGTAATGGATTCGAAATCCATTGGGTTTTCAGCGTAGATAAAATCCTGCCGGCTTAAAATGTAATCCATTTTTTATAAAACTCCTTCACAAGGAGAAAGTTCACCAGCTATAAGTAATGAGAATGCAGTCGGGCTTCATATTCAAGAGAACTCAGAAGTCTAATTTAAAACTTTATTTCAGAGCGGCAACACGGACATCTGTCCTTCTGGACAATACAGAATCAAAAGCCACAGAGTTCACTCTGCTTTCACACAAGTACACCCAAGAACGCTGACAACAAGAATTTTTCCCACAACAAAAACAACTTACTAAGCGAATTAACTGCAATATCAGCAAAACATGAACACATGTTCCGCGAACACCTGGGAAATTGCTGTATAGACAGAAACTTCACAGCTTTATGACAGAAAGGAATGTTAAGTGGAAAATACTTCATTGACCAAACCATTTAGAGGCTGATAAAAATATCTAGATGAATTAAAATAGGAGAGAGGAGGTTTTTGAAGAAATATTAAAGTTAAATAATTTTGATATATTACATATATATATATATATATATATATATATATATATATATATATATATACATATATATATATATATATATATATATATATATCTACATATATATATATATATATATATATATATATATATATATATATATATATATATATATATATATATATATATATATATATTAGAAACAAAGTTTTTATAAGTATTTTTATTTTTTCTTATCATAAAAATTAACATTTTTTCCATTTACAGATTTAAAAAATTAAAAATAAACAAGAAATTTAAACCTTTTTAAAATGTTATAATGTACTATGCTACAAAGTAGAAGATATTGTTTGTTGAAATACAATTAAGGTGCAGAAAGAATACTCAGCTTTAATTTTATTTAAGAAAGCTAAAAATAGTAAAAAGTATTATAAAATGTGATTTTAAAGTTAAGCAAATTGTATTTTTTTATCTGGTATACACACAAATATTTTAAATATTTTACTTGAAATAAAATATCCAATGTTTTAAAATTATCGTTTTATTAAAGAACAATTCGTAGTAAAACTTAGTTTGAAATGTAATATATTTATGGAAAACATTATTCGACTGAAAAAAAAATTAATTAGTTTTGTTAAAATTAGAAAAGACAATTATTTTTCTTAGTTTCATTTTGATATTATTACCATTTTTAACACAAGTATTTTAATCAATCATTTAAATTTAATCTTATAGTGCCCTCTATACATATTTTTTCTTTTGTCTTATTGTCTGATCACCGCTAAAAATTATGTGTCTGAAGAATATATTTCTAAACTAGTCTGTTTATACTCTCTCTTTTTTTTTACATAAATATCTTCTTTTAACTGCATTTAACATATTGCATGCGGGTCAGTTACTACAGTACTTACAATAAGTTTTCTGATGATTGATACTTGAGCGTGGGTCACGTACTAGTACGGGTTAATGTAATAGCATGGTTTGTTTGTGGGTACAAAAATAATGGTATATACCGAAAAACGAAGCCGAATGTTCTTATCTACTACATAGATTCTAGAACAAATTTAGACAAATAAATACTAGTTTTTACATCAGTCGATGCTTAACCACAGAACGGGAAAAAATTAAAACTATATACTACTATTTCTATTTGATTTTTCATATTTATGATACTATTATAAATTTATCCACGAAAATATATTTTTTGTTTACAAAAATCTTATGGTTGTTAGTTATATATTTCTATTTATGTATTTGTTTATATATTTCAATATAAAATACAAAAATTTGGATAAAAAATTAAATAATTTTCGATCTTTTCAGATATAACTGATTAACTAAATTTAAGCGCAAAACGCCGGCTCTCGATACAATCGAGCTGCAAAACGTACCCGCTCCAAATGTGTTAATAATTGCTAGTCACTGTATTTATGTATATATAATGTGCTAATAACTCACAATGTGCTAATAACTGTGTTTGATTTCTCTTAGATTCTGTAAATAACTGTAAATAAATAAGTTATCTAGATATCAACGAACTTGAAATAAATAAAATATAGTTTTAAAATTGTCTTTATCATCAACCACATATGAACTTCTAATATTTAAAAATGTCTCTTTAAAAAGCCTAGGTAGCTCAACTCCAATGTATAAATATATGATTATCCTCTAGGAAGAAACATCTCACACTGGCGAAAGATGATAGCGCTAAAGACATGGAAACCGGTGTAACAATAAGTTATATTCGGTTCAGTTCTTATTACCTCTTCTCGTGAGTCATCGTCAAAGACATACCAGAACAGAACCGGTTTGAACTAGAAAGAATTTTCGGACTTCTCCAAACCAATAGAAGTGTCTGTTGGTTTGGGGGATTTTGACCCCCCGCCGTTCTGGAGTGGACCTCTGTTTTTTCTCTGTGAGGCAGTCGGGTTTTTTTCTGAGCTGACAAGGTTGTTACCAGAAGAGTAGAAGGTGAACAGCTTCTTCGCCAAATACTGTTTACATAATACCATATTGTTTTCTAGGGCCGACGCCGACTCGAGAGCAGTCTTCGATATCTACAAATGATAAGTTGATTCCAGTTGTATGCTTTAGGCATTTATTTAATTGTATAAAATCATTTAATCAAGCCCCATTTTCCATATGTTTTTAATGAGTTTTAATTTCTTCTTTCTCAAATACTAGACAAACGTAACATTATTTTTATATCCCGTAATAGAAATCTAGTGATGAGGCAGTTGTAAATTCTAGATCACTAGCATAAACACTATAGCTAATGTAACAGCAATTATTTCTCCTCCCGACGGCAGTTTTTGAACCCGCAAATGATCGCGTCAATCGAAAACTACTTTTAATTGTATTTAGTGTACATAAACGAGATAGGAGGAGCAAGCAGATGGTACCTCTTTGGCATCTTGAATTTTTCGAATGTCCAAATTTACAGCAGTGTGCAGCGTTCTGACTTTAAAAACGCCCTTTCACCCTATATTTCTGATCTTTCTCCAAAGAATTTCCCTTATTCTTGGACCTGAAAAAATTCCTCTTCAGTTCCTACCAACGATGACTTATTGTAGATAATTGTGGCACCTCTGTGACTTTCCCAGCGTTTAGGTCCTGAAATACAACTTTTGACTTTTGCGACCTCAAATATAGCTTAATTGCAAATTTTCTAGTTTTGTTTGAAGCGCTGCGGTCTAATTTTTGCAACACGAGGAGTAATGAATCAGGGGCATACTTTTTAAAGCCGATTCAGTTACTAACTTCTAATCACAGTAGAAATAATACCCACGAATGCTATAAGATCAGCGCCCTGATCATTCTGCCATCGTAGATTCAAACAAATTTTCACACGCGGGATATTTGTAAATAACGAAATGTGATAAATATTCTATCAATTTGTTATTCATAGTTTAAAGTATAGGCCGTACTTTTAAATTATGATTTCAACTGCATTTGGTGTCATAATTTACACACATGGTCTGATAGGATGATAATTTTATTAAAAAGTTAGGAGCAGATTACTAAATCGAAAAATTATGTCTTTTTCTTTCATTTCGTCAAATTTTCAAACAATTATTTATGCGGCCATCACTGCTAATTCAAAAAATAGAGAATATGCATATCACTATCCCATAACGTCTCCTTTTTTAAATAAAGAGTAAAATAATATAACAATGCGTAGCATTAAAAGGAATTATGATTCTAAACTGAAGAATTCTATAACAATTATCTAAAAATAAATGTTTGTATGTTTATTTGTATTTAGGAAAAGAGTGATATCCAAAATACACCGATATGAATAAATTTTGAACAATGAGTTATACACAATTTAAAAAAGTGATCTCCTTTTAAATTATAATTTCAACTCAATTTGATTTATTTCAAGATTTTATTTGGTTTATTTTTTATCATTATTTCAAGAGCGTACCTCATAAAATGTTAAACAAATAAAAGGGACAATTAGATTAATAAATAAAAAAATCGTGCTACTTTCATATGCAATTTTGTGATTTTTTAAAAGATTGATTCAATATTCCCAGCTTTCTCCTGCAATGGGTACAAATTATAAAAAAAAAGGAACGAGATTGAAAATGCATTTCATGTTTTCGAACACCATCGCTTTTGAAATTATAGTAAAAATGCACTATTACAAAGTATTCGAATGAAACATTATTCTAAATTGAAGAATTTGATAGACAATTATCTAAGGTCTCATTATGTTATCATGTTTGCTCGTATTTAGGAAATTAATATCTTCAAAATAGGATAATATATCAAACACTAACTTATAGCTAATTTAAAATATCTGTTCTCTTCACATTATAATTTCAATGGTGTCATAATCTCAATAGATAGTCTGATATAATGATAAATCAATTAATAAAAAGGTAGACTAATAAATGGAAGTCATGTGTCATTTTCTTACATCTTTGCTGATTTGACAACAGATTAATTTATTACCACCCACTTCCTAACAATTACAGAATAAAAGAGAAGAGTTTAACCATCATTAATGTTTTCATCTTTAATAAATTTCCAATCAAAATATGCAATATTACAAAAATTCTATAAAAATTTTCAAAAGAAAAATACAAGAACAATCTAATACAAGAAGCCCATATATTTTTATTTAAAAAACAGATTAGTTGATATGATTTCAATTAAAAAAATAATAAGTAATTGAATTAAATAAAATTAATTCATAAAAAAATTTAATTGAATCATAAAAAAGGCAGACTAATAAATGAAAGGCATGTGACATTTTCATACGTCTTTGCTGATTTGACAAAAGATTAATTTAATACCACCTACTTCCTACCATATTGGATGTCAATTACGGAATAAAAGAGAAGGCGTTAGGCATTTAATGATCGTTAACTTTTTCCTCTTTAATAGATTTCCAATCAAAATATGCAATATTACAAAAATTCTACAAATATTTTCAAAAGAAAAATTATCTAAATACAAAAGCCTTATATACTTTTATATAAAAACAGAATAATTGATATGATTTCAATTAAAATATAATAAATAATTGAATTAAAAAATTAACTGATAAAATAACTTAATTGAATCATAAAAAAGGTAGACTAATAAATAGAGGCCATGTGACAGTTTCATACATCTTTGCTGATTTGACAACAGATTAATTTAATACCACCCACTTCCTACCATACTGGATGTCAATAACGGAATAAAAGAGAATTCGTTTAATGATCGTTAACGTTTTCCTCTTTAATAAATTTCCAATCAAAATATGCAATATTACAAAAATTCTATAAAACTTTTGAAAAGAAAAATTGTCTAAATACAAGAACCCCATTCATTTTTATATAAAAACAGACTAATTGATATGATTTCAATTAAAAAATAATAAGTAATTGAATTTAAAAAATAATTAATAAAGTAATTTAATTGAATCGTAAAAAGGTAGAGTAATAAATGTAAGGTATGTGTCATTTTCATACGTACTTGCTGATTTGATAAAAGATTAATTTAATACTAGCAACTTCTTACCACATTGGATGCCAATTACAGAATAAAAGAGAAGGCGTTTAATGATCGTTAAAGTTTTAAACTTTAATAAATTTTGTAATCAAAATATGCAATATTGACAAAATTCTACAAAAGTTATCAAAAGAAAAATTGTCTAAATGCAAGAATCCCATACATTTTTATATAAAAACAGACTAATTGATATGATTTCAATTAAAAAATAATAAGTAATTGAATTAAAAAAAATTAACTCATAAAACAATTTAATTGATTCATAAAAAAGTTTGAGTGATAAATGGAAGGTATGTGTCGTTTTCATACGTATTTGCTGATTTGATAAAAGATTAATTTATTACCACCCACTTCCTACCATAATGGATGTCAATTACAGAATTAAAGACAAGGCGTTTAATGATCGTTAACGTTTTCCTCTTTAATAAATTTCCAATCAAAATATGCAATATTTAAAAAATTCTATAAAACTTTTGAAAAGAAAAATTGTCTAAATACAAGAACCCCATATATTTTCATATATAAAAACAGACTAATTAATATGATTTCAGTTACAAAATAATAAGTAATTGAATTTAAAAAATAATTAATAAAATAATTTAATTGAATCATAAAATGGTAGAGTAATAAATGTAAGCTATGTAACATTTTCATACATTTTTGCTGATTTGATAAAAGATTAATTTAATACCACCCACTTCCATATTGAAAGTCAATTACGGAATAAAAGAGAAGGCGTTTAATGATCCTTAACGTTTTCCTCTTTAATAAATTTCCAATCAAAATATGCAACATTGCCAAATTTCTACAAAAATGTTCAAAAGAAAAATTGTCTATATACAAGAACCCCATATATTATTATATACAAACTAATTGATATGATTTCAATTATAAAAATTAATTGATAAAATAATTTAATTGAATTTTAAAAAGAAATCATTGATTATTTTTACTTCTATTTAGGAAAACGAATTCTTTTCAAAATATTTCGAGGTAAACAGATTTTGAACAGTTTGTTTTACATGAATTTTATACCCCAATTTTGTCTTAAATAATAATTTTTTGTCTATTTGTCACCATGATTTCCATAGATGACCTGATAAAATGATAAATCAATAAAAGACAAACATAGACTAATAAATGGAAGCATTGTGTGATTTTCATAGATCTTTACCGATTTGTCAAAAGATTAACTTAAAACTCTCCAATTTCTGCCACACTGAGTGTCAATTACAGCAAAAAAAGAAATTGAAAGTGCATTTGTTCTGTTCGAACAAGATCGATTCGAACATCAGCGTATTTGAAATCCGAGTCAAAATGCAGAGTTGAAGAACATTCCAAAGACACATTTTCTAAATTGGACGATTTCATAGATGATTACCTAAAAACTAATAGTTTGGTCTCATTTTGAATAAAATTCAATTGATTGATAATGCATACATATACACACACACACACACACACACACACACACATATATATATATATATATATATATATATATATATATATATATATATATATATATATATATATATATATATATATATATATATATATATAGCATTCGCACATGCATATAAAAGTGCTACTAATAATTCTCCTACGATTTCAGAAATAGCTGTCTTTAGTCATTAACTTATCATTTAAAAATAAGTTCTCCAATGTTAGAAGTTATTATTGATATAAATGTAGACGCCCTTTCTGAAACTTACAGATATATCAGAAAATTAGTTGTTAATTTTAGCTACGAGGGACTGAAATAGAAGGTTACATTTTCTAAATTGCATTTTTCTCGACCAAAACGGATGTTTTTACAGGTGCGAATCTGGGTTAATTTTATCTATTTTAAATGAAGGTCTGGCATATTCAATAATAAAATATTTTTAGGTTTCCCAAATGATATGAAATAAACTTCATTTTATTTGGGAGAATCATAAATTTATCAAACTCTCGTGGAGAAAGAAGTCATGTAAATCCAAACTTTTTTCATAAAAGTCGTAAAAAGGGGTTAATACTGTAGTTATTTACAGTTTTATTACAATATACATTTTAAATGAGGATACTTTCTTGTTAATCCCGGAAAAGGACAAAAAACATAATATATATATATATATATATATATATATATATATATATATATATATATATATATATATATATATATATATATATATATATATATATATATATATATTTATATATATATATATATATATATATATATATATATATATATATATATATATATATATATATATATATATATATATATATATATATATATATATATATATATATATATATATATATATATATATATATATATATATATATATATATGTATATATATACATATATATTTATATATATACATATATATATATATATATATATATATATATATATATAAAAATATATAATGTATATTATATATATGTGTATATACATATATATGTATATATATATAAATATATATATATATATAAATATATATATATATATATATATAATATATATATATATATATATTTATATACATATATATTTATATATATATACATATAATATGATATATAGTATATACACATATATATATATATACATATATATTTATATATATATACATATATAAATATATATACATATATATATATATATATATATATATATATATATATATATATATATATATATTATATATGTGTGTGTGTGTGTGTGTGTGTGTGTGAATATATGTATATAAATATTTAAAGCAGCGAAAATTCATCGGCCAGTCACATAGAAATAGCCTTTTTTTACATGTCTGGGCTTGCTTGGGAAGGAGAAGCCTATGCAACTATTTTATAGAAGATGTTATAGTCGGATCATTCCATAAAAAGAAACAAGCAGCAGTCCAATGCGAAACTTAACGTTTATTTTAGAGTTAAGCAAAAGATCATGTTGGGGAGAACGCAGAGATGGGAATGATACATGAAAATATAAAGGAAATTAAAAAGTGCAGAATTGCGCGCTTATTGAGGTTCTTATAATGCCGCATGAAGCGCTTCACTGCCAACTTGTCTTCGGCGCAGTTGTCAGAGCAACGGGTTTCAGTACGAGGAGTCCCAGGCTCGAATCCCCTATACAAGTGGGAAATTTCATTTGATCTAATGATGTTTTGCGATGACTGTATGTACAGTGGCATCAAGTATTTTTAAAATATTTTTGTACTTACTTTTCCAACAAAACGGTCCAACGTTTAGTTTATTTAAGAACATTTTACAATTTTTGGATTTACAAATTTAAATTAGGACAAAGTGTGTCTAGTAGTCTAATTAACTATATATCTTTACTCAATAGTAACAGTAAAAAATTTTATAATTACTTCATAGTGAGTTTCAAGATCATCTCAAGCAGAATGTATAATAATATTTATCTTGGAATTTTCTTTCATTTAAGACTAGTCTTAAAAATAATTTATTATATTTTTAATGAATATGTGTTGTTCAATGATTAACATATTTTATTAAAACTTAATGCGCATTTAAATATTTTGCATATACATAAATTTCATGCATTCAAGACAAATAAATTTCATAAGTTTTCATAAATATTTCAAAATTGTTTTTGCTAATGAGCAATTAGTAGCTTAGAATTATTCTCTGCATTTATAATGTTCTTAAGAAAAATTCAACAACAATTTAATATTTTATTTTAACTTACGACTTGAGAAACAAAATAAGCTCAATCAATAAATCCATTGCTTCGCTGTTAAATTTTACATGGAAATTTTATTTGTCTAGACAAGTTTTTTAGAATGTCATGATGAAAAAAAAAATAAATATATCTCTCTAACGAGCTTTTTATGGACCCACTCAATATTCTAAGCATTTTAAAACAGTTTTTAATAACTTAAAGTTTTGCAAATTGATTGAACTAGATATAAATTAATAACTGGAAATTGAATGACTTAAGGCTTGTTTTAGATCTCGGATAAATTAATGTTGTTACAAATTTTGATTTCTAAAAACAGCTACTATTATTAAAGCCATGAATAAACTAAACCAGTCTCCTTGGCGCAATAGCCTCTAAGGGATCCAGGGCCTACAATACTAAACCCCCTTTTCTTGACCAAAGGTCTTGAGGTGCTTAGCATACGTTCCGTTTACTTGGTCAACCATACGCGGACCTCTCAATGTTTAGATCGAAAGCATGCTTGGTCCTCACTTTGTCTGCCAACTGAAGAGATGAAAGGCCGAGTTGACCTTGTCAAGATGGAGGATCAAACCTCCGACCTGCCTGGTTGGAGTTGTAATCCTAGTCCATCATCACTGGGCTTCATTTTTAAAGCCATTATTTGTCAAAATTTAAAGACTGTTATATTATAGATCAAATAGGAACTCATTAAAATAATATTAGTGTTGATAAGTATTATTGATGTTTGTGCATAGTATACAGATTGCAATTTTGGTGTTTTTTTTTGAAGTTCTAATGTTTACCGTAGCTGTTAGAAACTATTTTCAAATTTTGAGTACCAGTTTTAAAGATTAAATCAATACTTCATATTGATTCACCAAACGTCGTACTGATAAATACAAGTTAATCATAAGTACAAGTTTTTAATAAGTAGATGAAACACACTGGAAGAATTATTATTCAAATGATTCCAAACCACTGAAGATCCAACTAATCTCATCTGTAATTTTGAGAGTTTGGAAAGAACTGTTAAGTCATGCAAAAACTAACAAATGAAATATTGACAACACTTGGATTTTGTTACTATTAAAATTTATGAATGATCTAGACTAGAATATTGATTTCTTCCGTTACGTAAAAGAATCATGGGGCGTGTTTTTGCCTTCTGATTGGCTTAAGACGAAAAATCGTTTTATTATTGGAAGCATTACATTTTACTACCGAATGCTACTGTTTAAAAAGGATCCAAAATGGCTGAAATAGCCATCGTTTTCTTGGAACCTGTGATCGGAGAATAGGAATTTGAAAGTTATTTCGTCCATAACTAGTGCCTTCCTATATTACATAAAACTTTATATTTCCTTTAAGTTTCTAATTTATATATATGTTATTAGCTGAAACTAGTTAATTAACAAAACTCTAAACTTTTTCTAAAAAGAAAATATTGCTGTACGTGTTTTTATATTCAAAAATAATTAGTGTAACTCAAAGAATAACTATTCATCTAAAATTATGTTTATAAATAATATGTTCAAAACAGTGAATTGAATATTGAAGAGCTATTTTTTTTACATATTGCATACAATGGTAGAAAGAAATCATTACTGTTTCAATTAATATAATTTTATTGCAGACACAAATACAAATAAAAATGAAAGCTTCATATAACCTTTAACGAATCAAATAGGTACATGGGAATTTGATGGCTTTGAGGTTTATATACGTGCTCACAATTCATATGTTATTGAACAATTGAAGAGGCCAGTCGATGAGAGACCATATCCTCCACAATAAATTAGTATATGTATAGATAACTACCTAACTAGTGGAATATATGTATATGCTGTTAAATAGTAACTTTGTAATTCCTGGAAATGCGTATTCAGAGTTATACCTAGTTATAGAATGATTTGGGAACGGTTAAAAGAAAAAAAATTCACAGTCTCACAGTGCAATAAACACGGTGCAGTTAACCCAGGTATATTGAAAATATTTATCTAATCTTAAAAGCAAATGGACAAGATATATGAATGAAAGCAACATTTGACGATTTTTTTCACATCATTCTACTTATGTCTTACAAAAATTAGACTATCTTTATAGCAAAAATATCTTACTATATTTCACTTATTCTTTGATAACTATGTACCATACCAGTCAGAAGTAAAAACTCACAAGAGAAAGATGTCATGGCTCCAAGGTACTGAAACTAAAACAAAGTGTTAACAACGTTCGCTATTATTTTCATCTGTGTTTTTCCAGTTCTAAATTTCTGCTTATTTTATTCAGGGTAATAAAAATCCCGAATAAATCTCTAACTATATCAGGTTGAGTATGTGTGTGTGAGAATCTGTGTAAATTTGACTTTGTCTGGAAAGCTAAATGATTTCCATATGAAGCCATTTTTTGCCAACTGAAGCGCTCAATGATATAATTCCATTTTACCAGGTATAACATTAAGGTGAAAATAGGTTAAGATCCCTGTCACTTTTTAGATATACTGACTGTCCTCCAAAGTGTTCTGCTTAACAAATGCTATATCAATACACTTTTGATAACCAATAGTAAACATACTGACTGAAATCTTGCTACATGTTTGATGACTTTCAAGTTTCCTGCTTTGTGAGATTAGGAAATCTCATAGTATTCTGAAAAGTTCTTCAAGATACTCATATTTTCATTTAATTTCATATTAATAATATTTATATTCTCTGCATAGAACGGAATAAGAGATGTAAATATTAATGATACAGTATATACATAATCAGCTTAATGTTTATATATGTTCTAATTTAAAATTTCTGTCTGGAATTTCCGAAGTAGTGAATGTAAGTATCAGCTCATTTGCATTATCAAATACGTAATAAAGCCGTTATATATCTGATTTTATAATTGTCATGTAACTTTAAGTTAAAATATAGATTGCTTAAAGTAACTTTCTAAGATAGTTAGACATATGCGTAATTAATGCATGCTTGCAGTGCTTTAAGACTACAAGTTTCTACACATAGATTTGGTATTTTATCCTGTTTCATCAACGATTCCATTTGACATTAGAGTAATTAAGAAATATTAATAGCATCCTTATCGTCTGAATTACCATGTATACTTTAGATACTTCCTTTATCATAAATAATAAACTGAAATGAATCCCATTCAGGGAATGCAAGGAATCTTAAAAAAAAAAAAAAAACTGTAGTAGCTGAAAAAGTGTGAATGTAACGGCTTGCTCATTAAGATGTTTTTTGTCGTTTCTCCCATTCTAGCCATCCAAAAATAGGTTGAATACCAAGTTTTTTTGTTCATTCCTCTACCAGTAATATAATACGCTTAGCATTATGGAATGAGCGATAAGTGGCATAGTGTTATTTATATTATATGCTTTGCTTCACATATATGCAAACTTGGTAAACAAATTAACTATATTGTTCTACAGTATAAACACTATATATATATATATATATATATATATATATATTATATATACATATGTGTGTATATATGTATATATGTATGTATATATATGTATATATATACATATATATATATAATATATATATATATATATATATATATATATATATATATATATATATATATATATAAATATATATATATATATATATATATGTGTGTGTGAGTATGTGTACATATATATGTATATATGTATGTGTATATGTGTACATATATATGTATATATGTATGTATATATATGTATATATATACATATATATATATAATATATATATATATATATATAAACACATAAGTATATATACTTATATATATATGTGTGTGTGAGTATGTGTACATATATATGTATATATATGTATATATATATATATATATATATATATATATATATATATATATATATATATATATATATATATATATATATATATATATATATATATATATATATATATATATATATATATATATATATATATATATATATATATATATATATATATATATATACATATATATATATATACACAGATAAGTATATATACTTATATATATATATATATATATATATATATATATATATATATATATATATATATATATATATATATATATATATTGAGCTATCCATAGATACAAGAGAGACAATTTTTATAGAAATCCAATACACAAACCTTTTATTTTTTCTATATTACCCCATTGATATAAATATAAAGTATTATAGAAAAGAAGTAAGGTTTGTCCATACCAAATTGAGTTCAAATTTGAATTGTTAACACTCGTACATGGAATACTGAGGAAATATTGTAAAATATATATTTATTTGAAGAATAAAACACCAATGTATTTAACGTTGATACGTACTACCATATTACAGTGAAAGAAGTATTTCTATTTATTTTCGTTTAAATTTTTTTTGTATGTGTGATTGCATCTCCTTTTGTTTACACTGTAACCAAAATTATTTTTATTCTCCTTTAACCATTATTAAATCCTGAACTACCTTCATCATTTTCTCTGCTGTTTCAGCTATATCGTTTTCAAGTCTCAGTGTTAACACCGTCTTTTTTTCGTATAGAAACGAAGAACTATTACCCTGTAAAGAAAACTCTCGTTGAGAAAAAAAATCAGGAATTATAAATGTAAAAAATGATTGGCTTTTGACGTATATGAAATCATTCATGCTTTCCTCTGTAAACAACGTAAGACCAAGTATAACAGTACCTAATCCCGATATAAATATACAAATAAAGCAAAAACTACAAAATTAATGTGTCAAAATTAACATATTGTGTGAGTTCAGCTATGTTTTACATAAGGTTTGCGAAACTGATCTGCTCGCTACTCTCACACATCTTGGGTTGCATGCCCAAGTACTTTTTCACGGCTCCAGGAGGCGTATTGTTTGGCCTGTGGATTGGTTTTGGTTTCGAGTGCTACGTTCTACTTTTTGCAACACGAGGACTAATGTGACCGGAACCTACAGCTTAAAGACGATTCCAAACTGCTACGAGCATCCATGTCACAGTGGGATTCGAACCCCCGAACTCCGGTACCGAAGACCAGCACCCTAACCAATCGGTCATTGTTCGGCTGTGGTCTGTGGAAAAGAGTGTATTTAAACTTCTCCAAGTATGGAGAGTTGTGATTGGTCGTCAGGAGGCGATTCAGGACTATGTCTGGAATACCGGTCAATCTGGACAGAGCCGGGAAAGGACGTATTGTGCACAGGACAATGGAACAACGGACGCATCAGCAAAAGTGTAGGGTTGCTGGAGTAGTTCAGAACGAAGGAAAAGTTTGCAATGTGCTCTTGAACTTTGGCAATTTTTCTTACAGGTGTAGCACGTTTAGTGCTTCTTTTACCTTTTATTTTTTTATATATTTTTTAGCATTTTTCCTTATCTTTTCTTCTCACTAATATATTTGTATTGTAATATAGATCCGTGGCATTTTGCTATAGTTAATATTAAAGAAGTATAAAGCAAACTTGGGTTATTAATGGATTTGAAGTAACAACAGCAATGTACTACACCACAGCCCATACAACAAACCATAGACTATAGACTTCGATAAACTATATATTTCTTAAAAGATAAGATATTTACTCTCGCTAAATTTGCCCCCATTTTTATTCTGTTTCTTCCTCATCACCAAAAAGTAAGAAAACTGCTATATTGTCAATCAACTACCATAAATATTTTTGCTATAGCAGCTTTCGAGATACTTCCTAGGTATACGATAACTATTATGAATCAGACTAACAAAATATGTGTGTGTTACTCATTCATACATGCTTTCAAATATTTCGAAAAGTGCAAGTCTTTGTCGGCTTTTTAGACTTAGAAACTGCTTAAATATACAAAATTTTCTAATTCCATAATATAATATACTTTGACACTATAAAGAAACAGCCATCTAGAAATTCTTCCTTATTCTTGGTGGTTAGTTTCAGCTGAGGAAAAATGATATTCTTAATGATCCTTATATATCCCCACTGAGCTTGGCTCATCACTCTTCGAGGTCTTATTTCCACTTTTTTGCATTTCTACATAAATTATTTTTCGCTTTAGGCGGGATATAGGAAAGAAAATTTATAATTTAAATCTCCATATCATCATTTCTGAATTTTAAATTACTCAACTACCACCTACAAAATATAAAGTGTAAATCCTGTATCGGGTCTTGTATTTAGGAAAATAAAGTAAATTAATAATTTAGGAATATGATATTTTTATTATCTTTATCAACTAACTTCTAAATAAAAATAAGAAAAAAATCTTTAAAAACAAATGGCGCGTAGCCTTAACTCTACACTTTTAAACGATTAATGCTTTAAACCTAACTTTAAGTCTTCTTGAGCTGTCAAAATGAATAAAAGTTGTTTAGAGACGACGTTTAATCGAAAGAACTCAGTCATAACGGGGGAGAAAAGGCATGCATTCTTGAAGAACAGAATATTTATCGTAAATAAAAGTCTACAAGTTAGCCTCGTACAGTTTGATAACCATAATTTTGTTATATCACAGGAAAATATATATCGTATTGGAGATAAATTTTAGTAAATTGTTATTTCTGTCCTTCAACTTGCATTAGACATAGTGGAATTTTAATTTTATTGAATAAGGAATAATGTAATTAAAGATATAAATTTAATTCAAGAAATTGGTAATCTATAATCTATATTATTCTTTGTAAAGTACATAACTAATTAACGTTATAAATGTAAAACAGAGATTCTATTAATATGGGATATGCATGGTAAACCACTAAATAAAAATTAAAATTAAAACTAATTAAAAATAATAAG
>CM063508.1:18002906-18022906 GCA_032207245.1 Pardosa pseudoannulata
TGATAAGGAGGAAAGTAATGTTACAGATCTATTGACCTATCTCAAAAGGGAAATAGAAGCGCGGGAAAAATCCATATATGTAACAAACTCTGATTTCGAAAACACAAGGTCTATTGAAAATAAATATAAACAAAATTTCCCTACAAAATATTCGAATCATATGAAAAATAAAACCCCATCGGCATTTAATTTGAACACTGTAACAGAAAATCATTGCCCATTTTGTAAGGAAAAACATAAACCCGAAAATTGTAACTTAAATTTAGAACAGAGGAAAGATTCTCTTCGGAAGCAAGCAAAATGCTTTAAATGCTATAAAAAATTTCACCGTGCAAAACAGTGCCGTACCCATACTCAATGCTCGAATTGCAAGTCAAAGGGTCACCAGATATCCTTATGCGACAAGCCTGACCCGAAAAGACATTTAGAACCCCAAACTTCTCCCCCAAACGACCCCCAGGTGGTAGTCTCCTCTCTGGTTCAACAACCGCATAATAAAAAGGAGGACGAAAGCGGCGACTCTTATGTTTATTTTCAAACGATACGTTGTAAGCTTATCGGAAGGGACGAAATAGTAGATGTCCGTTTGTTACTGGACTCCGGGGCTCAGCGAAGCTTTATAGACAAGAATATTTCACGCAGCCTGGGATTAGAGGTGAAGGGTCAGGAGGAGCTAAGAATCCACACTTTTGCAGGCAGTAAAATGCCGCCTGTGAGTTCTCAGAATAGGGTTCGTGTGTTACTAAAAGATACGAATTCCGACTACGTGTTTAGCCTTGAAACCTTAGAATCAGAAAGTATTTGTCCCGATATTATAGGAATGCCTAGTTTTGAAGTGCGTGATCAAATTAAAAAATTTGGTATAAATCTGTCGGATGTTAATGATAAATTAAATGAAGAAGGAAATAAAATAAACATATTAGTCGGTGGAGATTATTATTGGTCAATTGTGACAGGGAAAATTAAACGTCTTTCACCAACTTTGTTTTAAATTAAACAAAATTTGGATGGGCACTGCATGGAAGATTTTCTAATGAAATTAATTCAGGTAACGTAGTGGGAGCAATGTATGTTTCTAGTTGGGAGGAAAACAAATGCAATGATAAATCATCCATTGAACTTAAGAGGTTTTGGGAACTTGAGTCATTAGGAATTAGTGATGAACCTATAGATATAAAAGCATGCGATAAACAAACTTTAGAAGATTTTGAAAGAAATGTTAAATTTAAGAATGGGAGATACGAAGTCAAGTTGCCCATGAGATCTGATTCAATTGATCTTTCAAATAATTATGATGTCGCAAAAAGGAGACTTGAATATTTAGCTAAGCGATTTCGAAATAGTCCTACATTATTTAAGGATTACAAAGCCGTCATTGAAGAATATCTGTCATCAGGAATTGTAGAAATAGTTGAACCCCAGGATGTGAACTCTTCTAATGGCAATTTAACTTATTATTTACCCCATCACCCAGTAATTCGAAGAGATAAACAAACTACCAAATTGCGCATTGTGTTTGATGCTTCAGCACATTCTCCATCTCAGTTATCTCTTAATGATATGCTTCTTCCAGGTCCGAATTTAAATTCAGACTTATTCGATTTAATTTTACAATTCAGGAGCAATAATATAGCAGTAGTCGCCGATATAGAAAAGGCGTTTTTGCAAATAAGCCTTGCAGAAAGTGACAGCGATTTGACTCGATTTTTGTGGATTAAACATCTTCCACAAAATGCGGATTCTCCGCTAGAAATTGTAATAATGAAAATGACGCGTGTATTATTTGGCGTAACTTCTAGTCCGTTTCTATTAGGAGCCGTAATTAAACACCATATAAAGCAATTTGAAAATGAATATCCTGAAACTTGCTCTGTAATTAATGATTCGATGTATGTAGACGATTTGTTGATAGGTGCGTCTACGGTAGAAGAGACTTTAAAATTATCAAAAGAGTCCTTAGATATTTTTCTGAAAGCCAACATGCCTCTGCGCAAATGGCATAGTAATTCTCCGATTTTAATGAAACATTTACGAACTTTAAATTTTGATGTATGTCGTGATACATCACCTAGTGCATCCCCATTTAAAATTCTGGGATTAATATGGGATACTGAAAAGGATATTTTCAGATTAGATAGTCACAATCTTTCGGAATTTGTTAATTGTCAGGAAAAAACTAAAAGAACTGTAATTCGTGCAGCTGGGAGAATTTTTGATCCAATTGGATTCTTATCACCTTTTACAGTTGTTATAAAAATTATTTTCCAGTCACTGTGGGAACAGGGGATAGATTGGGATGAAAATTTACCAGAAAATCTAAGAACGAAATGGGAAAATTGGTGTGCACAGCTTCCACACCTGAATAAAATAGAAATACCCAGATACTATTTCCGAGAATTGCAGGGCACCTTTGACAACGTAGAAATTCACTGCTTTTGTGATGCAAGCGAGAAGGCTTTTGGTGCTGTAATCTTCCTTAGATTTGTTAAAGACAACAATGTGCAGACAAGTTTCGTTACATCTAAAAGTAGACTAGCTCCAATAAAACGCTTGACTTTACCGAGACTAGAACTCATGGGTGCGTTGATCGGAGCTAAACTTATTAACAGAGTTATGTCCGTTCTTAAGTTTAATATTAACCAGCAATATATATGGACAGATTCAAACATTGTCCTTCACTGGATTAAGAGCTCCTCTAAATTATGGAAACCCTTCGTGAGTAATAGGGTTGTTGAAATACAATCTCTGACCAATCCGAAGGACTGGAAACATTGTCCTGGTCGCGACAATCTTGCCGATCGACTTACAAGAGGACTTACTCTGAAAGAACTCGAAAATGACACATTATGGTGGTCTGGCCCTACATGGCTTGGTAAGAAAACTGATTTTTGGCCCAAAGAATCCAATGAGGCTGCAGAAGAATTGAAATTAGAAGAGGCTAAGAAGGTGATTGTTCAAAATTTTTGTTCCTCAGGCTCTGAAGAGCAACTTATACAGATAGGCAATTTCAGCACATTATTGAAAGCAATTAGAATAGTAGCGTGGATTAAAAGGTTTACCTTTAATTCAAGAAATTCAGTTAAACGTAAGGGCACCTTATCAGCCGAAGAAATTGAGGACGCTGAATTATTCTTAATAAAGGAAGTGCAAAAGAAATTTTATAAAGAGGAAATCGATTCTTTAAAATGTAGTAATAACGTTAAGGAAAGTTCAAAGATTTTTACCTTATATCCATATTTAGATGATACCAATATACTGAGAATATGCAGTAGGCTCAATCAAGGTGATTTTAGCCCAAATGTAATAAATCCGATCCTTTTACCAAGAAATGCACGATTCACAGAATTATTGGTTATGCAAGAACATCAGAAAACGATGCATAGCGGAGTTACCTTAACCCTTACCAGTATTAGAAAACGATTTTGGATTCCACAAGGACGTCAATTCGTCAAGAAAATCATTGGGAAATGCCTACTTTGTAAAAGGTATAATGCAAAACCATCCAATCAATTAACGGGTCAACTTCCAAGGGACAGAATAACAGAGTCACCACCATTCAGCATAATTGGTTTAGATTTTGCAGGACCTATTATCACCAAAATGGATAAAAACAACACTTCAAAATCTTACATAGTATTATTTACTTGTGCTACGACCAGAGCCATCCACTTAGAACTGTCCACTAGCATTACCACAAATGCATTTCTCCTAGCTTTTCGTAGATTTCTGTCAAGACGTGGCACTTGTAAGGTAATTTACTCTGATAATGCTAAAACTTTCAAGGCTGTGGACAAGGAAAGATTACATCGCTAGCCAAGGTGTGAAGTAGAAGTTCATCGTGAAACGCGCCCCATGGTGGGGAGGTTTCTACGAGAGAATGGTAAAATCTGTTAAGGATCCATTACGAAAGATTTTAGGACGAGCTCTTCTGTCATTCGAAGAATTAACAACAATTTTAACTGAAATTGAAGCCGTTCTTAATATGCGACCTCTGTCTTATACGACAAGTGAGTTTGGAGAACCTGAACCCCTTACACCTGCTCATTTCCTTCATTTTGGCCGTCAAGAGTTTAGTTATCCACTTCATTTTGCTGAACTGGAAAATAAAATTTCGACCAAAGAGAACTTAGTGCGAAGGAAGGTTTACCAAACCAGATTGTTTAAACAGTTGTGCACTAAATGGAAGGAACAATATTTATACCATTTGAACTCTGCTCATCATTATAAAACTGCAGAAAAACATCGAAATCTTCAAGTAAGAGACATTGTACTGGTTAACGGGACTTCCAAATCTAAACTGCTATGGGACTTGGGAATAATTGTGGATATTATTCGTGGCAGAGATGGTCTCATTAGAGCATGCGTGGTAAAAACTCCAAAGGGACACTTTAGAAAACCAGTGCAGCTGTTGTATCCTTTTGAACTCGATTCTGTTTGAATGATTATGTTAAGTGTTTATTATCGAAATTTATGTATAATTTTTTGGATTGTTTAATTATTTCTTTGCATAAATTCAAGTATTACTGGGTAAAATTGATTTTTTGTGTTTTATAAATTGTCACTTTCATACTTTATTTTACTCTAGATAACCTTTATTATTGTTTTTGATATTAGTTTGAGGATAGTAAAATTCTTGATATCATGTTTCTTATTGTGAATTAACATAAAACATTTTAATTTTGATTGCAATTTAAGTATAAGTGTGATTGTTTGGAATTTAATTTTTCCATATTAATGTGTGGATTTGATTTAATTTTTTTAATATTATGTTTAGTATAATTTTAATTATAACATTTAAATTTGAATTTATTAGAATATTGTTGTAATTTGATTCTATATTGTTTGCAATGTATCATGATAGATTGTAATAATTATGTACTCTTGAAAGAGTCCAGGTGGGGAGTGTGTAGGAAATTCATAGCCCACTAGTACTACACTAGATGGCGCTACTGAGAATAGTTTGTAACCCCGCTTGGACAGAGAGATCGAATGTAACCTTCGAAGCGAGAGGATGGGCGATAAGCTCTCCCCCTGTACCAAGGCATGTATATAGCGCGTGTAAATAAAAGCAACTAAGCGAACCCGTTGGTTGATCATTGTATAATTAAGGTGTAAACAATCACAAGACCCAGAAGAAAATACCACTGAACCACCGGATAGAAATAATATGCACAGTCCCACACCCTGATTTCTTGCTCAAAATGGGTTAATTTATGAGTTACTGTATCAATTGGTCCCACACAATTTTTGAGTGAAAAAAAAGATTAAAGATGAACGAAAATTTAGAGCATTAGGAGCGAAAAATATTAGCTATCGACAAAAAAAATTCTTACTGAACCTTCATGTCATGATTCTTGAATTAAAGTTATACAACTACCCCCTGCAAAATGTATGATCCTTGAAGGGTAATATATTTAAAGAAAAAGAATATTAATATTCTAAAAAGCTATAACTTCATGAAATACATATATTTTTCTTTTATAAACATTTAAAATATCACCAATAATACCATAAAAACTATTTAAAACAAATTTTTTGCATCCTTACCTTATAAGCATATTAACGATCAATATTTTAAGCTTAACTTTGAATCCTCTTAAGCTGTCAAAACATATGAATAAAAGTTTCTCAGAGACGAAGCTTAATCGAAAGAATTTAGAGTCATAATGGAGAAAAGGCATGCATCCTTTGAGAATAGAA
The DNA here is from genome assembly GCA_032207245.1 of Pardosa pseudoannulata. Classification (NCBI taxonomy): domain Eukaryota; kingdom Metazoa; phylum Arthropoda; class Arachnida; order Araneae; family Lycosidae; genus Pardosa; species Pardosa pseudoannulata. Next base: position 18,008,607 of record CM063508.1, read on the forward strand.
TATTTATCGTAAATAAAAGTTTACAAGATAGCGACTCGCAGTTCGGTAACTATGATTACGTTAAAACCCCTTAAAAATGTTCCTTGGTGAATGTAAATATTGCATGAATAAACACAAATTTTTATTTAAAGCAGCATGCTGTTGTAAAAAGTTATGCAAATTACGCGAATGAGTATTAAACATCAAAAAAGCAACACTTTTAGGGTAAAGAATTATATATGCTTTCCATAATAATGAATGTTTCCAAAGTATTGCTTTATAATTTTCTGTGCCATTATGAGTTTTAATTGCATACCTTTTATTTGAGATAGAGCATAATGTTAAAACAGAAACATTTAAGTTTCAAATTTCAGTAAAGGTATTTATGATATAAATCCGGCTTTTGCATGGTATTTTTCTGTAATTGTTCTCCCTATTCTGCAAGAATCGAACTCTTTTACCCCATTTTTAATGTTTTATCACTATATAGGAGCTTAAAAAAATAGAGGTTATAACTGCCCCGAGCGGTCGAGATTATCAAATTTCTTCTTTGTCACACTCTAATCTATTCGGTTTGACGTAACACAAATTCAGATGAAAAAATGCAGCTTTGGCAATATAAAAAGAGCGGAACGATGGTCGAATGGTTAGGGTGCTGGCCTTCGGAACCTCATTATGGCATGGATGTTCGTAGCCATTCGGAATCGGCTTTAAGCAATAGGTCCCGGTCTCATTAGCCCTCGTGTTGCAAAAAGTAGACCGTAGAGCTCCAAAACCAAACCAACAAATATAAAAGAGACGTCCGTCGGTGTTGGAAATATAAACAATTGTGATTTTATTTGCAAAGCATGATGAAACTCTAGTTAAGGGTATTAATTTCACCCAATACACAAAAAGAATAACATTTCTCTCCTCATCAGTCAGAGGATTTCCATCAAAGGGAAAAGACTTTTCAGTCTCCGAGTCCAGACGTCAGTGACTACCACTCGTCCCTTCGTCTTCAGGAAACTTCTGTTTCAGGAGAGGTCATCCCCCCATTTGACATTCGTTCTTTGAGTTTCCGAAGAGCACTTGACGCCTGGCCGACTTGGTGCCACAAACCTTCTATTTCATTTCTTTGTCCGTGCTTTCACAAACGCCCTGCTGGACACATTCTAAAAGTTGGGGTGTCAAACAGAATCTTACTGAACACTAATCATGTTTTTCAATTGTTCAAATTTTAGGGACAATGTACTATAGTTTCTTTGCAAACTCTCGTCGTCTTAACAACAACTGAGACAAAAGTGGCATTTACAGAGGTATTATTACAGAAATCGTGTACTTTCTGAAAACTGTTTATTTGATGTAAGATAATTTTTACAGTGTTCTGCAACACAGATAAATAGATTTAGATAACTAATGTGACAAATCCTAGACAGAACACTGGACAAGGTGACAATATATATATATATACATTCCTGCTTCAAATTTTTTGAATTTTAAGATTTGGAATATTGCCTCGAGAACATCTGAAAAGATATTAACGAAATATGTTTTGATTATAGTTTGATAAAATACAAATAAATAAATAAATAATAATTTAACAATTATAATAAACCAGACAGGATCGAGTATAAAACTAATTAGAGTCGGAGGGTGGTTACAACGTTAATCCAACAACAAAAAATATAGAGGGCCTGATTTTCTTCTACAGATATACAAACTCCAAATCATTATCTCATGCTGAAAATTATACAATTTATGAGTTTCTTTGACAATTGGTCGCAATCAATTTTTGAGGCAAATTAAAACTCAAACATTTCGAAAAATTTAAAGCATAGTCAAGCACAGGATATTATCCGTCGACATAAGAAGTTGGGTTGATATGTTAAAATGATTGTTTGTACGTTTTGAACTTAATATATATAACTACTCTATATACTGTAGTGTTTATTTATATTTATAAAACCACTTGCGCTGCCCTTGGATTTCAAAGAAACCATTTACAACAGCAGTGACTTTTATCCTGTGCGAGATTTCACACCGTAGTACAATGTAACAACATAATCCGTCTTAAATCAATGTGCCCCCGATTACATACGTAAGTTGATGAAATGCCCTGAGGCCAGCTTACTTTTAAAATAGGTGGAGTGTTGTTACCAGTGACAAAAGGGACAAATAGCGTTTTCCAGGAACTGTCTACTGTCGGAAGTGGCCGGTCAACGCTGACATGACGTTGACACCTGCATTGGAGAATAATGGAAGGCAGATAGTAAAAAAAAAGCATAAACAGAAATCCCTAAATATTGCCATACACTATAATTTTAAAAGTAATGATATATTTTGAATTCAAACAGCCTGTAATAGTGTATTCGAAAGACCATATGGAATCACTAATTGTGTATACTCACGCTGAAGACTGAACACCATGCGGTTTGTTTTAAATATTTTTATACTAATTCCTATTAAACAAATACGTTCATTAAAGATTATTGTTCTGTCCGACAGCCATGATGGGACAGCAATTGCTTAATAGTTTTGTAAACTGTGTTTATTTTGTTACCGTTGACCGTAGCGCCATCTAAAAAAAAAAATAATAATAATACAATTGTGTTTGCTGAGAGCGCGGAGCGAGGGGATTAAATCGGCTATATATTCTGTTTTTTCTTGAGGTTTCTTTAAAGTGGATGGTTTGGACAACGTTTGGAGTAAAAATATTCAAAGTCATTGTAGTAAGTAAATTCTTAAATTCCTTTAATTATAAATCTTATTGGGTTTTCATTTTCCCAACGCTGATCCAATCCATATACATTTAATTCTATTGGATTGTGTTTATGTATTATGTATTCCCCTCGTTCATATTATTCTTATATATTATTGTTTAAAATCTTAAATGTTAGTAGTAATTCTCTATTGTTAGTAACATATTTGCTTTGTAATATCAAATTCGAATCTACAATAAACTGTTAGCAAATCCCTTCCCTTTGGTCATTTCTCAATCACAAAGTCTTTATTTTAGTTTATATATTTAATTATACATTTCACTAATTCTTAACATCTCACAATTATTTTGACTGTATATTCACATTAGAGGCTCATAACTTCTATGATATCATAGGGGTATATGTATATACAAAGGGGACAGTAAGAATTAAATACTCGATTTATCACTTTTCCATAATAATTAGTTATACTATATATGAAATTATTTCTGCAATTTTCTATATCGATTTTATTTGATCCTCGATATATTAAGACTAACAAAATATAAATTAATTTAAACACTCATCAAATGTAATAAATAATGTATATTAAAAGCTTTATAATATGCTCAAAGTCAATAAGAAATAGTAAAATAGTACGAGATATTTAGTTTTTAAAATTAGTTAGTAACATAATTCATATATCTCCACATTCAGTGATTATTTGATAGTAAATTTGCTACTACACTTCCCTTTTGTTCAGTCAAGTACCACTATGGAAATGAACTTTGACCTCTAGCCCAGGGGTGTACGCAACCCTTGATTGAATTTCGAAATTTATAAGAATAAATATATAGCATTTATTTGGTAAATGCAATCTTATTAGATTTATCTATAGATTATTTTTATAGATTCATGTATGTTTTTATCGATATTATTTATGTCTAACTGACGCTTCCCTTGATAACCTTATCCATTTGCCTCTGAAAATGCTACTGTCCCCATGGTTGAATTAAAGGCCCACTAAGAGGCGGTTCCGTCCTCGTAGGACACTTATGTATGCATGAGCATGTCCGGACACATACTGTTATCTCTGATTATGCTAGCAGAGTAAATGAAACAGCAGAAGGAGAATTCGCCGATATTTCTGAAACAACAAAATTACAGTCATAAGATTAGTCAGTTAATCTCCCTGTTACTGTAGATACCTAAATACTCATGAAGCTGAAAAATGCAGTTTGAATCATACAAAAAGTTTTGATCATTAAGTATATTATGTTCTTACAATTGCCGTATTTTTATTGGTGAAATGGATTTCCACGTCTTACTTGAAGGACTTAAAAAAAATAGTTATTTTTTCCTTTATAATATTATTCATCTAATATGCCATATTGTGAGAAACGCTAACAAAAGAATAAAAACACTATGAGATCATACAGCACATGCGAAGCAATGAACCAGGACTGTGGCAAAAAGAAGATACTCAAGTAAAACAGATACAAGTAGATATAAATGACAAGAATTACCTTTAATTACAATTTATTTTAACAGAAATCTTTATATTCCATTTTGCTAGTTTGACCAAGTCTAAAGTTATTCTAAATTACATTATTTCTGCAAGAGTAGTATCGTAAAATCTGGGAAGATGGCGTTTAGAAAACGTTAAAAAATATGGTGTAATCAGATGTTGTTTGTGTACCTTCTTTTGTATGTCATTCTATAAAAATAATGTTACGTTATAATACGCCTTGTGTTTGAGAAAGAAGAAATTAATACTCATTAATAAACCCATGGACAAATATATCTTGATTAAATGTATTTATACCATTAAATAAATACCTAAGGAATACAACTGAAATCAACTTATCATTTGTAGATATCGAAGACTGCTCTCGAGTCGGCGCCGGCCCTAAAATACAAAATGGTGATGATTTTTCTAAAAAGGTCTATCCCTCAACCCGCGGATGCCAGCAGCGTTCACCTTTTACTCTCCTCTGGTCCCAACCTTGTCCTCTAAAAAAATAAGATTGCCACGCGGAAAAAAAGACAGGGGTCCACTCCAGAACGACGGGGGGTCAGAATTTCTCAAACCCAACGGACCCTTCTATTGGTTAGGAGAAGTCCAAAGTTTCTTTCCAGTTCAAACCGGTCCTGTTCTGGTATGTCTTTGACGATGTCTCACGGGAAGAGGTTAAAAGAGCTCAACCGGATGTAACTTATTGTTACACCTTCCTTTGCTTTGATCTTTTGCTAATTGTGCTGAAGGGACAAACATTCCAACGATTTCATATCCTAAATCCGACCTGTCTAGCCAGAGTAGGAACAACACAGGACGCTGTAAGGACTTAGCCTATCCGTTGATAACTCACAGTTAGTGTTCATAGATGTAATTTTTTATTGTGTCATCACTCCTCTTTGGTTGAAAGAATGCAAAATTTTTTTTAATTTAAAAATATATTTCATAAAAAATTTCAAAGAAGAAAATTATTTTTCCCTATTAACCACTTATCAATTTGAATTCCCCCAGTTCAGTTTTGTTGTACAAGCTGTAGAAATTAGGCGTCCGTATTTTTACAGCGTCCGTAAGTTTATACCTCAAAGGAAAAAAATTCAATTTCCTGTTCTGCTGAATTTAAATTGGATTATTAATCTTTTCATTCAATTAATAATCACTTAATTTAAGCCACTTTTGATAATTTTCTTTCCCTTTGAGTTCTTAATCAGTTTCATTGAAATGCTAATTTTCATTGTCAATATATCTGCTGACGATCGAAGGAGAATCTAATGAATGCACTCGTTGTCATTCATAAGTATACATTTCCATTAAGATTAATGCACTTTTTTGTGAGATATTAAGTTATAAGTTCTTTCATTTTAAATTACATTTCATCTTATCACCCGCTTTTCTACTAAACGTAAACTTCTCATTCAAAACTAATTCGTTTTAAATAAAAATGATACTATATCTTCATACATAGTTTCATTGTGTTGCAATTATAACAAAAAAGCTTCAAATTGTCAGAGGTGTGACGAAGAATGAACATCTATTTAAAAGGAATCTTTAAGGTAAGAGGATTTAGTTTGACAAAATGAAAAAAAAACTTAATTTAATCATAGGGTAATTTCAATGATTCACAGTGATTATTTGAATTTGCCGAAAGTTTCATAAAAATAAGATAAGTGCTACATAAATATGTAATTAAAATGTTTTAAAAAGTCAAATAAATAACTATAGCAGATATATGCTTTCAACGATGTTCAGAAACTGAAAACTGCTTATTTATTAAATAGTTTTAAATAAATATTTAATTATTATATACTTATTCACTTTCAATTGTTGTAAATAACTAAAAATTATATTTTGAAACCAATGCTTTGGTATGACCGCTTTCTTACTCTTTATACTGCATAAATTAATTGTCAAACTTAAGTAGAGTTATATTTGTTAGAAAAATAATTAAAAATGAATGACATTACAATAGTTTTTTGTCATATTCGAAAATGAAAACATATACTATTTCTTACTAATTTTACTCTGGGCTAGTATTAACAGTTTCTTATTTAATGTGATTACATTTTAATAAACCTGGCTTGATACGTAATATAAAAGCAGATAGTAGGACTGTTAACTGTTTTAAATGTGTAAGTAAAACACAAAATAATATTTAAAGGAGGGAAATTATATTTCTGAACATGAGAGTAAATTGTGTTGCTCAATGAACATAGGGTACACTAGGTTTTCAATAAAATGTGCAAAGTAACTTTTTGTCAAAAAGTGAGCCGCCGTAAAACATTCTTTTAATATGCTCCTAGTTTATATTATATAGCTGACTTTTTTACTGCATATGTTAAGAATTAAGTTTTCATAGACTCTAATCAAGGAATTTGATAAACACACAGAAAACCTCTGTGCCATGTGCAATCTTCCAAGAGAAGTTTAAGATTTTCTACGTGCGTTATCTACCCTTGAATCGAATACAATAATAAGTTATTGAATAAAGTGCACACACACACACACACACACACACACACACACACATATATATATATATATATATATATATATATATTATATACATATATATATATATATATATATATATATACATATACATATACATATATATATATATATATATATATATATATATATATATATATAATATTTATAGATTATATATATACATATATATGCATATACATACATATTTATATATATATATATATATATATATGTATACACATATATATATACATATACATATTTATATATATACATACACACATAAATATATATATATATATATACATATATATATATATATATATATATATATATATATATATATATATATATATATATACATATATATATACATATATACATACATACATATATATATATATATATATATACATACACACATATACATATACATACACAATATATATGTATATCAGTAATAAAACAAAACTATTACCCTTAAAATATCTTTTCTAAAGGGGTGTATGCAGATTTAAAATTCTTTTAGCAATCTACCAAAGCTAGCTTTGAATTACATGTGAATTTTATGGCCACTTGCCACATTTTCTAGATGTTCCAGGCAAAAAGCTCACTCCTTGCCGATTTCTTGGAAATATTCTCTTAGGTCTCCAGCTGTGGGGCCAACATTCGTAAGTGCAATGTATTTTTGTGATCAGTCCCTTTTCTGGTCTGGCCAGAGAAGCATGTTGTCTTGTTAGGTTTTAAATAAAAATTAAGTTAAAATCGGACTTTGTTGCTTCTTTTCATGGTGCCACGACTGCGTTTTAAGTAGGATTCTCCTTACCCAGTAAGCCCGGGCAATTAAAACAATAGGGGCTAAACTTTCGCTTCATTTTCTCCTGCAATCCGGCGGTTGAATTTAAATTTCGATGGTTTATATATATGTATACATGTGTATGTATGCATGTATGTATGTTTAAAAATTATGTAAAGTAGTATCGTATTTGTCACTTTGATATTTACGGTTTCAATCATATGCATAATTAATTTTGTCTTTAAGAAAGATTTATGCAATTTCCGTGACTAATGTCATCTTTCCACCATCTAATTGCTTATAAATGGCAACGCCTCATGTCGCCGGAATAGCCACGCTTGTCAACTCTCAATTTGAATACATTTTTGTCACCACACCCTCAAGATGTCCTTAATATTCTGTCACGTCGTTTTATGCATTTTTCTTTACAACTATGCTATATTTACTTACTCTATGTTCAAGTGGTTCCAGTAATGTTTCGATTATTTTCAAGTATCTGCAAACTTGCTTCTTTTTAGATTCCAGAATGTTTGGCTATCAAAACAGAACACTTTTATTAAAAATATTCACTAACCCCATTTGATAGATGTGTCTAGTCATTGAATAACCTTACTAGTACTGACTCGTTGAAATTCAAAATAAATGATGATGACCTATAAAAAGAAGTATGGAAAAATGTGGAAAGTTAAAGGTGCGAAAAACATATTTATGGCATTTATATAACGTTAAATTTCACAGAAGTGGAGATTGAAAGGAACGTAGAAAATTATCAATATAAAAATTATAGTGTTCTTAGTGTAGTGAAAATTATCTATATGAAAAGTTTAATTAAAAAATAAAACAGCACAAAGCTTTCATTTAAAGGGAACATGGTACTCTAAATATGATAATATATCTAAATAAGGTTATTGGCTCAACTTATCGTTTTGACACAAGAATGTAAAAAATTAATCTGTATCTTCAATATTCCAAATTTGAATTTCGAATCTTATTTGGTTTATATCAATTAGTTTTTTAACATATAAAAATTTTAAATAATTTTTCTTCCAAGTTCGTTTTCATAAAATTTAATCATGGAGTATACTAAAGAATTAATTTTATTTGCCTTTGAGGTACTCATGTAAGAAATTCTATAAGTTATTTGATAAGGTATAGATTGAAAGGGGATGGAATGAACAATAAATTATTATTTTTATTTTTACGCATAAGAAATTGTCAGATATCTTTTTCTTTTTACTTTAAACGTCAGTAAATTTTTTTTATAAAACATAATGTAAGAGATATCGAAAACTTCATATACTGTCCTATGTAAAAAGACTATTACAAATCTAAAAATTTGTTTGGGGAAAAAATATGAACATTTGAAAGTTTTGAAAATACAAAATATTTTACTTAAATGTAACTCACACTTTAAATATCTTCTTAAACTGAAAGGTTGGGAATTTGGGGTCAAGCCCTTCTAAGATTCACCATGTTCGTTAAAGTTGACTGGGGCACGTTAAATATGTTCGAGGTTTTCCAAACAATACCTCTGGAGATGGCAGGCGGACAAGCCTGGGGGTCTTAGAACCGGTTTCTAAGTACCGAATACCCAGCGGAGTGATGTTACTCGCTTTTGTAGCATTCTTTAAGCTACACGGGGTGCTAAATGGGTAACAGCTTAGATGCCTTGTATTTACATAAAGGTATATGTATCGGTATTGCCAGCTAAATTGGAAAAATCCCTTTACATACCTGAATATATTATTGTAGTTGTTGTTTTATTCCACTCCGTTAAATGAAGCATAATTGAGCAGGAGGCTACTCGTATTAAGACAAAGTAGTGAGCCTTTCGTTTTTACAGAGTAATACAAGAGTGAAAGTAAGACTTATGCACAAGTGGGTCGTCGTAATTTTGAAACAGGTACCAAGCAGAAGACCCATAGGCTTTTCCTGCCACTCCTAGAGGTATTGATTGAGAACTTGGATGACACATTTTGACCACGAACCTATTTTACGTGCCCCAGTCACCTTTAACGAACACGGCGGGTCTTAAGCAAGCTCGGGCTCCGAACCCACAACCCTCCAGTTACGAGAAAGTTGCTTTTTTGCAGACTGAACTACCACTGCTCGAATATATTATAAAATAGTTTTTAGAATGCTAAATAATACTATTTTTATTGTAAATCTTAAAAAATATTTTTAAATGTTATCTCGTCCTCTTAAATACTAATAGGTCTTTTTTATGCATAAATGTTATAACATTTTGCTTACGTTTAAACTAAATCATGCAGCAAAAAAGTAACTTTCATTTCACTTGTTGATGTGTTTATAATAGATGTTTTGAATATTAAGTAGGCAAGAGCTGAATTTATTCTAAAAAGTAAGATTAGAAACAGAAAATATGCAATCACACTAATTAAACTGCATATTACACTTTATAAAGTTAAAGAAATTTAGGTAGATCATATTAAATATATGAAAAAACACCATAATTAAATAAAAATGTGTATTTAAGTCCTTAGATGATGGTTAAATTTTAAAAGAAAATAGACAGAAATTACAAAATGCAGTTTTAATTATAAATTCTGTTCACTTTCAATGAAATTATACCATTCCTCTGGCATGTAAATTTGATTCCCGAATTCAAACTAATTTTTATAACCCACAAAAAATAATATAATTTTAATTTTAATCTTTCAAAGAAGTAGCTTAATTCTAGTAAATTCTTTTGAAGTTTTTGAAAATTACCAGCTTGGGCTTTTGAGTTAATTTTCCATCTTCAGTAAAATACCCTTTTTTTTTTAAGATTTTAGCTCTTTCAATTTTCTTTCTAAACAAATTCTGTATTTAATGTAATATAATTAATACAAATGCGTTTAGCATCGGTAAATACAGACTTATGGTTTAGAAAACTAATTTGTACAAATGTATATACAATATTCATTTTTATAAAATTTCTCTAAATTATCAATTATAAAAATTTTAAACTTTCAGATTTGTTTAATCGTGGTCTTGTTGTCGTATTCGAAAATTTTTCTAATAATGGCTAAAATGAAATTCACATATTAGTTTTTTTTTTTTTTTGCTTCCTTTTCTCAAATGAAAAAAAAAGCTTTTTCGCTTGTAATGATTGGATTAAAATTTTTTTTAAAGGATTTCCATGACTTACAGTATATTTTAAGGTAATTTAAGGGTACACAATGTACATACAACCAGTGTTCTTCTACAGTGTGAGAAACTCGCGTATTTTTTTTCTTTTCTCGCATTAAAAAATTATTACTTCTTGAAATTCGCGCCCTTTATAAACCAGATTCATTATACGTGATATTATCGTATTTGTGAAATTGTAAGCAAAACTTGGCTTTAAATGATTGGATTTTAGATTAAACTTTTTTCTAAAGGATTTCCACGTTTTACAATGAATCTTAAGGATATTTAAGGATAAACTAGGTACATTCAATCAGTGTTCTCATTACAGCCCGAGAATAAGAGCAACTCACTTGTTTTCTAATTTTCTCTCATTAAAAAATTATTACTGCATGATATTCTCGAATTTTTTTTAAACTAGCTTCATTATACACAAGAATCTCGCACTCTTTCATTTTTGGGAAATCATTTCATTCTACGTGAAATTCTTCCGTTTTATTCTTTCTACCTCTATACTTATTTTTTGTAAATAAAAATATTAGTATATTTTATTTTAATCACCTCTTCCTTTGTTTTTTCCCATTTGTTTGCTTGAAAGCACTTTAACAACGGACATTGTTTGAGTTGTCAGTAAGGTTTATTCGAATGTGTTACAGTGGTCAAGCATCTGTAGAAGTTCATTTAATTTTCTAGCTTATACTAATTTCAAACTTCTATACGTTAACCACAAACATATTTTACATGCCTCAGCCGCCATTAATGAACAGAGCGTACATTCGATTGATCCCAGGATCGAACTCGAAAGCTTTCTTTTTTGAGACCGATGTTTTTGCTGAATGAACTATCGAGGCTCCGTTAAAATATAAACTAATCACATTAATATTATTATTTAAAAATCAGTGTATAATTAAAGAAATTCATGATACACACTCCTGATAGAGAAATATACTCTTTCAATAGAAATATATATTATTAAAAGTAAAAAATTACATTTACTACCAAACTTGGAATAATACCTTTATGAACTAAAGATATTTAAAAACTTTTAGTTTCTAAAATTTAATTAATAAATTTTGAGTTTGGGAACTTTAATTATTCCATAGAACGAAAATTTCTAAACACTATTGTATTTGAATTATATTTATTTAAAAATTATTAGAAAGAGACAAAACAGAGATACATCGTTAATTATTAAAAATATATTAAATACATTTTTCGTATTACTTTCAAGTATACATTTCAATATTAGTTCCACTTTCTCTTGTCTGCTGTATATTATCTTAATATATAAACAGAAAAATATCTCTTAATCAAAAGATACTTCTATAAATATAATTTTTAATCTTCTTTCAAGTAGAATAGAACAAATTATATTCCAGTTATTAGAAATTTTATTCTTGATGATTTCGTTTCGAAATATTTGGGATACAGCTAAAAAATTTTCACAATGTTTGAACTATTTATTTTTATTTGGATTCTCAAAACCACTAAATTCTACCATGATTATTAGTTTTATCAGAACAAACAAAGCGTTTAAATAAACTTAAAAAGTCAATTTCAAAAGACTGATTAACTTTAAAGTAAGGTACTTTTCATTTAAATGTAGTTTCAGCCTTATTTTAGTTGGAAAAGTAAAAGTCTGATTTCTTTTATTAAACCATGGTTTCCAATTTATTGCATTCACTGCATTTTCTTTTGGGGGCAAAATGAAATCGATTTTTTTTTCTTTTTCGATCTGTATGAGGATACAATTGAGCTGAAGTTCTATACTTAACTATAAAAGGAAGATGCATGTTGTTTACAAAGTAGTATAGGAAGAGCATTGTGTAGACTTAATAGCATGTGGTTTGACATTCAAAAGTGAAGGTCGGACCGCTAAATAAGCATGCATAGATATGTTTAACTGCATTCAGATATTTTCCTTTCAACATACATATTCCCAGCGACTGATCTTTCACTTATACCGGACGTGCATTTTTATAAAGGGAAAAAAGGATTTTCTTTTATATTACGATTTTATCCCAAACAGATCCTTTTAAGTATGTAAAATACGTGCAAATATACAACTTACAGCTTCGTAGACGCTTAAGAAAGACGTATCTAGAAATATTCTAAGATTAACTTTTAATCTGTGTATAACTAAAAGAAGTTGTTACAAGACTCATATTAGGACATCCATTTCTTTAAAAAACTTTGAAGTACAATTTATCCACTCATATTTATAAGCTGTAAATTTATAGTTTAAGTTTAGAGTCCACTTTTGTTCTATAAAAGAATACTTACAAATCCATATAAATTATTTTATTTATCTAACATTTTTAATTGATTTATATATATATATATATATATATATATATATATATATATATATATATATATATATATATATATATATATATATATATATATATATATATATATATATATATATATATATATATATATATATATATATATATATATATATATATATATATATATATATATATATATATATATATATATATGTGTGTGTAGGGTTCGGTGTCTGAGGGTGTCGTTAGACAAATTCGATGACAGACTAAATTAAAAATAACAAACATTTAATGACGTAACAACACAGAAAACATTTCAGCTCAAAGACAAATAGTTAAATCACGGTGAAGACGCGGTATAGACAAGACTTCCTTCTCGAAGCTTAACATAGGCAAGACATCCTACTCGGTGTTTAACATAGAAAATACACCTTACACAGTGTTTAATAAATTGAGGGAGCTCAAGTGCCACGGGTCCTTCACTCGACAGGGTCACTCCTTCTCCAAGACTCCGATTCGAATGTCCCTCTGTCGTTCCTTACTTACTCCACTCAGCCATGAGGGCGCGACCTTGCGAGGATGAACTGAACTAAATTCTTACATCTTTATATATATATATATATATATATATATATATATATATATATATATATATATATATATATATATATATATATATATATAGAGAGAGAGAGAGAGAGAGAGAGAGAGAGGTGTAAATAGTTATAAGTCTTGTGTGCCTAAAAAAACAATTTAATGCTTTTCGGAAAAAAAGACTGATATAAATTTATTATAATTATCATAAATTATCATAATAATTATCATACATCATAAATTATCATAATAATTATCATAAATATTATCATAAATTTACTGTCTAACTCTCCTGACGTTTAAGAGAGCATACATACATACAAACTGTGTATGTATGCCAAAAATATGTGTATATATAAATATATATATAAGTACACACATATATAATTTATATAATTTAGCTCAAGGCATAGAAGATTACTATTATACTTATATGACTCACCCATATAACTATTTGTCAAAAAAGTGTACTTGTATTATTGTTCTTTTCTTCATAACGATATGGAACTAAAATTATGAAAAAAAGCTTAGCTGTGTTCATATTTAATTTTTAATACAGTCTGTTTCATATTGAATATGACAAAAATAATAGCTCAGTGCGACTCTCGTAATGGATTTATCCAGCCTAAACAAATTTATTCTGCAACTACAATTATACAAGTTTTATTTAGCAACAGCGAAAAATTATCGAATGACGAACTTGTCGCTAGAGGCGCTGTTAAACAAAATGTCGTCCATGCAGGAGAAAGAGTACTGCTTTTTCGAATATGCCAAAACCTCCTCGGTAACTGTTGTGCAAAGACATTTTTGCACGAAATTTCATA
>CM063508.1:18027906-18030406 GCA_032207245.1 Pardosa pseudoannulata
CTATGGATGGTGGAATAGGAATTCCCTATATGAAAGGTGTGGGGAGCATACAAAAGAGATAACAGATTTAATCTTTCTTTGAAAGGGAGGGGGGTTAATTTCTCAAGTTATTCCTTTGTCTTATATCCAACTATAAACCTGACCTTGAGTTTTTTCGCTCAAAATTAAAGCATGGAGTAGAATTTCCTGAAAAATCAAAGGACCCACTTGATGGCCATTTAGAGGGAGGCGGGGGGCAGCTGAAACAGGTTATTTTACCATTAGGTCTATGAGTCAAACTATACTTGCCATGAAAAATTGGCCGTTTAAAAGAGAAGTTTCACTGTAGATATATTAGTAATAACAGTGCTACCTGTACTTAGCTACGATGAATTTTTTTCTGTTACTTTTAAATAAAGAATTGTTATTTTTGTTTCGTTTTTTGTATATAAGTATGTAAATCCTTTACATTGCAGTTTAAGTCATTGGCAAATTAACATTCATCTTTCTATTACATGTATACTATGATCACATTCTGATATATGAATTTCTATTAAACCTGTCTCATTTCTCAACAAGAAGTGTAAACTTAACAAAACAAGAATGTGAAAGAGTACAAAATGGTGATACAAAATTGAAAAGCCTATTAATAAAATTACCATTTAAGAAATCTCTTAATTTTATTCACATACGAAGAATTTTATTTTCGAATGCGACTGAAAAGTCATTTACCTATGAACATAAATCAATTATTTTTTGATATAACTATTACCTTAGCAAATGTTAATAATCATGCTAACACAGATTTGCCAAATTGGGATGTAAAAAAATAATAAATAAATAAATAGATGGGTAAATGAAACTATTGTCGAAATTATAATTTGAGAAATCCTTTATTCACAAAAAGTAATTATTTCTCAAATATGAGTAATTTACTTATGATTATATATCAATTTCTTTGTAAGATAGCTATTATCTTAACACGTGTTAATAACCAAGCTATTCCAGATCTGTAGAATTGTGATATAAAAAAGTTATAAAAATATAAATAGATGGGTAAATGAAAGCATTATCAAAATTATTATTGGAGAAATCCTTTATTTACATAATAGCAATTTTTTCTCAAATATGACTGAAAATAATTTACCTATGGATATATATCGATTACTTTTTAAGATATCTATTATCTAAACAAATGCTAATAACCATGCTCAGCCAGATCTGTCAAATTGTAATGCAAAATGAAATAAATAAGTAAATAGGTAAATGAAAGTACTATCAAAATTATCATTTGAGAAATCTTTTACCCAAAATAGTAATATTTTTTTCAAATACGACAAAAAGTAATTTACTTATTCATATAAATCAATTACTTGATCAGATAACTAGCATTTTATCAAATATTAATAACCATGCTAATCCAGATCTGCCAAATTGTGATGCAAAAAGTAATAAAAAAAATAGATAGGAAAATAAAAGTATTATCAAAATTATCAAGTGACAGATTTTTTTATTTAATAATAACATTTTTTTAATATGACTGAAAAGTCATTTACCTATAAGTATAAATAAATTACTTTCTCAGATAACTATCATCTTAACAAATGTTAATAATCATGATATTCCAGATATGACAAAATGTGATGCAAAACAGTAATAAACAAATAGATAGATGGGTAAATGAAAATATTAACAAAATTATCATTTGAAAAATCCTTTGGTCCCACAATAGTAATTTTTTCCAAATATGACAGAAAAGTAATTTACCTATGCATATAAATCAATTACTTTCTCAGATAAGTTCTAACTAAACTAATATTAAGCAGATTCCTGCTCCATATCTACAAAACACTGATAAAAATTTGATAAACCTTTTAATAAAAAATTTTTTACGAAAACCCTTAATTTTATTTTCGAATGTGGCTGAAAAGTAATTTACCTATGCATGTAAATCAATTAATTTCCCAGAAAGCTATTAACAAATATTAATAACCATGCTACTCCAGGTCTACCAAATGATGATAAAAAAGTAATAAATAAATAGGTGGAAAAATGAAAATATTACCAAAATTATGATTTGAAAAATCCTTTATTCCCATAAAAGTATTTTATTTTCTAAAGTGGCAAAAAATTATTTGACCTATGCATATAAATCAATTACTTTTTCAAATAACTACTAACTAAACTCATATTAAGCAGCTTCCTACTCCAGACATATAAAACGGTGATACAAAATTGATAAATTTATTAATAAAATTTTCATTTAAAGAATCCCTTAATTTTATTCTCACAACAGGAATTTTATTTTCGAATGTGGCTGAAAAGTAATCTACCTATGCATATAAATCAATTACTGTCTCAGAAAACTACTAACGAAACACATATTATGCAGCTTCCTACTCCAGACCTATAAAGTGGTGATACGAATTTGATAAACCTATTAATAAAAATATCATTTAAGGAATCACTTAATTTTATTCGCACAACAGGAATTTTATTTTCGAATGTGCCTGAAAAATAA
>CM063508.1:18035406-18080406 GCA_032207245.1 Pardosa pseudoannulata
TATAGTAAAAATATCTTAAACTAACACATACAAATACAAAACAGATAAAATAACACTGGAAATACAAAAAAAAGTAATAATACTAAAGTAAAAAAATTAATTAAAATAAAAAATAATGATAATAATTACAAGATAATTGCCTGAAAATAAATACAAAAGTGCGGTACAGAGGAAATTCAGAATCAGCCTTGTTACTGGGCCTGTAGATGCTCTGAATTCTCCATTAGCCAACCGAACACATTGCTTAGTTTGCAGGAAAGGGTTTTGTTACAAATTAGCTGATCAGCCCAGACACCCTTCAGGTCTGGTCTGGGGAGCTTGAAATGCCAATCCCTAGTGAGGAAGCAGCCAAATAGGTAGTGGTCAGGCAAACCCGGGCCACCGCAAACACATATCGTACTAGCCGAATCGGAAAGCTGGAACTGGCTAAGATAAGCCGGGAATGGACCATGTCGGTAAGGAAAGTTGTAAGGGCTGCATTGGAAATTAGCTTAGTGGGGTTTACTTTCGGGTAGTAGGCGTAGACAGGCCTACCCTTCTCCGATGTATCCCAAGTGGCCTGCCAGTCAACTCTTTGGCGCTCCTGAAGTTTACCCTTGATGTAGACCTCTGGGAAAAGAAGTTCCAGATCAGTGTGGTCTTGTTCGGCTGCGGACTTGGCCAGGGCGTTCTCTTGATTATTGCCGTCTGAGTTTGAGTGGGCTTTCATCCAGTTGAGGGTTATTTTTCTTGTTTTGGAGATCTGCGAAATAAGTTGTATTCGTTGAACTTAACTGTTTTTATTGAAAAATTTCATTAATTTGAAGATAGGATAGTGAAACAATACCAGGGGTCTAAATGAAACTTCCCCTATATATGAGTCCCTGGAGGCCGAAAGGTTCAACCAATCAAAATAAAAGTTTAGATATAGTTATTTGAATATATGGGCTCCAGATTGGGATGATTTAAAACAATAAACCTCTCACAGTAACAAAATTTCGGAACTTTCGAATAGCAACACCCATTTTTTTCGTGTGCAAAATGATCAGAACATGGAAAAACATTATATGTCATTGGAACTAGACACGTATGATGGAAATTGGGGGCTTAAAAAATTTGCAAAGAAGAGCATCGTAAAGCACCAATCATAACAAAAGAAAGGAGAAGGAAAATACTTTTATTCGAATTACAAATTTTCACCTTGGCTTCCTTCACAGATGATGATGCATTTCATGCGGCAGATAGTCAATAACAATGACGGACTTACCATGACAGGAGTATATTGTAGAACTTACCGTTTTAAGACATATTTCAAATCTAACAAATTCCGGGAATTTGATTTCAGAAGCAGGATTTTCAGAAGCCTAGAATATTACACACACACACACACACACACACACACACATATATATATATATATATATATATATATGTATGTATGTATGTATGTAATATACTAGGTTTTTATATTTTTTAGCATTACGAGTGCGATATAAACTATGTGAATTTATATTATTGATTTTAATTTTAGTTCCTATAAGTTTTAAACAACAAAAGTATTTGCTAATGTTGCACCGATAAATAATATCTAATAAACTATGCAATATCGTCGATATTATATCATCAATATAATGCTTTGTGCTTTACCTATTTGACATTTTATAGCTGTATAATCATAAATCACAATACTAGACATACACATGGATATGTGTTTCTTTCCAAATTTATCCATTACTATTTATCTCAGTTTTATTACATTCATTTTTGAGATTTCTTACCTCTTTAGAGTTCTGTAATAGATAAGCTTTTTTGACTGAGCTTTTTAGCAAAGGTAACTAGCAAAATAAACATTTCCTACCACTGGAGCTAATATGAGAGTACGGTTTGAGGAATTAGAACTTCTTTTGTAAGCGATTAAACAACTAATTTAAGAAATCTCTTTCCAGCAGGAGTAATAGTGGTATTAAGTAAAGAAAAAAACCTACTGTTTATTGAGTAAGAAATAAAAGTAAATTGTTCTTTTCAATAAGTAAATCTTTTACAATATATATTTTTGCCCCAAGATTTTATTTCTGCTACCAGAATTTTAATATAAATTGATAGTGTAGAACTTTATATCGCTGTAAATATTTATTACTTATATTTAATTTTAATATAATGTATTAGAAAGGAATTGTGAGTCATATGTAGATGAACAATGCCAGTGATATCCAGTTAGGATAATATCACATGATAGAGTATGATTACAATATCCACTTTATATTTTAATGGGTTTAAATATCATCACATGAATATTATAAGCCTAAAAACATTTCTATGGATTTGTATAAAGAACTTTTGTAAATGTCCCTCTGCTTAAAAAAACAGACGTCGTACTTAAATGGACAGTAATTTATTCAGTCAGCTTAAATCTTGGCATTGAAGTGCAGGCTGGATTAACTTTTAAACATAATATACGGCTCTTGACATTAAGTAAAACAGCTCATAAAAAAAAATTCCATAAACTTTAAAAACATGAACTTGATAAACTTGAATAAAACTCGGTAAAGAATAAACTCAACCTTTCAGAAAGGCACTTTATCAATACTTTTACACAGAAGTCTTAAAATTCGCATGCCAGCAAGTTGCAGTCACTTCAAACACCTCTCGAACGCAACCACACTCTTCTACGTCTGCATAAACACTGACTAGCAACACTTCTCTTGCTGCATTAAAGAAACCTCCACCAGTATCTCCATCTATCGAAAAAAAAGTAAACAAAACTCGAACATACCCCCAGCCTTGAAGCCCCTGGGGTTCAATCTATAGCAAGAGAAAAAAAAAACTTTAACATGCACAAATAACAATTGAACAATAAATTACAGTCACTAACTTGAATTATAAATCAGTCCAACGGTAGAACACAAAGCTTTGAAATAGGTGTCTTTATCTCACCCGCAGACGTAAATATTGGGAGACGTGACCACTCTGACTCTACTATCTGAACCCGGATAGGTATTCAAAAACTCTTCCCATTCTCTACCGCAAAGGAGAAAGATTTTCATGTTTTATCAACACTATATCACACCTCTGAAGAACCTTTTGAGATTTGCACCACTTTGCTCTCTGTTGCAGCCACATAGGAGCCACATAGGATGAATTGGAAACAGTACTCCCTGGGCCAAGCCCTCCAGTACTGGATTTTTTGACAGTGGTAGTGCTTCAATCTAGTGAGTATTTTGTTGGCATTAACATTATAACTCTGTTGCAGCCTGGATGGTACTGATTTAATATACACACCGTGGTTTTTGTCGCCAAACTTGATGATTTTTCAGATGATGTATGACGTCGCTGGTTACTTTTGGTGACTTTTGACATTGTAGCTTTGTAGTGCGGGTGGTCAGCGTGGTTTTCTCGGTCAACGTTGTCACGCGGTTTTAGGTAAGATTGTACAATTTTGTTTGTTCAGTTTTTTAGGTTTTTTAGTTATAGTTTAGTTAATTTGTTTTAAAGCATTTTTAGTTATTATAATTTAAAGAATTTAATTACAAAACTCAATTTTGGTGCGATTATATAGTTGTTAAATAGTAAAAATACGCAAAATATATGCTTTTTTGTTAATATGTATTTATTGGTTATATTATGTATTATTATATCATTACGAGGGGGTTAAGAGCGGAACCTCCCCCTCAAAATTTTTTAATTTGTTTTATAGAATTTTTAGTTATGTTAAATAATTTAAAGAATTTAATTATTAAATTTGTAAACATCAGTAAAATATATGCTTTTTTGGTAATAGGTATTTATTGGTTGTAATATGTATTATTATATCATTAAGGGTAGGTTGAGGGGGGGCTTCCCCCCTCAAAAATTTTTAATTTGTTTTACAGAATATTCTCATTTTTGGTGTGATGATAAAGTTTTTAAATAGGCAAAATCTGTAAAATATATGCGGTGTGATTATTTGCCATGTGGTGCCGTACAAGTTTTTTTTTTTGTATATCTTTCAGAAAACACCAGTTTCTGTCAAGATTTTAGTTTGGCGACTTTCTGAAAATGAGGTATTTGCCAAGATCACCAAAATCAAAAACATGGCAGCCGGAAGCGATGTGGATATCAAATCAGTTCCGCCTGGATAAATACTTGTTGCTCCAGAGCTTCCAGAAGTGTTGAAAGTTCGTTGGACATTTTTCCATTTAACAATGGGGCCCAAAATAGAGCGAATCAGTTTCGTAGAATGCATTAAGAACCGTTCCTACCAAAAAATAACCCAGAATTAATATCTCCATAACATCGAAGTGAAGCCGGTACCAATGATCTTGAATTCAAGCAGGACTCTTATCTGTGTTACCAATGTTAGCAATTCATCAAATGTTGGAATCAGCATGTCCAAACAGGAATTTTACTGATTTGATACTTACCTTCCACAGTCCTCCAAAGTGAGGAGCGGAAGAAGGTTAAAAAAACCACTTTATGCCCTTAGAAGAAATATAACCATGGAGTTGATCGTCACGTTGAAGCGAGGACAACTAAAATTTTTAAAAGTAAAAATAAAGAGCAGGTAAAGAAAATACATTTCCATCTTTGTACTTAAAGGCTACACAAATCAGGTTACATCGAATTGGAAGAAGGGATGTCATTACATGCATACATACATACATACACATACACACATATACATATATATATATAATATGTGTATACATACATATATATATAATATATATATATATATATATATATATATATATATATATATATATATATATATATATATATATATATATATATATATATATATATATATATATATACATAGATAAATAGATAGATAGATAGATAGATACATGCATATCACGAAAATTGGAATTTTTTGGGAACTATTTCATTCCTATTTTACTTACATAAAGGAAAATTAAATTGTGCATATTTTGCATTTTAATAAAAATATCGGATGTACATCAAAAAGAGACATAGAATATATATATATTTCAATAGGCGGTGGCTTTGATATGACGTTGTAGAGTAAATAACATTATTTTTATGAAGTCTTGTAAATGTTGTGCTTAATATACTTAATGAGTACCTGAGACCTTATTCATATTTAAAAATATACTTATTTTATCAGTTTTTTTATGCTAAACTATCAGTCAACTTTTAACATATATATATATATATATATATATATATATATATATATAATTTTCTTTAGGCCTTTGCTACATTTACTCAACACTCAAAATAGTAACTTCTAAAAATAAAAGTAGTTACTCTAAGTGGCTACTTTAATTACCTTAAACATCTTGTTATGATTCTATTTATATCCATTTAAAATTAGAGCGGGATTCCTTAAAATCCGAGAGTAGATTTCTTTTTAAATTAAGACAAGAATAATTATATTTAAAACTTAACTTTCAGGATCTAGTTTTATTCTAAGCAAAAATTTTAAGGATAATATTTAAGCATTTTATCAAGCTTCTTAAAAATTGAAAAATACAATTTTTTTATTTAAGAAATAAGCAACTTGAAAAAGATCAACGAGTAAAGTATCCAAATACCGTAAAATTTTTATTATCTGAAAGCGGATTATTAGTGAAGCGGATTATAAAAACTTCAAAACTTTAAACTTCAAAAAAATAATTCAGTATTAATTTGCAGCCGAAATTTACTGCTAAAAGATTTTAAAGACGGTGAAAGTTATTTCTTTAAATTTTGAAAAAAAAAACTCAAAGTGTTAAATGCTAATTTACGATTTTACTTTTATGTGAAAATAAATAAATTGTCAGTTTATAAAATATTGGAGAAAAATATAGAATCGAAATGTAATGAAAAATTGCTTTAATTGGAAGATATGATAGCAAAATTTTTCTTAAATTATTCAATATTTTGTAAGCTATATATATGCTGAATATATTAAAGATAAATCAGTTCTTGATTGGTAAAGTGAAATTAATTTAGACACATATGATATTTAGAATGAGGATGAAATCTTAGGATGTGTCACTAAATGAAAAATTTTCATAACCCATCAATATGCGGCAAGCCCTCGTACTAAATCAGTGTTCAAGTCATAATGTCTTGAGTATTTAGATAAAAGTTGCTGTGCAAAACAATAGTATCAAGTAAATGTACACAGCAGCATTAAACTAAATGTTATTAGAAAAATGAAATACATGAGTTTATATTTCTATTTATAATAAAAATAAGTAATCGGTAGACATTTTAATGCAGTACTTTCTATTTACTTCATATATATAATTATTAAACTGGAACTTTTGTTATTCCCTACTTTTCATTTCTCATATTTTATGTATGTTACGTGTCCACTATACATAAAAGTTTTATTAGTGTACTTTGTTTCTATATTTATACAAAATAAAAGTAATTTTTCTAGTGTGAATATTTTCGTTCTCATGCCAGATATTACAGTTCATAGTAAACCAAGATTATTTAATCTTTGTATGGAAAAAATAAATAATTTACAGCTGGGTAAGTACTCCGACAAATCACGTAGAACTTATATTCCATGAATTAATGCTTTTCCGCTGTATTCGGAATATCTAAACTAACCGAAGTAATTAAATAGTACCACAACATTGTAAAAAATAAAAATTATCAGGTTGTGATGCTATTAATTTTGATTGAATTTGTGGGTGTACTTATGATTTATCTGTAATACTTGAAAATAATATTCTATTGCAAATTGTTGATTTTACTCTCCTGCACTGTATTCTCAGTCCATGTTTCTAATTTTGTATAAATTAAATAAATATCACAAACCCATAAAAAATTATAAACATGAAGTTTTATCTGCTATTAATTTAAATTCACCTTAAGGATGTCATTTAATAACCTGTAATAACTGGAAATAAAAAATACAATCACAAAGAGTTGAGGTAATTTCATTCTCCTGCATTGTACTCTCAGTTTCTAATTTTAAACAAAGCAATTAAATATCACTAAGCTAAAAATAAATGAAATCGAGCTTGTATCTGCTATTAATTTTGATTAACTTTACAGATTATGTCAAATTTTATTTATAATAATTGGAGAGGAAATACAATCAGAAAATACAACTGAATTGGTATAATTTTATCCTTAAAATATTTTAGAAAAATTAAAAAGATATATAATTTTCTACAGCTAAAATTTCTAAAACAGTTTCTGAAGGAATATTACGGCAAAAAATATTATTTTCCACTTATTTAAAGAATGATTATTCTAAAAATATTACATGTATACAAGATCTTTTAAAAGATTAACATATAAACTAATTTTAGAAAACACAATTCTATTTTTTTTTATCAACAATTTTCTTCTGCATAAAGGTTTAATATCAACTTTTATACATGACTAGCAAGTTTGCCCGTGCTTCGCTACGGTGAACTTAATATATTACTTTTAAACAAAGATTTATTTTTCGTGAATAACTCTCTAAATTCGTCACAGTTCAGTTCGAGTCATTGGCATGTTTATATATTTCTATCATAAGCGTATTATAACATTATTCAGTTTTTATAATCGAATTGTTCTTATATTAAATTTGTTCAAACTTTTTTTATTGTAAAATATAAGCTTAACCCTAAATTGCATTACTGTATTACTACTGTACGTTGATTAGCAAAGTTAACAGATCTTGCCATATTACGTGATAGAATAGGAAGCACAGGTTTTGACAGCAACAGTGCTAATTTTGTTGGTAGTAATAAATGTTTTCCAAAATTAAGGAAATTTATGACAAACCACATAGTTTTGTATGAAACAGAAACACACATTCATATCGACAACCATATGAATATGAAGATAACTATATAAAATGATAGGTTTTATTTGGCCATGAGAGTCACTGAAATTTGTACTTTTTGTACTTAGAATATTGTTGATATGTATTTCATTGTAACATAAAAATAAACCAAGAATTAAATTTAAAATTAGTTCTCATATAAAAATGCTATAATTTGCGTCACATAGAAATGAAAGTGAATCACTTTATATCTCAAATTTCAGTTCAAATCGAATAGATACTAAGCAGACGATTTTAAATAATATAAAATAAGAAATGAATAAATGAAATATTTAAATGAATGACGTCATAATGATAGAAAAATATCATTTTCGCCTATTTATTAAGTGATGAATTGAACATTTTAATCTCCTGCTTTTAACAGTGGAAAATTGCGTTTAAAACAATTACTTGGGATGACGTCACATTGCTAGAAATATTGCTTCTTTCCCTTAGATATGATGCGATAAATTAAAAACTTAATCGTTTGCGTTTAACCGGGGAAAATAATGCTTGGAATAATGACATGAAATGCTCGAAAAAGGGGGAAGGAATGAATTTCGAACGTTGAAAATTTACAAAAACCTTCCCAGGGATATACCTAAACATTTCCCAAATTTTCACGGCGATTGGATGCATAGTTTTTGAGTCTATTGAGTACAGACAGACAGACAGACAGACACACACAAATTCATTATATATATATAGATTTCCCTTTATGAAACTTAACTCATATGGAACTTATTCATAATATCTATATATAGTGCTAAATAAATTTTTAGAATGTTTTGAAGCATAGTTTTGCTTTGAAAAGTTTCAACACGGTATATGAATAAAAATATGTGAAGAATTTCTATTATTTTTAGATATTATTATATTTTTTTCTTTTAATTAATACATGACACAATATGCTGAGTCATTGAAATATAAATATTAAGCTTATCTTCTAAAAGAAAAATTATATTTTAATACTAGATTTCTTAAGAAAATAAGCTATTTAAATAGTAATAGAATAATTATCGATATATAATATATTAAATTTAATTAAATTTAAAATTTAATTTAATTTTTCTGATCCAAAACAACCGTTCCATCACTTTCATAATCCTGTTATTTCAAATCCTTAACTGCAGTATTTAAAAATATATAATTATCTGAAAAATATTTATAAGTTTCAGTTTTCTCTTCCATTAATTATTTCAAAGAATTTTTACATTTCAAAATTTTCTACTTTATAGGATTATATTTAGATCTGCCCATTTTAATTTAAATATTTATCAATGTAAAATAACTTTAATGGAAAAGTTTCAATTTCTTAAAAGTGAAATTGATTAATTTTTAATAGGATTATACTTAAAATACTCAAATTAATATTTAAACATTACATACAAAAAGGATAATAGTTTTTAAGTAATAAACTAATACTATTGCATCAATTATTCAATGGTTTAAAAACGTTTTAAAATAATTTAAAATATTTTGCGATATGTATATAAATAGAGAAAGATAGTATCATATTTCATTTAAATTTAGCTAACAGGGTAGACACAACGTGCAAGCTTTACACATATATTTCTATTTTTCTGTTAATAATTGGTGTATTGTTCAAGATAACAACTTAAAATATTTTTCGATTTAGTTATGATGTAAACATATGATGTATATATACATATATTTTTTCAAATTAAGTAGGCGATAAATACATTATCCTAACATTTTAAAAACACTGCGAACCTCTTACTCATTTAGCATCATCCGATATATATATATATATATATATATATATATATATATATATATATATATATGTATATATATATATGTGTATATATATATATATATACATATATATATAAACATTTATATATATATATATATATATATATATATATATATATATATATATAAATATATATATACATATATATATATATATATATATATATATATATATATATATATATATATATATATATATATGTGTGTGTGTGTATATGTATAGTTTTTATATAAAATCTTAAAAAATTAGTGCTTAAAATAATTAAAAAATACAGATACGATATATGGTAGTCCCATGGATATAATGTTGTAGTTCACTGTTTAAATCTGATGTACTCCTTAAAGTTTCTTGAAACCGTAACTAGTCAAACCATTATCTCGTTTGCACAGTAGAAATGATGTCCATTTTATTCGCAATGTGACACCATATGCTTCGTACGCCGTCAACTAGTCAAACCATTTTCTCGTTAATCTGTATACAAATTATAACCCTTTTATGAGCAATATCATCGCAAAATATTTCTGTTACAGTAAGTTGTCGAGTAATTTTCTCTCATTTTTTTCTCTTTTTTCAGCTTATTACAAAGCATTCCTATTTCCATTGCTATTATAGGGTCTTACTGAAACCATTTCTTCTCTTTACTTTGGCCGTGTTGTTAGAGGAAAATAGTTTGTCCTGTATTAAGTATGTTCTGCACTTTTTTTTTACTATCTAATCTTTATAAAATTCTGATTAGTCATTTGATTTCTAATTCTCGTTCTCAAGTTTTCACCCTCCTATCGTAAAAAATATAGAGGAGTCCTTCAGTTCACTTTACTTTGATTTTTAATTACTGCAAAATCTTTGCAAGTAGCGTGAGTTTATTCCCATTATTACTTGTTCTCATTGTAGGAAATGTATCTGTTTTTGTTTTAGTATGGTGATAACTAAATTGATTGTATTACTGCCATAAGGTAAAAACATTATTGCAGTTAATGTGTTACCATATATAAACCTTATCCTTTTTAAAACCGTAAATTAAACATTTGCTTTTCAGCAAATTTTAAATTACTGTTGATTCGAGTAATAAAAATTTTTAGAGTTATTCACTATTTTACTTATAACAAAACTATAAACACAATGAGTTGTATAAAGAAAAATAATTTGAAGGTTTTTATAAAGAAAAGCGTCTTGCAAAGAATATCACAGAATAATTTTGCGTTATTATTTGAAAAATAAGAAATATTTTATTTCCAGAGATTTTATATAAAAAAATTAGGACTTCAGATTATACATTAAACATTTAAGTAAGATGTGTGCAATTTTTCTTATTCACTACAACTGTACGTTAATCTTTATACCATGAAGTTTTAAGAAGATTATAATCTAAACTTCTGTCGAGTTCTTTGTTAATACTGGTTAAAATTAAAAATAAAATAAAATACTTGTTGTGTTTTAACCCTTAGACTTCTTGGTATTCTCAAATCTAAAAATATATAAGCAATATTTTATTTTATTTAATACTGTTTAATGATGAGGCTTAGAATATTTTCATTTTAACTATACATTTTTTTTACTGAGTACGTATGGATAAATGTTTACCACATATTTGTATTCTAGTACACAATAAGAATGGTTCAGTTTGTATCAGTTGTAAGCTGACCCAAGTCAATGGAATAGGAGTCACTGAGTAATAATCTGCATCAATGGTATATAAATGATATGTATATAAAGGATAGACCAGTGATTTACCAGTGAGTAACTACAGAAATTGCATATGCTAACAATAATCGACTCTGTCTAACCATAGATAGAATTCTTGTCACCACTGTAGTCCACCGTATTATTCTAAACAAAAGATTCGTATATTCTTACAGTTCCCACATGAGTATTATCTTTATCTTTTGTATCTCCATTTCCTGTAAAGATAAGAACAAACTTAAAGTTTTAAATCATTGAAGAGGCAACAGAAAGAAAAGCATTTAATTCAATTAACGATGGTGATGGTAAAATTATAGTAAATATATCTGCTCGGTTTATTCTGTGTGATCACTGTTATGAGGCGATTTAGATCTATCTAAAAATCTTTTAATTATGCTGAAATAAATCGGAGAATAAAATTTTTTGGATCTAAACCTAACTTTATCACATCTTGAGTGTAAAACGAGAAGATCTTAAGATAAGAAGTATGGGGACAAATGAGAATCAATATGTGTGGGATTGGATTTCCAGACGAGATTAGACGAGTTTATCTAATCCTGACATTATTTCAATACATTCTTTGTAAAATTATTTATGAAGCTCTAGATGTCTTTTTGGGGCACTGGGTATATCAGATTTGGAGTTATGTATTTTCCCATATGTTTGAGACTTGATGGCAGGGTGGTGACGAAGTCAGTCTTCAAAGAATGAGGGATGATCGGCGAATCAACATTATCAAGAGGAGTTATTGGGAGAATGGAAAAGAAGGTGAAACAACAAATAAAAATAATAAAAAAGAGGAGTCTATAAGGTCCTTATAAAAGTAGTGGTTTTTCATGCAACTTTGGAGTTACACGGCCTGTAAAATCGAAGGCTGATTGCTGTTAAAATCCAAACGATCGGAACACTCTGACTGTTAGATTGATTTCGCCACCGAATTCTAGATGGCGCTATTCAGCGATTGTAAAAATACATAACTATATGTGTGATAGACTAGTTTGACAGGATTTGGCGATGGATTTTAAATGTTTGTAATTCTACTCATATTCCTGTATTATATTTTTATTCATCTATGAAACATGTGTTTAAAGCCTAACATAAATTATAATTCTTTATTCATTGCTCCGTTTATTTTCCATTTTTCTTGACGTGTTGTATAATAAAATGAAAGTGTGTTCAAGAGTAGTTTTCTGTTTTCATCCATAATTCGATTTCTACTGATTATTCATTGAAATTCCAAGAACAAACAAAAGGTAAGCAGTTACCTCATTTGATTCTTCATTACTGTTGATCATTTGCAGTTATTAATTAACTTAAAATAATTCTTAAAACTCAAAGTTCAAGATTCACGATTATTCAAACTCGAAATCCATTAACCATTCAATCCACTGCCCAGGATCAAAGAGCCCCCTACGAAAAGTGGGAATAAGAAGGAAGTTCTATCAGATACAAGTGTGTCCATCATTCAACAGAACCCGTCTTCAAGGTGTGAGAGGAACCGTAAATAAACAAAAGATGCGGAAGATCTTACTAAACAAATGTTCTACTACAGCTCCTCTCTTTATTTAAGAAATTGATTTTTAGATTAAAAAAATTTTGAGTAAGGGAATTTATAAGACTCCAAAACCAAAATACTTAGATAATTGTTTGTTAACTGTAAGAACAATTGTTCACAGAATGGAAGTATATTCATCTAAACTTTTGTGTAAATAATATGTGTACTTTAGTATTGGTGTAAATAAAATGTTTACTTTTAAATTTAATATTGTATCGATCTTTAATGTATGAGAATGCCTTACGATTAATGTTTAAAAATTAAAATACATTTAACGAAAATAGTCTGTAGACTCTCAGAACCTTGTGTTAAGAGATTGTACTTAGATTTAAATAAGCACAATGTATCAGATAATAAGTAAACTAAAATAAATATTTCAACATTAACTATCATTGCAAATTAATAAAAAATAAATATCTCTGAAATACTGAACGACAATCATTGAATGCATATCAATGAATTCTACTTCACACTTTTTACTATAGAATCGTTTTTCGTGGCAATGAGAAATACTTAATATTTCGCAGTCATTAAAAAAAAACAAAGGATTTTTGAGTTTTAACATGTAATGCTAAAAAATATTGTCCTCTGTGTGTTTTTATAATTTTATTACTGTCCTTATAAAAATTCATTATTTTCACACCAAAGATTATTTGTAATTAAGTATTTGATTTGAAATTAGTCAATATATTCCTGTATGTTTTTTACATAGTATATGCTTGGATTTAGACTCCTCCTAATCATACCAACTGATCTAAATATGTCATTAAATGTCAGTCTCTTAAATTAATGCAAAAGTAAGCTTATAAAATTCTATCTTAAGTTTAAATTTAAGAATCTGTCTTATTTTTCTTTAATTACTAAATTGTTTTCAATTTTTTTATTACGTTATAATCTTTCTACTAACGAATTTAATGATCGATAGTTTTAGAGCTCGTTTACTAAGTTAAAATTTTAATTTGGAATACTAACGATAAATATCCAAGCTAAAAATATTTTTAAATTAATCGCGCATGTTTAATTATAGCCTTCCTTCGCCGTTATGATAGAACGTTAAATGACATCTAACAAGTTTTCTAATTTACTGATGGGCTCTGAGGGAAATGAAGAGATAAGCCTTTCTCACATGCACAAAAGCTATTACTCTAATAATTAATCCAATGAAAGTTTGCTGTGATTTTGTCTGTCGCGAACCTTAAAAATATATTAATGTAGACGTATGTAATGTACTCTACAGAGTGTGGTAAATGATAATAAGGCATGTGAAATATTTCTCGCTTTCTAAAATCTAACATGTTTAATAATGGAGAGAAATTTTTAAATGTTTATATAAGGCACAATTATCGCATTTTATGAGATTACAGATGACATATATATGAGAAAATAACAAAGAATTTACGTTTTAATAATATCTAACATTATAACATTTCCATTTGCAAAGCTTAAATTACAATTTAACAGACACGCTCAGTTGGTAAATGTATAGAAACCATAACGGGAGGGTTGTGTTTAGAGGTGTTTATTAAGGGCGTTCTGGGGAACTTTAAATATGTTCTTAAAAGCAATCTCCTCAAAGTTAAAACGAAACTTCTTCAGGTCTAAGATCAGGTCTTGTGGACTTCTGCTTGGTCCCTGTTTCCAAATTGCGAGGTACAAAGGAGACTATATTCTTTGTGTCCGTCTCATTCCTTAGGCTACACGTGATTCCCGAGATTGCTAATTGAGTAACAGTTTTGGAGCCATGGGGAACAACGTCTTTCGGGACCGCGGCCACGAGCTTCAAACCGTACGTATCCTCTGAGTAGTGCTAACCCAGAGGACCTCAACAACCTCACAGGTGAGGTTGTTGTGAGAGACAACCTCAGAAGTGTACCTCCTTTAGGTATGCACGAGTGTCACGAGCCCGGGGCTCATCTGAGTGATCTTTCTCTAGTGTCTTCAGTGGTAGACCAGAACTTGGCTATGCAGCGCTTGTTTCTTACCGGAGTTGACCAATGTAATCTTCGAACCATGACGGGTCTCGCGTAGGTCAGCTGTAGCTTTATAGCTGTTGTGGTTGCTGTCGTGGTGACTGATCTTTCAGTTTGTCAACTGCTGTATAGGCATATAACCTGGGTCAGTGTAAGAATTCCCTTTGCAGCTATGTTTGGGAAAACTGATATCTGATTGCTGCATTAGAAAAGAAATCAAAATTTAATACGTCGAATGATTACTTAAAAGTAAATTCTGAATTAAAATTTAATACATAGAATGATTACTTGAAAGTAAATTCTGATTTAAATGCTGAATTGTGATCTTTTAGTTGTCCAAAAATATTTTTATTATTATTTTATTTTCCGGGGCAATCTGAAGAGTTTCCGGAGTTATCAATTTTTCTCATTTCTCTTAAGCAACTCCGTAGAATCCAGGATAGTTGGTATTCTGATATAAAGCTCAAATTTTATAAAAGACAAAAATTTTTGATTATGGTAAAGTTAAAGACTGGGAGGGGCTGATTTCCACTATCTCGAGTTTTCACCTATCCTCTGCTGTTGCAATATTTCATCTTTTTACTGAAAATGGCCTCTTTAGTGCTCATATATTTAGGATTGGATTTAATGTCTCTTCTTGTTGTAGTTGACGTAATTATAGAAGACCTATCAAATGGGAACATTTGAACACTTACACTGCATTGTATAAATTTACTTTTGTTGTTCAAAAATATTGGGAAGATAAAAGTGGGCGTTCTGATGTTAACCGCGTCGAAGAAGCTCCCGTCAGTCGCAGATTAACGTGGAATGTAAATTCCCCTTGATGCTGCACGAGCGAGCATGAACAGTACATAAAGTGAGAGGCACAGTTCGGCAATACATATACTAAAATTGGAACGATACAGAGAAGATTATCATGGCCTCTGCGCAAGGATGACGCTCAAAATCGTGAAGAGTTCCCCATTTTCTTGCTATGTTAGAGCCTTATAAATTGTATAGTAATGCTCTGCCAAACTCCCATGTATCACAGAACTAGAGGACTTGGCCCACGCAGTTCTGTAACAACTGCATCCTGTGATCTGTGATCAGTCGAGGGGGGAGTCACTTGACTCTCAGCTGTGGAATCAGCGTACTTGATCAAAAGAACTTTTTGCCATACTCTTTGTCACTTGCAATCCTCAAATTTTATAAACGCCCTGATATTTTTATGCTTTACATTTTACTCTTTATTTTACGTATCAGTTTCTGAATAGAAACGTTTTGATTTAAAGCTCATTTTGACGATTAGTTTTAATCCTCTTCAGTGTACCTCTACTAAAGGCTAATGGCTTAGTTGCCAAATGCCTGGGAATTATATATAAAAAAGTGCAAATTTGTAAAGATCAAACATTACACAGGTAAGCTTGAGAGTACTAGGAAAAACGAAGGGTACATCGATTGAGGGTAACCTGTACACACCTAAAGTCCCCTGAGTGATACAACATTGTAAAATAACAGTATACTAATGTATATTATTAATATACAGTACGTTGTCATATTCAGAAGACGGAATAGCAGGTAACAAGGAGATGAAAAGTTACCATATAACATAGGGTAGCGAACCATGTTTAGTCAGTGAAAATAACAAAAGTAAATATAAAGGGTGTGACACCGAATAGAACAAAAAGAGTGAATGAGGAGGAAAAAAAGTATTAAAGCAGGGTTACAATACAGATAATGGATCACAAAGTATACACTGGAGAATCTCAAAGCACGGATCTTTGTCGGTTAAGCGGACAATAGAAACATATATGCTTGAACTAGATCTTGTAAATTTACTGACTTTTTCCTTAACCGATAATTCGGCAAGTAAAAATTTTAATACCGATTTACCAATATTTTTTTCTTGGGAAACGAGGTAAAATTTGGTAACATTTACTAAAAAAATAAAATATTTTTGTTTCTGATATTTTAATTTTAAAGAAAATGTAGCGATTAGTTATTGACGTAAAATATAAATATTTATATCTTGACAAAATTGTCAATAAAAATCTTTAGTAATTAATTTATTAAAATATTTATAGAAGATTAAAATACCCCATTTAAACAATAAACAAATAATTACATACAGTTAAGTGATATTTTTTTAGTTTAATATTTTTCGAAAAAGTGTGTTTGTAAAAATATAAATTTCTCCAAAGTTTTAACATCTACTTTTTTATTAAAGTAAACTAGTTGTCATCATATCATATGTTAAACTGAACATGTTGCAAAAGAAACAGTTTGAGTTTCGGTTACAGCAAAATATTTTCAACCGACATATATTAATTCAGGCGTGCTACCATATAGCGATAGATATATGTCACAACCGACTTTCGAGTCATAATGACGTCAGAAGTCGCTAGAAAGGAGAATTTGTTACCCTAAATTCCCCTTTTTAGGGACTTCTTACATTTTTTTCAGACTACTGACACTATTAGGACGCGGAACTCTCCTGTGGTATATCTCGATTCGCAATGTGGTAGCCTCTCAGGTTGATTTGTGGCAAGGCCTTCAATCTGTTTAATCGGTTCTTCGCTTTCACATGAAATTTCCACATATTCTTCAACAGGCATAACCCTAAACTGAATCTGTTAATTTTTCACCTCGTCCATGTTAACACGTGGGATAGACTTTAAAAGGGTTAACTAGTTCACTTATAAGGTTTTTGGTTTTGGAGTGCTACGGTCTACGTTTTGCAACACGAGGGCTAATGAGACCGGGACCTACTGCTTAAAGCCGATTCTGAACGACTACCAACATCTATGCCATAGTGGGATTCGAACCCATTCACTAAGGATCCAAAGGACAGCACGCTAACCATTCGTTCATCATTCGGGACACTTGTTAAGGAGTAAAAATATCTATCAGTAAATTTCGTGTATCAATGAATTATCAGAGTATGAATATTAAAAAGTTAATAATTTGATTGTTTATATTGAAACTATGGTATACCAAATATATTTATTTAACTGAGAACACTGAAAATCCTAGTAATTTTACATGTAATTGATTCTTAAAAGTAATCACCAAGATCAAATGCTTTTAACTGAATGCAGAATGCTGAATGCAGAATTTATCAATCGATTTAGTCAATTAATCGATATTTATATAAGTGAGAGAAATGATTAATGGTGAATAATGTTAGTATTTAGATAGAAATCCCATAATAATAAGTATATTTATTAAACTGAAAGCATTGAAAATCCTAGTTTTTAGAACAGAAATGATTCTTAAATGTAATCGTGAAAATTAAAAAGTAAAGAACTAGTTCTTATGTAGATGAACATGTAATTGATTCTTAAAAATAAACACCAAGATCAAATGCTTTTAACTAATTCCTGAATGCAGAATTTATCAATCGATTTAGTTAATTAATCGATTTTTATATACTTGAGATCCTGGTCTCATTATCCCTTGTATTGCAAAGATTAGACCTTAGCCCTCCAAACCAAAGAATAAATTCTGTAAAACTGAAATATTGGAAAAGTGAAATAGGTTTACAAGAAAGCTAATATATTGTTTTAAATATGGAATATGTTTACTTTAACAGTTCAAATTTCATATTAGCTTGAGCCTCTTACGTAGGAATAAAACATTTTAGAGTAACATTCCAACTAAAATGCTTTCTTTTAAATAGCTTAATTTTGTTGCATAATAAAATAAAACAAATTATGTTTTGGATATTTTCTCCAAATTATTAATAAGAATGTAATTTAATATATAAAAAAATTAGCCTTGTTATGTAAGAGTGTTGGTTTTACACCGATTCAGTCTATATGTCCGTACAGAAGAAACTTGCTACTGATCCCGGTCATTAAAACAGCGACCCATAACGGTTACCAAGCCGCTTCTGATCTACGAGAGGTCCGTCAACGTTCGATTATTAGTGTGGTTCAAAGAGCAAGGTAAGCTACTTCCAAAGAGAAAGCTAGGAAAATATCACTCATATACACCTGGCACGTAACTTTACACAAATTAAAGGAAATGTGCTCCTGGGGGCAAATTTGTCATCTAAAGCAGTCATTTTTAAAAACCTAACATAGATACTCCAAAAGAAAAAAAGAATAGAATTTTACCCTAAAATACCGTTTGAAATTGTCGATTAACAATAATTTTTCACATTAATTTGAAGATAATTGTATATTTTATTCTACGAAACTCAATTATATAAATGTGAACGGTA
This sequence comes from Pardosa pseudoannulata, assembly GCA_032207245.1. Lineage (NCBI taxonomy): Eukaryota > Metazoa > Arthropoda > Arachnida > Araneae > Lycosidae > Pardosa > Pardosa pseudoannulata. The sequence continues at coordinate 18,054,337 of CM063508.1, forward strand.
CATTTTTTAACATGATGTTGAGTTCAATTTAAAAACAAATCTCCATAGTGCATATGGCTGTTTTTTTAATTTCAAGTTTCGTACCTTTTTTATAAAGAATGAAAATCTACTTATGCTAAAATGACATTTAAAATTTCAAATTAATTATTTTTTCATACTGATTTGAAGCTAATCTTATATTTTATTCATTGAAACTTAATTCTATAAATGAGCAATATATTTTTTTATGGCATGAATATGAATCGGAGATGAAAAAATTAGCCATATTCAATATGGCTATTTTTTAAAAAAATTTCAATTTCGCACTACTTTTTAAAAGATTTTGTATTCTAATATGTCAAAACACTTTTAAGAATGAGGTTTCTAGGTAAAAACAGATTGTTATAATAATTTTAAGAAATGGTAAGACCTACCATAAGTCTCCTTAAGATAAATAAAAGTTTGAGTATCTTTGGAGATATGGTATTACTTCCTACGAAAAGCTGTTAATATCATTTTAAAAAATAAATACCATTTTTAAAAATTAAGAGTAAATAACTTCATGTTTCATGTGCAGAATTAAGAAATACTAGAATAGTTTTTTTTAAACTTTGCACTAACACCTACTCAACTTTTACATGAAAGCGTTAATTAGTGAATCAAAATAAAAAACTATTGTTACCAAAGCAATTTCTTTCTAGGAAGAGTTAAAAGTTTGTAAGCTGAATTTTTGATATGTAAACTTTGCAATAAGTTCATTACTTATTTTTATAATGAAGGATTAAATTCAAAGGTTTAGAAATTCACATGTTCCAATAAAGAAAAAAAAAGTGAGTTGAAAAATAAGGTGTAAAAAAAGTGAATTTGCATAAGGAAGTAACAGCTTTACTAAATTAAAGTGATTAAACTATTTTATTTAAAACCTGTACAAAAATACAAAAGAGGTGTACTTGATCCATTTCTTTATAAATATATTCCTCGGTGCCTTTTTTAATTCCAGAACTGCAATTGCTAGATATATTATAAATATTAAGAAACATGTATATATAAAATTATGTAATTCATTTTTAATTTACGTAACAAAAATATTATTATATAAGCATATTAACATTTATACATATTGTCGTAGTGTTAAAGACCATGTATGTGTGTGTACTTATATGTGTATGTGTATGCGTATATGTATATATATATACATATATATATATATGTATATATATATGTATGTATATATATATATATATATATATATATATATATGTATATATATATATATATATATATATATATATATATATATATATATATATATATATATATATATATATATATATATGTATATATATATATATATATATATTATATATATATATATATATATGTATGTATATGTATATATATATATATATATATATATATATATATATATATATATGTATATATATATATATGTATATGTATATATATATATGTATATATATATATATATATATATATATATATATATATATATATATATATATATATATATGTATATATATATATATATATATATATATATATATATATATATATATATATATATATATATATATATATATATATATATATATATATATATATATATATATATATATATATATATATATCAGGCTCAGAACCTGTGAGGAAAGATGAGAAAAAATTCCCAGTCCATTTCATTTTAGAACTTTTATTATTCGAACAGCTTATTTCCCATTTGCTGTTTTCTTTTCAAAATGATACTAAATGATACAGCAGATAAGTAATCAACAAGTTTCACCTGTTCTCTTCGAATTTAGAGAGCTATGTTCTAATATAAAGTTATTTTACACACACACACACACACACACACATATATATATATATATATATATATATATATATATATATATATATATATATATATATATATATATATATATATATATATATATACATATATACATATGTACATATATACATATATACATATATACATATATACATATATATATATATATATATATATATATATATATATATACATATATATATATACATATATATATATATATATATATATATATATATATATATATATATATATATATATATATATATATATATGTGTGTGTGTGTGTGTGTGTGTGTGTGTGTGTGTGTGTGTGTGTGTATCAGGTTGAAAAATGGGGGTTAAGATTTAAGCGAGTTATAATTAAAAATAGTTAGAACTCGTTAACGTTAACGAAATATGAGAAAGACACCGTCTCAAAAGGAAATATACAGAGTAAAGAAGTTGACTCGGAAGCAGACACAATAATTTGTTTAGATACGACCCCAAAAATGGCAGTTTTGAGTGCGACCTCGGGCTGATAACATCCTCCATACTTATCGTCAAAAAATGAGAACAAAGGATATCTAAATGTTATAAGCATGGACAGGAGGATTACAATAAAGAAGTTTTTATATAGGAAACCAAATGTGTCTTGCCTTAGCCCCTGGTGCCTTGCCATATATATATATATATATATATATATATATATATATATATATATATATAACTACACATTTATAAAAATATATATGCGTTTTACCTTTAGTGCAATTTTCTTGTAATAGTAGTTACAGTTCCCAGGCATATCTGTATACTTATGCATAATTATCCCTTTCTACAACTAAATCTCTTTATGCGAGATAGATAACACTGTTTTAATTAATTGAAGACGGCCTTTTACTCGCCATATTTAGTGTTTGTTTTATTCCCTGTTATGTAAATATTTCTAAAATCCCGCGTTCTCTTTTGTTGTTTTGTCGAGTTTCTACTTTTTCAGCAACACGTTTTCATCAGTTTAGATTTCGTTATTTTAGGTGATACTTTATTTGCCTCTTAAACGTTATTAATCTGTTTAAATAATATTTACCAGAGCCTTATGTTTTATAAATATATTTTTAATTATGAAACGTAGATAAATATTTGTGTTTAATCTAAATTTAGTTGTGTTTAATACATATTCGGGAATTGGGAAAGTTGCAGTTTTTCACGTTTTAAGGTGAAAACGGATTATGAACACTAACTTTAATCTGAACACTTTTATCATTTATTATATGAGCCGTTACCTTTGAAAATAATTTTTGACAAAATATTTATTAATGATAAGAATAAATTCTATTGTATTAAAATTTATCTATAGAAATTCTTTTGCCAAAAACCATTTTTAATTTCATCATTTTCAATATAAATTTACGTAGCTAATGAAATTACAAATATAATAACTTTGCAAGAGGCGTAACTCAATTTATTTCAAAGATATAATGTTTAGTTCAATATTAATACTAAATAATTTAATACATTATTTTCACTTATATGTTAAAACGATACCAATATGAACTTGTATCAATTTAGTATTTAAAAAATATAAATTGACTATATTAAAATATAACAATATTTGTTTAACCTCTAAAATGCAAATTGCGTAAATAGTATAGTAAAAAACTGGTGTATATCATGTTTTAAATGTGAATTTTGTTTTGTTTTAATTATGTTTATTTTTATAATTATAATTACTTTTAATCGCTTATATAATTGATTTTAATTGTTTAGTTATTTTTAGTCTATATATACATCATTGATAAATATAAGTTAATATTTTTCACAAATGCACTATAAAATCCTCTGTTCCATTAAATGATGAATCCTAATTTCAAATTACATACTTTATACAACACATAATATGTGAATTTACTTCTACATAAATATTTTGTTCGATCTTTATATTGAAAGGAAATACATTCTCCTCGTTCAAAATGGTTCCATTTTCCTTATCATGATGTTGCATGTTGCCTTTAACGTTATTTAAATTATCCATCATGAAATATGATATTTAAGCCATATTACACTATATATGGTCTTATTCATCAATGCATTAAGTCTCTGCTAGTTCTAATATCAACAGGGTATTCAGTTGGAATTTTGCCATTAAATACATTGTATGTATTCTATTTAGGAAATGGCGAATGACGCAAAAGTTTTTGTGAATTACAAACTTGGAATTGTGAATCTTTGAAACACGAATAATCCTTGAAATGAAAGTTATGTAACTGCTTAAATTTGTTTCCAATCAGATCTATTGTATAATAATTAATTGCAATTATTTAGTAGTTAAAATCCCCAATGTTAGCAGTTATTATCATTAGTATGTACGGTAAATATGTATAAAAAATAATAAAAATAATAATAGGTAAATAGAGTTTTCTTGTAAAATATTTCAGTGCATTCCTTTTAAGTACTGAACTGAAAAATTACGCATTACGAAGGAAGTATTAAAAAAGATAGTTCAACTATAAATGCTCCTGGAGTGTTTCAGAACTTTGAAAGATTACTTATTAGGAAACAGATTAATTGAAACTGATTTTTAGTTTTTATTTTATACAAGGATAAATAGATGTATTTAAAAAAGTTGGGTCAGCTATAAATGCGCATGCGGTGTTTAAGATCTTTGAAAGTTTAAGCACTATGAAGAAAATTTATTTATGCTGATTTTTATTTTATATTATTCAAGGCAAATAGCTAATGTATTTTTAAAAAAAAGATTGTTCAGCTCTAGATGCTCATGGAGTATTTCAGATCTTTGAAAGGTTACTCATTTCGAAGCATATTGATTGAAATGATTTTTATTTTATTCAGTAAATAGTTGATTTTTTAAAAAATATTGGTCAGCAAGAAATGCACATCTAGTATTTCGACTATTTGAAAGATTTAACAATACGAAGTAGATTAATTTAAACTGATTTTTGTTTTATATTATGTAAGGTAAACAACTGATTTATTTAAAAAAAAGATAGTTCAGCTCTAAATGCTCATGGAGTGTTTTAGGTTATTGAAAAATTACTCATTACGAAGCAAATTAATTTGAACTGATTTTTATTTTATATTATACAAGGAAAATAGCTGAAGTATTTCAAAAAGATAGTTCAACTATAAATGCTCCTGGAGTGTTTCAGAACTTTGAAAGATTACTTATTAGGAAACAGATTAATTGAAACTGATTTTTATTTTATATTATACAAGGAAAATAGCTGAAGTATTTTAAAAAGATAGTTCAACTATAAATGCTCCTGGAGTGTTTCAGAACTTTGAAAGATTACTTATTAGGAAACAGATTAATTGAAACTGATTTTTATTTTATATTATACAAGGAAAATAGCTGAAGTATTTAAAAAAGATAGTTCAACTATAAATGCTCATGGAGTGTTTCAGAACTTTGAAAGATTACTTATTAGGAAACAGATTAATTGAAACTGATTTTTATTTTATATTATACAAGGAAAATAGCTTACTTATTAGGAATCAGATTAATTGAAAAACTGATTTTTATTTTATTTTATACAAGGAAAATAGCTGAAGTATTTAAAAAAGATAGTTCAACTATAAATGCTCATGGAGTGTTTCAGAACTTTGAAAGATTACTTATTAGGAAACAGATTAATTGAAACTGATTTTTATTTTATATTATACAAGGAAAATAGCTGAAGTATTTAAAAAAGATAGTTCAACTATAAATGCTCATGGAGTGTTTCAGAACTTTGAAAGATTACTTATTAGGAAACAGATTAATTGAAACTGATTTTTATTTTATATTATACAAGGAAAATAGCTGAAGTATTTAAAAAAGATAGTTCAACTATAAATGCTCATGGAGTGTTTCAGAACTTTGAAAGATTACTTATTAGGAAACAGATTAATTGAAACTGATTTTTATTTTATATTATACAAGGAAAATAGCTGAAGTATTTAAAAAAGATAGTTCAACTATAAATGCTCATGGAGTGTTTCAGAACTTTGAAAGATTACTTATTAGGAAACAGATTAATTGAAACTGATTTTTATTTTATATTATACAAGGAAAATAGCTGAAGTATTTAAAAAAGATAGTTCAACTATAAATGCTCATGGAGTGTTTCAGAACTTTGAAAGATTACTTATTAGGAAACAGATTAATTGAAACTGATTTTTATTTTATATTATACAAGGAAAATAGCTGAAGTATTTAAAAAAGATAGTTCAACTATAAATGCTCATGGAGTGTTTCAGAACTTTGAAAGATTACTTATTAGGAAACAGATTAATTGAAACTGATTTTTATTTTATATTATACAAGGAAAATAGCTGAAGTATTTAAAAAAGATAGTTCAACTATAAATGCTCATGGAGTGTTTCAGAACTTTGAAAGATTACTTATTAGGAAACAGATTAATTGAAACTGATTTTTATTTTATATTATACAAGGAAAATAGCTGAAGTATTTAAAAAAGATAGTTCAACTATAAATGCTCCTGGAATGTTTCAGGACTTTGAAAGATTACTTATTAGGAAACAGATTAATTGAAACTGATTTTTATTTTATATGATAAATAGTTGATTATTTAAAAAAGATGGGTCAGCTATAAATGTGAATGTTGTGTTTCAACTATTTGAAAGATTTAACATTATGAAGCAGATTTATTTAAACTGATTTTTATTTTATATTATACTTTGTAAATAGCAGATGTATTTTAAAAAAAGTTAGTTCAGTTCTAAATGCTCATGAAGCGTTTCAGATCTTTGATGCAAAATTTGTTAGCACGAATTTAGTTTTCATAATTATAAATAAGCATTCATATTTTTATAAAATTCCATTATTAACATTGGGTGCATTCTTTGTACTTTAATAACATATAGAGGTAGGAATTTGTACATTTTTCTATGTGAAAGCAGTAGCGAGAGATGGATAAACCTTAGTAATAGCAATGACAGCAATTTCTCATGAGCACCCATCTTATATTTAACAATAGTTGTTATTTTAACTTTTTTGGCTCCAAAAAATGACCAAACTGAATGAATATTGAAAATAAACTGGATAAGAAATTTGAAAAAAAAACCTTATTATTGCAAAATACAAAATATATTACATTCAAATGAAAGCAAATTATTTTTAAATTCTTACATTAGTTGGAAAGGCAATAACGTATTACAATATAAAAAATTAAATATTTTTTACTCAACTATATTTTGAAATTTATGATAGTTTAATATTTATTAAATGCAAGTATACAGACGTAAAATTTGTAAAATACAGTCACCTTAGAAAGTAAAATATGTAGGTTTAGAGTTACGTCTGCAAATAAATTTATTTCTAAGACACAAGTAAAGAAAACAAATGAGTGGTAACCAAACCTGATTTTAAACAAGCTTTAATTTTTGTTTTTTAATTTTTTTTAAACAAAGAAATAAAACAAAACAATGTAATAGGAATATCCTTCTCTCAAACCACAATCTCTCTCAAATCTAAATACCTTCCGTATTTTCAAGAATATAAATGTTAAACAATACATGAAAAATCTGATTGCTGTATATATTGTAGTGCCAAAAAACAGATATAAAATTTATAGATTCAATTTTATAGAATTATATCAAATTAAAAGAATACAAGTAAATTATTACCACAAAATTTCAAATCAAAAAAAATATTTTCCAAATTTCCACCCCCGACCACCTACGTGCAGTTAATTTGACGAGCAATTTACCACGTAGAACAAAATCCCAGTTAAAAGTAATATTTGCCATATAAATTTCTGCTATCTCGAATTAATGAAGTATATAAGGGTTAGGAAGGGTTATAGAAATGAACTCAGAGTCCCAGTTACCACATGGAATAAAAGTGCATTAAAAACCAAATTTGTTGTAAAAATTATACAGATGGGTGTATTGGAAGTTTAATACTGATATAAAAAGGTATTTTAATAGAATAAAACTTTATTTTGAAAAAAAATAGTTAAAATCATTCATATTAATGATTAAAATCTGTGTTGTAGCAATAAATATAGTTATTAGAATGTGTTGGCTGTTAGGTAATATTTACTACTGTTTACTCTTTGATATTTACCCGTTTCTACATTTATATCTTTATCCATTTCATATACGTTATTCTTTTTGTTCCAGTATGGAATCTACAAAGGTTGTTTAACCCTCCGAGGGGAACACGCCGAGGAAAAAAAGTCTCCAAAGAGTACGCTAAAGTTTTACTGTGTTGGTGACCAAAGTGTTCTATGATTTTTTACTTCACCCTTTGTCGACTAGATTGGAATACGGGAAACCCACCCTCGTTATTGTCCCTTTACTTCCGGTTATAAATAGATATATAAATAGACATTATAGATTGTTAATTTTTAGTACACATAAAGCTCGTCAAGTCTCGAAGATCATCCCATAAGAAATAATGGTTTCTAAAAGTACAAATAAAAATATTCTTTAAGAGAATGATTTATATTTTTTTACGAAAGTCATCTGAGCTATTTAAGTGGTGCAATTAGAGATACATCTGTTACCGCAAATGAAATACTTCGAAATAGAGATTTAGAAAGCCATGAAAAGCTATCAGCATCTATATGCCTCAGGGAGTTGGAGTGAATCCCTCAATAAATGTCAGTCAAAGAAGGGTACAGTTCCTAAACAACCGACCTGACCCTCCAACCTCAAAACTCCACGGGGAAAACACTGACAGAAATGTACAATACATCCATTTTCGGAACTTTTTTGGAGGTCGAAAATTGTACGTGACAACTGCTTTGGCGGAATTATACGTGCGAACCGCTTAGAGGGTTAAAAACATCTGTTCTTGTAGTACACCACATTTAGCTGCTTTACTAAACTTGGCGACAAATTCATTTTTGGTGAAAATGACTATATCACTGTTTACTTGACTATTTCTGGACTGGTTCCTTGTTGTGTTGTGATTTAAAGGAATTACTGTATTCTAGAATTCTCCTTTATGAATATTTGTTACAATTTAGTGACAAAGAAATATCAAACACTCAGCTACATTTCAAGAAGTGGAATAATTGTCCAATGTCACTTTAACGAAATTCATAGTTATTAATGCCATTGAAGTAAGAAACGTTTGATGCTAATGAGTGTTTAAAGATTCAAATGACTGAAAATCCTGTAAAGTAGTGGGATTACAAATTTCTTTAAAGTTTTTATTTTACCTTACGGGCAAATCATCTTTTTCCATTTCATTCTGGTGCTTAATTTTTTATTAGTACCTTTAATTTAAATCATCATAATGTAGTTGCTTTGAGTTTTGGCATAACAAGTTCTATTCAGATAAGTTTATATAATAACGAAATTTTTGCTAAACCTTTAACACAGTAGATTTTACATAAAATGGAATTTTTATTTAAAGACTTTAATGCATATTTAGTGAATATTTACGATCTTTATCAGAAATAGTCTGTCATGGAATTCTGGAAATTTTATCTACCTTTTCAACCCACGTACTGTCTTCTGGAGATATAAAATGTCAAATTCGGGATGCATAATAAACCTAATCTCTAGCATTTTAAATTCTATTAAAAATTACAGTTATATAATTGAAAAAAAAGTAGAAGAGGTGTACAAAGTATTTTCTGTAAAAAATACATTTATGCAAAGAAAATGGTTATAATGATGTACTTTTATGTGGTTATAATATTTAGTATACCTTTTGTAAAATAGAGATTTTATCATAAATTTAGAATGCTGTAATTTACCATTGTATTAAGTATTAGAAATATGACATTTAATATGTTATTATATGTTAAAAATTTAGGCATTTACAAATATTTATTGTACATTTATAAAATGCAAAAGGTTAACTTCTAAAGATCATTTACAAAATATAGTGTTATTCATTTTAAATAAGATAATACCTCTAGAGTCAGCGGTGAAATTTTTGGGGACATCATTTATCAGGTTAATTAAAATATAACAGTTGCACTTTATAATTTTTTTTTATTTATCATTTCTAAAGTTATCATTATCATTGGGTTTAATAGATAAAAACTGTTTAATTGGCCTCACTCATTTCTGATTTTCATTAAATTACAAATTAGTCATGTCACTTCTGTTTTGGCTAGCCACTTTCTGATTGGTTTTCAAAACTGGTGTTTTTATTCGTTTTTGTTAAAAATTCCACTTGGAAAAAACAAGCACGTGATCCGCAGGCTACACGAACTATTGCAAAAGGTTTCTCCTTTCAAAGAGCACACCTGGGGTGAAAAAACAACTTTGCTCAAAGTGGATCCTCCTAATTTAGACGTGCGAATGAATAATAATAAAAAAAAACAACGAGGCTTGTCTTTCGACATCTAGAGGTATGATTTTAATATGGAACACAGTTTTACCATAGACCTATTTTACGTTCTATACCCGCCATTGGTGTATACGACAGATATTTATCTGGTTCGAGCCTAGATCCTAGAAGTTCTGGTTATAAGACAGACGCCTTTTTGTAACTGAATGACTCTGGCTCACACTGTTGTTGAAGTAAGACCACATTGTAAAAATAATGTTACGTTGGACTAGTGTTCGAGAAAAAAGAGATTACTGCTCATTAATAAATACATTGACAAATATATCTTGATTAAATGAATTTATACAATTAAATAAATGCCTAAGGAATACAACTGTAATCAACTTATCATTTGTAGATATTGAAGACTGCTCTCGAGTCGGCGCCGGCTCTAAAAACCAATATGGCGATGATTTTCCTCAAAGATCTATCCTTCAAGCCACGGATGCCAGCAGCATTCACCTTCTACTTTTCTCTGGTCACAACCTTGTCCTCTAAAAAATGAGACTGCCTCGCCGAGATAAAACAGGGTCCATTCCAGAACGGAGGGGGGTAAGACCAACGGACCCTTCTATTGGTTGGGAGAAATCCGCAGTTTCTTTCTAGTTCAAACCGGTCCTGTTCTGGTATGCCTTTCACGATGATTCACGGGAAGAGGTAAAAAAAGCTGAACCGAATGTAACTTATTGTTACACACATGTAACTATTTTGAATTTTTATTGTAACATTTTCTTTCCTTAAATAACGAAAACATAAAGAATGTCTGCGTTTTGACATATTTTATGAGGGAATATTTAATTTGGTAACAATATGCTTCGATATTCTCGAAATTCTTCCACTTTAAACTTTAGTCACTTCTAAAAAAATGTATAGCCATGATAACACCATTATTTTGCTACACACAATCAGAAGTATATATGCCAACTGCTGCATTTTCAAGTCTCTCATTGCAGAATTAAAATAAAAACGGTTTCCGAACATTCCCCTAGAAATGTCCCGCGTTGAAAAATATAGCAGGTAGAGTATCACAACTCTAACTATTCTGTGATGACAGGAAAGTAAAAAATTTAATTCTAGAAAGCAGACTTAGCAAATTTAAGAATTACAAATAAATGAACTAAAACAAAGGTTTTTAAAAGTAACATTTTCTACTTTTATTTCGGTTATATTTTATTACCTTACTTTAAAATCATTACTAAGTAACTTACTTAACTTAAGCAGTTCATTTTCATTTTAGCAGTACAAATTTTACCATGAAGATTTTATTTGCGACTAAGAATAATAATGGTTGTTTATTGACAATACTATTATATATTAAGAAAAAGACATGACTGATAAGAAAACCTTACCTATATTGAAATCAGAGATCTCTTTCTCCAAAAATTGTTCAAAAAGTAAGATATGTTAGAGTACGATAAAAAAACAACTAGGGGGGGGGGTTGAATTTTCTGAAAGAATGGCTTTGAGTTTCTTGGGCGAGAACGAACGTCGGAAGAAATTATTCCTCATAATGGTTATCAAGAAACAACTGAAGAAGACAAAATGACATTGGAATATGACTGTTGAAGATTGGAGTCGAATAAATATTCCCATTTAGATCTTGAAAAATTCATTTGTCCAACGACTTTCAGAAGTTCAATTCTATAAAATTAAAATTAGGGAAGGACTGAAACACACGATTAGTATTATAGAGGGGTCTGTAATAGCCTTCAAGGTCATGAGATACCTATACATCGAAGAAGAAATCAGGATGTTCATCCAGTTCAAGAGAAAACTAGAAATTCGACTACTACCATTACCAATTTCTCGAAGACAGTTTCAGTGAGGATGAAGATTAGAAATTTTGGAGAAATTTGGCACCTTACCACAAAGCCAATAGTTTTATTGTACTTCAGTGGCAAGAAGTATTACTAGTTTTTTTTTGTTTGGGAACACATCTGGCGTGGGCAGCATAGAGGGTATACCATACTCACCAAACGAGCAATTGTCAATGAAGTAAGTGATTATTATAGAGTAGTGGTTGGCAAACTTATTAGACAAATATTACAACATTTTTTAAAAAAAGGGAGCCAAATCTGCTTGTTTAGGAAAATTATTATTAATATAATTATAATTATAATTATATAGGAATAAAAATATTCCAAACGTATTTTTTTCTAAAACCACCATTAAAAATTATTATCACTATTAAATTAATTAAAATAAAAATTAAATTTTTTTTAAAAATACAATTTTATTAATATATGTAACTGCATTAAAAAGAAAGAAAACATTTTTTCCATCATAAGAATAATATCTCAAAAATTTTAATATGACCAAAATTGGAAGAACACTTCCAACATTTGGACAAATAGAAGTTATCAAAAAATCGATTACAAGTTTTGTACCGGAACTCCAAACATATATAGCAAGTGTAATAAAATCGTATAGAAATACCTGTTAAATGTACAGCTAAATTAAAAAATACAACTTTTTAATAAGACAGGACAACGGCAGACACGGTAAATACGACAAAACTGTTCACACTGCAGCTGCAGGTCTGTAATGTCAATTTGTACTCCTCACTACTTTAGAAAAAGTATGCACGCTCATGCATGTGGTACTTTTGTATCACACCGGAGTACGCCGAAAACATACGAACAATTTCAGCCGGTTGCTTGAACATGGTTTGTGTTTACGTTTACGAAAACTAATAAAATATACTGTATGTTCGTTACCTATTTATACAACAATATAAAATTTCAACTACCTATCTATCTTTTAATTTAAACAAAAAATTATACATGTTCTCGATTTATAGAAAAATTTTAATTTATTTAAATATGATGTAATTTTTTTCTTACCAAGTTTTTTTTTAAATGAAAATATTATTGTGCCTTCCGTGGATATTTGTGCCAGAGCCGCACTTAAGGAACCAAATAGTCACATGCGGCCCTGGAGCCGCGCTTTGCCGACCACTGTTATAGAGCATCAGGTGATAAAAACTCCTATCAGAGCATAAGATTAGGATATCGCACTCTAACATAGCATAATATTTCGTAAAATATAGGTAACCCTTCCCATACAGGCTCTAATTACAGATAATTATTACACCAATATATACTAAGAATAATTGCATTACATTTTTATGAATGCAAATATTACGTTTAGGAAAAAAATGTATGATCTTGCCTACTTAAATTATTGTTTGCACGATTTCAATAATGCATATTTATAAAGAAAAAGACCTAAAATACCTAAAATCAACTATGTATTAAAGAAATTGAATTAAAGTGGAAAATACAAAATTCTGAAAGTATTTCTAATAATTTATCTAATAATTAAACAGTATTATAAGATCATACTAGATGTTAAAAAATATTTTGTAATTGTAATTTGTTTTTCATATATTAATGGGATAAAATATTGTACATTCAGCAAGATTTCACAAAACTGTTAACGCACTGTTGCTTTAAATGAAATACATACTAATTAAAACAATTGGTTTGAACGGGTATTTGCAGATTTTAAAAGATCGATAAGGGAGAAAATTAAGGGGATTGCAAGATTCTTTAAGTTTTTCCCGTTTCACGCAAGAGAGAAATATTATTATCAATTAGCATTCTGCATTTTAGTCCTCATAATTTCTACAAAACAATCTCCAATTTAAAGCACTATACTGTATTTGCTTCATTTTTAAAAATACTAGATTTTTCCACAGTTTTATATGTTAGAAATAAAAAATATATTTGCACATTTAATAAGTATGTGTTCTTAATATATATGAAAACTTCATTTAATTTATATCTACAATTTAAACAAACATTTTTTTATTAATTTCATAACTTAATAAATAGTAATTTAATTCTTTCCATATAGTTATGACATTCCTAAAATGAAAATTTCATCAATCAATATCAAAGAATATTTAGATTATGCGTAAAATTCAAGTCTTCATTACAGATTAAATGTTATACCAGCACACAACGGCATGAAAATAGCAAAGATTCCCGATTTTTCCTTGAAGAATTGACATCTGGATTATCAAAATAAAAGAAAAGGTCACACGTATCAGTTATAAATTCAGGCTTTGGTTTAAAAATTTTGGAAAGAATCGAATCTCTTTAAATAGTATACTTGATATAACTTGGATGGCTGAAAAAATTATTAATAAAAGGATTGTTAATAATTTTTGGAGATCAATAAAAGTGAATTGGGATTACGCATAAATTTGGCTGAATTTAAAAGCAATAGTATTTGATAGATTACAAATATATAGATACATATGTGTGTATGTATATGTCTGTGTGTGTATGAATATGTATATATATATATGTATATATATATATATATATATATATATATATATATATATATATATATATATATATGTATATATATATATATATATATATATATATATATTATATATATATATATATATATATATATATATATATGTATATATATATATATATATATATATATATATATATATATATATATATATATATATATATATATATATGTATATATATATATATATATATATATATATATATATATATATATATATATATATATATATATATATATATATATATATATATATATATATGTATATATATGTATATATATATATATATATATATATATATATATATATATATGTATATATATATATATATGTATGTATATATATATATATATATATATATATATATATATATATATATATATATATAATATATATATATATATATATATATATATATATATATATATATATATATATATATATATATATATATATATATAATCCAGGAATTATAAAACTGCTGAAAACATTTGAAATTAAGTAGCCCCTATTCTTTTTACTTGGCCGGGTTACTGGGCAAGGAGAAGCCTAAACAGCTAGCAGTAATAACGATACAGTCGGCCCACATTGAAGAGAACGGCCTAAGCCTAATTAAAACTTTATTTCAGAGCTACTGAAAAAGCACATCTTTAATTGTCAACGACAGACAAGAGAAAGACACAAAAATCACTTTGCTTGAACAGAGCAAAGACAGATAAAAAAAAGAAGGAAAATGAAACTTAGTCAGCTAATTAAACAGTTACGATCAGGAAAAACGCGGAGCTATTTGCCGGCGACATCTGAAAAGCGTGTTGAATGGACTGAAAATTTATATCTATTAGACAGGAAGCTTTGGGAAATGTATTGAAAGAATTTTAAGTCGAGGACACTCCTTTGATTAAGAAATTTAGGGACTGGGAAAAGATTTTAGGAAATTAAAATGGGGGAATGGAGGTTTTTTTAAGGAAATATTAGCGTGAAATAATTTTGCTATATTATATATATATATATATATATTATTTTTCTGTTAAGATAAAAGTATTCTACGTTAACATAAAAAGCTTTTGGTTTGATAATGCCACTTTATCTATTAGAGATGACAATTGTTTAAAACTTCATCCCTTTCTTAGAAGTTTTAAAATTTTATTATATTTTTTCCTCCATTGGATTTCAAGCATCCATTGATGAACATTCCTCTTTAATCGAAGTACAGAATCCTATTTCGACAACAAAACACTTTCTACTTCTTAAATTGACATTCGTCTATAGTACACAATCTAGAGCAATTCATGTACCGGTTGTTAGAAGCAGCAGTAATTTTTCTTCCTAAAACGAAATATTTAGAAACCTATACTGGTGTTTAACCTTATTTTCAGACCTTTTAAAAGCTAATGGAACACTTTACAGCTTACAAAATATTTTGATGCCGGATTAGTTGATTCGGTTGGCTAAGAGGTAATAATTTGAAATGTGATTGATGAAATGTCGAACAGATGTCTAAATTGATTGTAATCCCGTTTCCAGCCTGCTCTAGCTTATGTAATATTTAGTTGTCATAACTACGTATTCTCTCGTTCGCTCTTGAATTCATCATAATATTGCAACTTGTCGTTTAGCCGATTGCTGGGCATAAGATATTGAAACTACGTTGAAATTGAGAATGAAATGATAATGAAATTGAAATGCGAGAACAATCACAAAATTTCTTTTTCTGTAAAATATATTTTCAAATAAAGAAATTTTATTAAGAACATTAGGAAAACCTTCATTCATGGGAAAATATGGAAAATGTATTTTAAATGTTTTGATATTCTACTATCGATATTTTTGCATATATATTTAACTAGCTGAATTCCTTTTAGTCCTTCATATTGATTAAGTACCATAACATATTTCTTATTGAAAATCTCATTAATAACAGTTTTATGAAACTAATGTTATTGTTAAGCCTAATTGAAAAGGAATTAATAATAAACATAGTGAACATCTGATTAATTAATTCTTTCAACCTTTTTATATCACAAACTATTTTATAAAATTTATTTCAAATGGGTGGCAATACAACGACTATATATATTTTTAAAAATCTAAACTTAAAAATGTAATATTTAAGCACTTTTATGAAAAAATAAGGATTTTCAATTCATTCACATTTGAAAATATTTATAAAAATAAAGACATGTCTTAAATCCCTTTTATATTATTATTTTAAAAAACTAAATATAGTTTCAAAACATTTGATAATTACGAAATATTTCTAATAAAAGTAAAAATAATTGTTTCATGACTAGACTACTACTAGTTAGCATTGATAATACAGGAGAAAATGAGAAAAGTATTTCTTTCATAGATATCAGAACAAAATATTAAACGTCTAGATGAAATAAGACCTAAAACTTTTCCCATGTTTTACAATAAGCGTTAAAGGAATGAAATGTATTTCCTTTTATATTAATATCGATCGATTCCTATTTTAAATGAAGTATTTTGGATTACCATAATATAGGGATTAAATTATTTTAATTTTTAATATATCATTACTAAATAAAAGAAGAAATTGGATATCTGCTGGACTATGCCGAAACCTAAATCAGTTTTACTTTCCTTTATTAAACCTATTCCAATATGGTAACCACTGACGTTGATACCTCTTTCAGATATTTCGATAATATATATTTTTTTAATTTGAATTATTTAATCACAATTTTTTTCTTTTTAAAAACTTATTTAAGGAGATAATAGTCATAATGATTGTCTATTATTAAACGAGGTATCAATGTCACACCGTTGATACATTTTTCTGAAATTTGAATAATAATTTATTTGAGTTTGATTTATTTTGATCACAACATTGTACTTTTTGAATGTATTTCATAATAATAATAATAATAATAATAATAATAATAATAATAATTTTCTATTATTAAATGAGGTATCACCATCGCACCGTTGATACCTTGTACTGAGATTTGAATAAGAATTTATTTGATTTATGTTAATCACAACTTTGAAATTTTTAAATGTATTTAAAGTAATAATAATAATATTGATTTTGTATTATTTAAAGAGGTATCAACGCCAGACTGACGTCGATACCTTGTCCTAAAATTTGAATAATAATTTATTTGATTTATGTTAATCACAACTTTGAACTTTTTAAATGATTTGAAGGAAATAATAATAATATTATTTACTTGCAAGTGTGCCCGTCCTTCGCTACAGCAAACTTAATATATTTCGTGCATAACTCTCTAAATTCGTCACAGTTCAGTTCGAGTCATTAAAATATTTATATATTTCTATTATAAGCGTATTATAACAATATTCAGTTTTTATAATCTAATTTGTGTCATATTAAATTTGCTCAAACTGTTTGTATGGTAAATTATAAGTTTAATTCTAAATTACATTACTGTATAACTACTGTACGTTGATTAGCAAAGTTAAGAGATCTTGCCATATTACGTGGTAGAATAGGAAGCAGAGGTTTTGACAGCAACAGTGCTAATTTTGTTGGTATTAATAAATGTTTTCCAAAATTAAGGATATTTATGACAAAGTACATGGTTTTGTATGAAACAGAAACACGCATTCATAATAACATCCATATGAATATAAAGATAACTCTATAAAATGATATGTTTTTATTTGCCTGTGAGGGTCACTGAAATTTGTACTTTTTGTTGTTAGAATATTTTTGAAATTTTATTATAATGTAAAAATTAACCAAGAATTAAATTCAAAATTAGTTCTTATATTAAAATGCTATAATTTGAAAGTTAATAATTTTATATCTCAATTTCCAGGTCAAATCGAATTTATATTACACAGACGATGTTTAAATAATATAAAATAAGAAATGAATAAATGAGATATTTAAAGGAATGACGTCATAATGATAAAAAAATATCTTTTTCACCTATTTATTATGTGATAAATTGAAAATTTTAATCTCCTGCTTTTAACCGAGGAAAACTGAGCTTAAAACAATTACATGGGATTAACGGGATGACGTCACATTGCTAGAAATGTTGCTTCTTTCACTTAGTTAGGATGCGATAAATTAAAGAGTTATCGTTTGCTCTTAACCGGGGAAAATAATGCTTGGAATAATGACATGAAACGCTTGAAAAAGGAGGAAGGAATGGATTTTGAACGTTAAAAATTTTCAAAAATCTTCCCAGGAATGTACCTAGAATTTCCCAAATTTTCACGGCAATTGGATGCATGGTTTTTGAGTCTATTGAGTACAGATAGTCCGCCTGTCCTGTACTGATTGAGTACAGGACAAATGGACAGAAAGACAGACAGACACAAATTCATTTATATATACAGATTATTAAGTGAGGCATCAACGTGTCACTCACGTTGACACCTTGTTCTGAAATTTGAATAAAAATTTATGTAATTTATATAGATCACAACTTTGAACTTTTTAAATGTATTTAAAGAAATAATAATAATAATTTTCTATTATTAAACGAGGTACCAACGTCTCACGGACTTTGATCCCTTGTACTGGAATTCGAATAATAATTTATTTGATTTATGTTAATCACAACTTTGAACTTTGTAAATGTATGTAAAGAAATAAAAATAATAACAATAATTTTCTATTATTAAACAAGGCATTAATGTTTCATTGACGTTGGTAAGTTGTTCCGAAATTTGAATAAGTATTTATTTGAGTTTCATATTTATTTTAATCACAAGTTTGCACTTTTTTAAACCTATTAAAATTAATTGTAATAATAAAATATTTTCTGTTATAAATTTATATTTTTTTGTGTTATGAGTCAAATAAAATCAATATCCCAATGTGTCATACATGTCTAAAAATTATTATCATGGATATTCAACTACGCCTCTTTTGTACCCCGTGAAAAATGCCCATCTGCTTCTATGTATGTATTGTCTTAATTTCATTAGTTTATGTTATGCATGTGCATAATTAAATATTATGTGTTTAACATTTTATACTAATAATCTTTGTAAAGTCAATATTTTTCAAAAGGTTTTATTAAATGAAAATATTTTAGATGCTTTAATAGTCTACCATCGATGCTTTTGTATAGAAAATTAACTATCTGAATTCCTTAAGTTTTTTATTTTGATTAATTAATAGTACATTTTCCTGACTGAAAAAACAAGTTACTATCAATTTTACTAAATTAATGTTTATGTTAATCCTCAATTAAGATGCATTACTAATAATAAAAAGAGAGAATATCTTATTAGTTAATTTTTTAAACACTTTTATATCACGATTTTTCTACAAAAATGTCTTTGAAAAGCTCCAGACAAAGACAATTTATCCTTTTTAAAAAGCGAAACATAAAAAAGTAATATTTAAGCGCTTTTATGAAAAAGAAGGATTTGCAATTCATTCACATTTGAATAACATGTTTATAAAAGCTGGTGACATGTCTCAAATCCCTTTTAAATTATTATTCTACATTTACAGCTGGAAAAAAAAGTTAATAAAACTAATTATAGTATCCAAACATAGAATGGTTTTCGAAATATTTCCTGTAAAACGAAAAAGAATTGTTTCTCGACTAGACTAGTACTAGTTAGCATTGGTAATGCAGGAAAAAATGAGGAAAACATTTCTTTCATAACTAACGAAAGAAAAGATCAAACATATGCACGAATTAAGATCTAAAATCTTTCCAATTTTTTTTACGATGGGCTTTTAAAGAATGAATTTTTTTCCTTATTTATTAAAATCGATCTCATTTGGAATAAAAAGCGCTGTATTATCATAATAAAAGAATTAAATTATCCGAAATATTCAGTTTGGGAAACTAATTTAATTATTATTTAAATTAGGTTAAACTGATTTATTATGATTAGTGAGCATTTATGTAAAATATTTTTATCATTAACAACAAATTTTAATTAATTATTCATAAATATCACGTATTAATTTTTACATCTTGTACAACTTAAAGGAAATATTGTAATAACTGTAAACTTTAGAGCTCAACTTTCAACGGAATTGATTAATTTGACCATGGATTGGATTTGGACATTTTATAGCAATATTCCTGTATGGATAAACAATAATCCTTTAATTTTTATTTTCATGAAAATAATTATTTTGACCATAACGTACTGAATTTTAACCAGTTACAGCTTATGCCTGAATGGACTTAAAATTTGAATTTTATGGAAATAATTAAGTTCACTATAACGAACTAAATTTGGATATTTTACAGTAATTTGTCTGTGTGGATGTACAAAAAATCTTTAAACTTTAAATCCTTGGAAATAATTATTTTGACCATAACAAACAAAATTTGGATATTTTACAGCAGAATCTCTGTATGGACGCAAAACAATCCTTTAATTTTTACTTTCATGAAAATAATTATTTTGACCATAAAGAACAGAATTTTAACCAGTTAGCGTTATGCGTTATGCCTCTATAAAAGTACAAGAAAACTTGAAATTTGAATTCCATAGAAATAATTAGTTTGACAGTAATGGACTGAACTTGGATATTTTACAGCTATATGTCTGTATGGATGTACAAGAAAACTTTAAATTTGCATTTCCATGGAAAATCCATGGAAATGATTATTTTAACCAAAACTTAAAGCATTGGAGTTTATTTCAGCTCTTTCGGATATTTTACAGTATTTTGTCTCTATGAACGTACAAGAATCCTTTAATTTTCAATTCCATCAAAATAATCATTTTGACCATAACGGACTGAATTTTAACCAATTACAACTTATGCCTGAATGGACTTAAAATTTGAATTTTATGAAAATAATTAAGTTGACTATAACGAACTGAATTTGGATGTTATACAGCGATATGTCTGTATGGATGTACAAGAAAACTTTAAATTTGAATTCCATGGAAATAATTATTTTGACCATAACAGACAAAATTTGGATATTTTACAACACTGTATCTGTATGGACGTACGAGAATCCTTTAAATTTTAATTCCATGAAAAAAATTACTTTGACCATAAGGGACTGAATTTTAACCAGCTACAGCTTATGTCTGAATGGACTTGAAATTTGAATTTTATGGAAATAATTGAGTTGACTATAACGAACTGAATTCGGATATTTTTTCAGCGATATGTCTGTATGGATGTACAAGAAAAGTTTTAATTTTATATCCTAGGAAATAATTAATTTGACCATAACGGACTGGATTTGGACATTTTATAGCAATATTCCAGTATGGATATACAAGAATACTTTAATTTTTAATTCCATCAAAATAATTATTTTGACCATAACGGACTGAATTTTAACCAATTACAGCTTATGCCTGAATAGACTTGAAATTTGATTTTTATGGAAATAATTAAGTTGACTATAAGGAACTGCATTTGGATATTGTACAGAGATATGTTTGAAAGAAAACTTTAAATTTTAATTCCATGGAAATAATTATTTTGACCATAACAGACAAAATTTATATATTTTACAGCAGATCTCTGTATGGACGAAAAAGAATCCTTTAAATTTTAATTCCATGAAAATAATTATTTTGACCGTAATAAACAGAATTTTAAACTGTAAGAGCGTTATGCCTCTATGAACGTACAAGAAAACTTAAAATTTGAGTTCCATGGAAATAATTAGTTTGACCGTAACGGACTGAAATTGGATATTTTACAGCGATATGTCTGTATGGATGTACAAGAAAACTTTAAATTTGCATTTGGATGGAAAATACATGGACATGATTATTTTAACCAAAACTTAAAACATTGGAGTTTAGTTCAGCCCTTTCGGATATTTTACAGTATTTTGTCTCTATGAACTTACAAGAATCCTTTAATTTTTAATTCCATGAAAATAATTATTTTGACCATAACGGACTGAATTTTAACCAGTTACAGCGTATGTCTGAATATTCTTGAAATTTGAATTTTATAGAAATAATTAAGTTGACTATAACGAACTGAATTTGGATATTTTACAGCGATATGTCTGTATGGATGTACAAGAAAACTTTAAATTTGCATTTGGATGGAAAATCCATGGAAATGATTATTTTAACCAAAACTTAAAGCATTGCAGTTTAGTTCAGCCCTTTCGGATATTTTACAGTATTTTGTCTCTATGAACGTACAAGAATCCTTTAAATTTTATTCCATGAAAATAATTATTTTGCCCATTTAGAACTGAATTTCAACCAGTTACAGCGTTATGTCTCTATGAAAGTACAAGTAAACTGGAAATTCTAATTCCATGGAAATAATTAATTTGGCCGTAACGGACTGAACTTGGATATTTTACAGCAATATGTGTGTAAGGATGTACAAGAAAACTTTAAATTTGCATTTCCATGGAAAATGTATGGAAATGATTATTTTAACCAAAACTTAAAACATTGGAGTTTAGTTCAGATTTTTCGGATATTTTACAATATTTTGTCTCTATGAATGTACAAGAATCCTTTAATTTTTAATTCGACGAAAATAATTATTTTGACCTTGCTGAAGTGAATTTAAATAGATACATCATTATGTCTTTATTAATGTACAAGAATCCTTTAAATTTTAATTCCATGAAAATAATTATTTTGACCATAAATTATAGAGTTTTAACCAGTTAATGCTTTATGTTTCTATGAACGTACAAGAAAACTTGAAATTTGAATTCCATGGAAATAATTAATTTGACAGTAACGGACTGAACTTGGATATTTTACAGCATTAGGTTTGTATGGACTTACAAGAATCCTTTAATTTTTAATTCCATGGAAATAATTATTTTGAACTTAACGAATTGACTTTTAAGTTCTTATTGCGTTAATGAAAGTACAAAAAAACTTAAATATTTAATTTCATAATTTAGTCAAAATAAGAGAATTTCATAGTCAAAATAATTATGAAATTTTAGTATTTCCTTATTCTTTACACAATAACGGACTGAATTTTAACTAGCTATAGCATTATATTTTATTAACGTTCAAGAAATCTTTAATTTTTAATTCCATGGAAATAATTATTTTGTTGTAACGGTATGGATTTTGATCATTTACAGCATTATTCCTCTTTGAAGAAGGAACGAAACTTTAATTTGGATATGTGGTGTCCTCAAATTATAATTATTTTGTTGCCGCTAATTATCTTTATTTGTACTTTCATTTAAGTATGCAAAGTTCTCACAAGCAGCAGAAGATCTGCGTGCACAGACGCGTACGTGTCAGCGACTGATTGCCTTATAAGTTGCAGCCAGGTGAGAACGGAAGAGGAGAGCATTTTCATGCGGCAGTGGAATCCGGCGTATCTCGCCCTCGGAAGCACCTCTGCATTCGACTGCGAGATCCAGCTTGCTTGACAAGAACGTTCGCCGGATGACTCTTCAATTGCATGCTGCAAGCATTGTATCGGCCCTTATTTGCTTTGTTTCTTTCATTACTATTATTATTTTTATTATACACGTCAGTCTCGTATTAAAAGAATTTTAATGCAAACTTAATTTTTTTGAGTTTATTTTTCGATTCGCTACAGTAGTAGCATTACAGTGGTGAAAACACCCACTACAGATACTTTAATTACTGTGAAGACCCCTTCTTTGTCCAGAACTAACGACCGGATCAACTGATTTGAAGCCTCCTATTTTGATCGGCTACATTACAGCGGCGACAGAGTGTCTAGGATGATTACAGTTCAGTTGAATAGGTGTTACACCCTGATCGCTTGCTGGTGATGACCTCAGGAGGATTTTCTGCAGAAGCCTCAATCGAGATAGCCAACGAATGAAAATTCAGCTAAAAAAACCAGCTGTAACTTTAACTGGAGTTCCCAGGTAACTAGAATCATAATTGACCAAAAAACGGTTGGCGGGACCGTAACTGACCATCAGGTATAAAATGCCTAGAATTTTTCGACTCGAGGCTTTTCGAGATATTTTTTACAGAGGTGCTTTAACCTCGTGGAGGCTTCCTCGATTTTTGACCGGAACCAGCCTTTTAGTGATTGCGTTAGGGAGATTGGTAAAGTCCTCTCATATAAGGAACGGCAGGGTCTCGGATACCGAACGGGGGATAGATTGGCTTTGCATTGCACCCTGGTATAGTCTTTCCTATTTGTGAGATTATTTAATACTTTTTTTAAGACCGTGATAGGGATGGTAATTCAGTGCCATCAAAAATCTTCTACGTTTCGACTTGTTTTGGGAGAATTATAATACTTCTGTACATACTGTACATACCCCTTATTTACTCCAGAAAAAAATAAAAAGGGATTCTCCAATTCTATTGTGACTCTGATAATTCTTCTTGCTACTTCTCGCTCAAGAAAATTGAAGTTGTCACACTATCCATCTTGACCATTAATACACGGGTTGTAACTAGTTTACTCTCGATATCTGTAGATATTTATTTACAAACTAGTATATAGCCCATCATATGACGGGATTAGTAAAATTTTTAATATTCCAGAATTGTTAAGTACCCAATGAGGCAGGTAAAAAATGGTTTGTTTTTTGACTGAGAATTATCTGGTTCACTCTCCATAATTTATTTATCGTCATACTCCTCTAGTCTCCCGATCCTGTGAATGAAGTTTAGCATCACATTGAATTCATTTTGTCAAACCGCGTGGTTATGTGTAATAAACAAACACACAAAAGAAAAAACTTCTTAATTTCCAAATATATATAAATTAAAAGTTAGATATTAGTCCGTGAAATAGACTCCTAGACTTATATGAAAAGAATTTATTGTTAATACCGGTGATAAAATTTTCATTGCATCAAAAAATAATCGATGATTAAATTTAAAATTATCACATACGTACCTAATCTATTATTTAAGCCAAATATAAAAGAAAATCATACACGTAATATCTAAGTTCAGTGATAAAAGATATTAAAATAGTGTAGACAATATTTAAATAGTTTAAAATATGAAATAATTAAATGAGATGCTTAAAAGAATGACGTCACAATGCTAGAAAAATTGTTATTTTTACCTATTTATTAAGTGATAAATGGATAAATTTAATCGCCTGTTCTTAACCGGGGAAAATAGGGCTTGAAATAATGGCATTAAACGCTCGAAAATGGGGGAAGGGTTGGATTTCGAATGTTTTAATGACGATAGTATTTTTTGCTGTGATATAAAGCATATTTATACCAATTTATTTTAGAATCGGATCGATAGTTTAGGAGAAGATAAACTTTATTTGCTTTGAATGGATGCCTCTATCCATTCCAGGTCCAACCGCTTCATAAATTGGAGGACAGACGGACAGATGACTTAGGCTATTATTATATAGGGATGTAACACTGTATCACATGATGTAACGTACTTTTATAGGCCCATTAACTCCGTGGGGCTAAATTCAAAAACTATTAGCCGTAAATTGTTCAAAATTTGGAATTAAGATAATGATAATTTTTAGATGGGCACACAACCTTTTAATTGCAATCTGTACTGTATATTAGCGAATGTGAACCGATATATATTAATACATACAACTGTGAATGTGCTTATTAATTAATATTAAAATACGGTAAGACACAAACAACTGAATACATAATTAAAAAAGAAGTAACTTTCTAAATTAATTAATTTAATGCATAAATAATCGATTAAAATAAAGTTTTCGTCTTCAAATAA
>CM063508.1:18085406-18107906 GCA_032207245.1 Pardosa pseudoannulata
TTAAAAGAAAGGCTTCCAACTTTCTCCGTGTCACCCTATCATTTAGAAGTAAAAATATTCGATTGATCCCCTTTCCTTCATATTTAATTATACAAAATATTAAAATACTGTTGCATATTTTAACGTTTAGACAGGCAATGATTTTCAGTTTAATAGAAAGGTATCGAACATTCTCCGGATTGTCATATCCTTTAGATGTAAAAATATTCAATTGTTCCCCTTTACTTAATATTTAATTATAAAAAATATTAATATATTGAGACATATTTTAACATTTAGATTTAGACAGGCAATAATTTTCAGTTTAAAAGAAAGGTATCGAACATTCTCTGGATTACCGTACCCTTTAGAAGTAAATATATTCAAATGATCCCCTTTACTTAATATTTAATTATACAAAATATTAAAATACTGTTGCATATTTTAACTTTTAGACAGGCAATGATTTTCAGTTTAATGGAAAGGTATCGAACATTCTCCGGATTGCCATATCCTTTAGATGTAAAAATATTCGATTGATCCCCTTTACTTAATATTTAATTATACAAAATATTAATATACTGATACATATTTTAACATTTAGATTTAGACAGGCAATAATTTTCAGTTTAAAAGAAAGGTATCGAACATTCTCTGGATCACCATATTCTTTAGAAGTACAAATATTCAAATGATCCCCTTTACTTAATATTTAATTATACAAAATATTAAAATACTGTTGTGTAGAAGGACGAGACTCTTATATCAAAAGACTATTTTTCTAGGAACCATTTTATTTTCTTGAAAGTTCCACATCACAAAACACAAATCAACACAGAGAACAAAACACACTCACATAGATTACTGACACTCATAGAATACGCTACTTGGCTTTTTAGTAGCGCCACCTATCGTGAAAAAGGAGAGGGGCGTAATTGTACCCGCTACTGTTGCATATTTTAACTTTTAGACAGGCAATGATTTTCAGTTTAATGGAAAGGTATCGAACATTCTCCGGATTGCCATATCCTTTAGATGTAAAAATATTCGATTGATCCCCTTTACTTAATATTTAATTATACAAAATATTAATATACTGATACATATTTTAACATTTAGATTTAGACAGGCAATAATTTTCAGTTTAAAAGAAAGGTATCGAACATTCTCTGGATCACCATATTCTTTAGAAGTACAAATATTAGATTGCTCCCCTTTCCTTAATATTTAATTATACAAAATATTAAAATACTGTTGCATATTTTAACATTTAGACAGCCAATGATTTTCAGTGTAGAAGAAAAGTTTCCAACATTCACCTTATCACCATATAGTTTAGAAGTAAAAATATTGGATTGCTAACCTTTCTTTAGTTTGGTTTGGTTTAGAGTGCTACGGTCTACTTTTTGCAACACGAGGGATAACCCCTTTCTTTAATATTTAGTTATACAAAATATGAAAAAATATTGCACACTTTTGAAATTTGTTTTATCAGCCTATTTATGCATTAAAAATCCTCGAGTTAAAATTAATAAAAACAGCCATTAATGGTATAAAAGAATTGTAAATTAAAAACTAAGTATAAATATAATAATAAATAAAGGAAATAATGAGATGATTGAGGCTGAGAGAGTTTTACCATTTTTTTTTGTTCCTGGTTCCAATTTAGTTAACATAATTCATTAATATCTACATTTAGTAAAGTTTTCATTTCTCTGGTAGTTAAATAACTATAGCACTGTGCCTATATTTAGTGAAATACGGTGATGGAAATGCGATTTATATTCATGTACTATAGTCAAGGATTGGCCAAAGGGAGACCAGTGGTGGAATTAACGAAATTTATAATTGAATATTTAACATCATATTTATTTTCTTTAATAGAATGTTATTCAATTGATTAGTTGATTATTTTTATAGATTGCTATATTACGGGGGCCCAATTATTTACTTATTCCTATCCCATATATCGTCCCTATAGAAAGGTTTATGGGTGAAATATCCTAGGTGGGATAGATAATCCGATTTCACTCTCCATCTGACCTATCTAACCTATCTAACTTATCTGACCTATGAGACCCAGTATTTATTGAAATCTTTTTAACCCCTTCCAGGTTCATTTTATTTCGGGATTATAGGTAAAAAAATGTCAATTTTTTATGCTTATTTTCATACATTCATAGCTTTTTAAACGTAATAGCATTATTCGCATACAAAATTTTCCAAAAATTAATGTCTAAGAATCAGTTTAAATAAATGAATAATTTACCTGTATAGTTAGTTGGCTTTCTGTGAGACAGAAATCATTAGACTTTGGAGTCAATTCACACTAACTATAAATATATAGCTTAGAATACCTAGTTTTTATCTTGAATTAAATTTTATTTATATACTACGCATTTACATAAATGATTATGAAATTATTAATCAAAATTTTTGGTCTTGCGTGATACAATCGGAAAACCGGTACTGCACAACATCGCAATCTGGAAAGTAGAATCTTGTTTCTCTCCTTACCGTCTTACCTCTACTGTTTCTCTTTGAGCAGCAAATAATCTAGTAGCCATAAAAGTAAACAAAAATATTCGAAACCATAAAAAGAACATGTGAAATAATTCGAGAAAGACTTATTGCGCAGTGTAAAATTTCACATTGCCCGAGCTACACTTGGGATGATCCAGGATGGTACATTTCGCCTGCCCGAGTTCAGGTCAAGAAAACCGGGAAGGGGTTAAACAATTTACAATCTTCTGCATCACTGCAGGTATTTTTTTCATATATCTTGGTATTATAAAATATATAAAATTTCCATATGGCTGTACAATATTTACAGTAAGATTATTTTTTACAATATCTCCAAATAAGTACATCCATATCTTAAAACTCGTACTTGTTTTACATTTGATAAGCTTATATACAATTCATATTTATACAATTCTAATTTTGAACATTTAATATTTTACAATATCTATCTATCTCTCTATCTATCTATCTATATATATATATATATATATATATATATATATATATATATATATATATATATATATATATATATATATATATATATATATATATATATATATATATATATATATATATATATATATATATATATATATATATATATATGTATATATATATATATGTATATATATATATGTATATATATATATATATATATATATATATAATATATATATATATATATATATATATATATATATATATATATATATATATATATATGTATATATATATATATATATATGTATATATATATGTATATATATATATACTATATATATATATATATATATATATATATATATATATATATATATATATATATATATATATATATATATATATATATATATATATATATATATATATATATATATATATATTTATATATATATATATATATATATATATATATGTATATATATATATATATATATATATATATATATATATATATATATATATATATATATGTATGTATATATATATATGTATATATATATATATATATATATATATATATATATATATATATATATATATATATATATATATATATGTATATATATATATGTATATATATATATGTATATATATATATGTATATATATTTATAAATATATATATATATATATGTATATATATATATATATATATGTATATATATATATGTATATATATATATGTATATATATATATGTATATATATATATATATATATATATATATATATATATATATATATATATATATATATATATATATATATATATATATATATATATATATATATATATATATATATACTGCTTTTTATTTTACCAATATAACTTAAATAGTTTTCATGACATTCATCAATATTTACAGTTTTATATTATAATATACAGTTTTGCAGTGTCCATGAAAACTAAAATTTATTTATTTTTTTATTTACAATTTACAAATATTACAGCTATTTAATTTTTATTACTGCTTACTTTTCAAAGCGATGTAAAAATGATCGAGAATTGTTTATTTAATAAGTTATACACTATGGGCGTCTACTTTGATTACCTTAAAATCCGCCCTTTGCTTCTGACCCCTGGTTGGTTGTAATGTGCACTAGATTGTACCGTCCTCAATTGAAATGTTATACACGAACATTTCTGATCACATATGGTTATCTGTGATTATGCTAACAAAGTAAACAATACAACAGCAGGTTAGTGAGCTCACATTTATCAATCAGCAATGTTACATTCATATTATTAGTCAATTAATCTCCCAGCTACTTAAGTTCAGTGACTTAACCTTTTCACTACGGGAGTTTTCCCCATATTCTTGTAGATGAAGACGAGATTGTGTTAAGTTAGTCCATTCAATCAGTTTGTAAAAGTATTCTCACGGAAGTAGGACTAATAATTAAAATTAATAATAAGAACGACTCTGCCATACCCGTTATGAAAGATGAACAGTGAAACATAGGTGAATGAAATGCTTGGTGCATATCTTGACCAGGTCCGTACTTTTGATACTTAATCCACTTGGTTGAATTATCAACCACCCGTTCCCAAAAGACTCTACTTAAAAAAATCTATAAAAGGCGTTTAAAATCACACAAGAACTTCTAATCCGCTAGGACACGCGCTTCCCGGAGTTATACGAGAACGCACGCCGGGCCTCAGAGGTGGGAGGCCTCGTGTAATTTTTCTCAGTCAAATACCAACATAACTACTTTTGATAATGAACAGTAAATTACAAAAAGCATTTTATTAAAAGTTTAAAATATATTTCAGATTATTTGAAATATTAATTTTTTAAAGCATATTGAACTGTAGATCTTTTTTGATTAACGATACGATGCCACAAACGTAAGACACTCACAAGTTGCTAGGGCTTTGAAAGAATGATTATATTATGAAAGGTGATAGTCTTGGCTAGTTTGACACTTGTTATGGCTTATATTATAGTAATTTGCATAATGTAATTAGGACAATAGAAATCACATAAAAACATGCAATTAAGTAATAAATAAACACTTTGTCAGAAACAAGAGTTCATAGAGATGATAGAACTTGGGACAATGAGTAACACTTACTAAAAAAATAAAAAATAATAATAATAAAATAATAAAATAACAGTGTAGAATACTTAAATTCCTTAATACTGCTTAATTAGCTCGGAATAATTAGCTCTGTTTTTCAGCCTCTAAATGAAATAATTCGAACAAAATTGGATGATAGAAGCTAGGGTCCAAGTTCTTTCCAATGTCTTTAGCTGCAGTCGTCTCGGGGGCTTATGAGCCGTTTTAGAGAATTTTTTTTTATTTTAAAGAGTTTTATAAGCATTTTAAGTCGCATTTTATTCAAAGCATTTTAAGTCGCAAACTTTCCTTTAATTGAAGCATTTCGTGTCTGGGAAAATAGGTTTGAAGGAATATGAAAGGGAAAGAGGAGAATTTTTAAGAGATAACTTAAGTATAATAATTTAATGCATGCATAAATTTATAGGTAGATAAACGTAAAACTTTCTGTAGAAGAAATTTTAAAATGTAATTGAACTTACATACTAAACAAACTATTTCGGCACACATAAAGGGAAACTGTTTTAGAAGAATCATAAATAGCAATTATATTGCTTAAATAAACCGTAGGTCTGGAAAGTTTTTTTAAAGTTCAAATATGTAAATCATCTTGGTAAGGCACAACACTATTTCACTCCTATATGTAAAAGACATGAAGATTATGCAAAACTTTAAACCTTCGAAAATTTGATTTTATAAACATTATTTGTAAATATTAATTCTTTTGAGAAACCACGGTTGCGTTAATGATAATTCCTGTATTATAAATGTAATGAATTCGAAATTATCTTAGTTGACTATTAATACTGAAAAAAGTCATATTGCAATAAAGTCAGTTAATATAATTATCAATTGACAGATCTTTGCTTCTTATTTTACATTTTTTTTTAATTTCTAAAGGTAAACATCAAACTATATTTTAAACTGCCTAAATTTCGTGACATTTTCATTTTTTGTGAAATTTGACAATAAAACTATATTTGCTCTATCAGTATATTTTTATTTTTATATTTCTTGACGGTAAATCGTAGGACGAATTTGGAGTATCAAATTTGATTTGATTTAATAACACACATCCGTTCAATTTAAACATTGGTTTATTGCAGAAAATTCAAGCAGAGTTGGTTAATTGGCAATAAACTTTAGCTAACTGTTAAAACGGCTACAAGATTTCATACTAAGTTAAATTAAACAAAATCATCAGTTGAGAGGATGCTGGATTTTGTTACTTTTGATTCATTTTCTTTTTGGATAATGTAAGTGACAATTTAATATGCTATTATCAATTACTTTCTATGATGTATTTATGGTTTCAAGGTATAACTTAAAATTAAAATTTTAAAAATTAATGTGCTACCTAAGTTGCCAGAGAGGGGATTTGGTTAGTTTTGATTTCATTGTGTCCTCAATACTCTGACATATTTTAACCACAATATGGTTACATCCTTAATCATTATTACTTGTTTGAAAAGTAGAATTATAGAAAATTCTCAAGTGTAACTTTATCACCAAATATAAAGTCATATTTACTAACAAGAAAACCCTGAGGACTGAGAATAAAACTTAGTTACTATCACAAACATACACGCAAACATAATCGCAAATATAATACTAGGTAATAAGTTCATTTTCTCGAGCAAAATATATTTAAAATTTCTTTTGATTTAATAAATACATTTTTGTTCTATAAATACAATAGATTTAACTTTTATAGGATAATTCCATGAAGCCTGAGACATCTAAACTCTTGAAAAATTTGACTTTCGTTTGAAACGGAAAGATAGAATATTGGTCATCTAATGGCTATTATAGATATACAAATAAATGGTGAAGGGCATCAACGTAGTTAGTGATACTACATTAAATTACCTTAATATTAAACTATATAAAATTATTTATAGATAATTTCCAAAGGTACGATACGGTTAGAAATGCATCTGGATTGTTTCAAGTTCTTATAAAGTTCATAATTTTTTGTTTTATTAATTGTTTAAAGAAATGTCAGTAAAAAATTAACTGCATATTGTGTTAATAATAATGTTAATTATAAGATGATATATATTAACATATACTTTTTAATCTTATACTTAGATATGTACAACAATTCAACAAGAAAGAAATTTTGAATTTTCAGGCAAACTTTGAACATTTGAACTTTCACTGCTGTTTGAACCACTGCATATTTATTCAAAAGCAGAATTAATTTAACTGTATATTGTGTTAATAATAATGTTAATTATAAAATGATATATATTAACACGTTTTTTAATCTTATACATAGTTATGTACCACAATTTTAAAAACAAATTTAAAATTTCATCCAAACATTTGAGCATTTTTTGTAGATTGAACCACTGCTTATCTATCCAAAATCAGAGCTAATTTAACTGTATATTTTGTTAGTAATAATGTTAATTAAAAGGTGATATATATAAACACATTTTATTTATCTTATACTTAGTTATGTACCCCAATTCAACGAGAAAGATATTTTGAATTTTCCGGCAAACAGTGATCATTTGAACTTCCACTGTAACTTGAACCACTGCATATTTATCCATAAGCAGAGTTAATTTAACTGTATATTGTGAAAATAATAATGTTAATTATAAGATGATATATATTAATATGTTTTTTAATATTATAATTAGTTATGTACCACAATTCAACGAGAAAGAAATTTTGAATTTTCAGGCAATTATTGAACAATTGAACTTCCATTGTTGCTTGAACCACTGCATATTTATCCAAAATCAGAGCTAATTTAACTGTATATTGTGAAAATAATAATGTTAATTATAATATGATATATATTCATATTTTTTTAATCTTATAATTAGTTATGTACCACTATTCAACGACAAAGAAATTTTGAATTTTCAGGCAAATATTGAACAATTGAACTTTTACTGTTGCTTGAACTACTGCATATTTATCCAAAATCAGAGTTAATTTAACTGTATATTGTGAAAATAATAATCTTA
Source organism: Pardosa pseudoannulata (assembly GCA_032207245.1). Classification (NCBI taxonomy): domain Eukaryota; kingdom Metazoa; phylum Arthropoda; class Arachnida; order Araneae; family Lycosidae; genus Pardosa; species Pardosa pseudoannulata. The sequence continues at coordinate 18,093,459 of CM063508.1, forward strand.
ATTATAAGATGATATATATTATCATGTTAATTTAATCTTTTTCTTAGTTATGTACCACAATTCAACAACAAAGAAATTTTGAATTTTCAGGCAAACTGTGAACATTTGAAGTTCCACTATTCTTAAAACCACTGCATATTTATCCAAAAACAGAGTTTTACCCCTGTATACTAACATTAACTCAAATGAATATTTATTTAATATGTGAAGTTAACCACAAAATTAAACTTCAAACTACCAACGTAACGCTTAAATTTTACAAAATTGTGAAACATGTTAACAAACGTATCTTTGTTTCTACAAAAATTTTTTTCCACCTCTTTATTTCATGAGAAGAAACCAAGGACAGCTAAAACGAAACTTTTTTGAAGAATCCATGCACCTGCTGTTATATTTCTTACCTCTCTCGATGGTCCCGGAATTTTTCTCCTCCTCTTCACGTGAGGCTCCTCTTTCAGGCCGGGCGTAGAAGTGCACCGAACTTGGCGATTTATCGCCAACGAAATTAGTTTCATTCGGAGTTTTTGCACGATGCAGAAATTTACGGATCAATCGGTCAAGGACACAGGAGAACTGCTTGTAACAGGACCCTGGAACGAGTCGGGGTCCGTTTCTGTTAGATGGAACCACGATTAAAGGTGTGTGAGGAACAAACACGAAAATGATTTCGTGAGAGTTTTTGGAACAGAGAAACTTATCAAACATTGGTGTTTTAGTTGCTTTTCATCTGATCAAATAATTATTAAAAAAGGACATATTTTAGTTACAGACGGATTCTCATACACATTTATATGTATATGTATGAACACACACACACACACATATATATATATATATATATATATATATATATATATATATATATATATATACATATATATATATATATATGTATATATATATATATGTATATATATATATATATATGTATATATATGTGTATATATATATATGTATATATATATATGTATATGTATATATATATATATATATATATATATATATATATATATATATATATATATATATATATATATAATATATATATATATATATATATATATATATATATATATATATGCATATAGTTTAGTAACAGTTAATTGTAATATATCATTAACTGATATTTAAAACCGGATAAAAGACATATTTATAAAGTGTTAAATTTAAGTTAACCGCTATTTAAATACTTTGTAATCGTATTATAGTTAAATGCTGTTTAATATTTTTTAAATATTTGGAAATGCCATCAGAAATAATTAAAAATTGTTTTAAATTAAAAAGATCAAAATCAGAAGATAGGCTTTTAAAGACCATCTATTATCTTATGAAAAGGGCTACTTTTATTGTTATATACTCTGTTTTTTAAGTACATGAAATTAGACAATGTGCAAGAAAACATCCGAATTGGTAGGCTAAATTGTATTTTAGATTGTTTAGACTGAGTACAATCCAGTGAAGAAAAATTTAAGAAGACACAATACTTTATAAACTGAAAAGTTTTGTTTTTAGAACTCTGTTTTTGGTTCAAGTTCTGCTTTATTTCGAAATAATCTTTTTCTAGATCATAAATATGGATATAAATTTATATAATTTTTATAGTTTTAGTATATGAAGAATTACATATAAAAGCAATACAAAATAATGCGCTAAGTAAAAAAAAAAAACAGGAATTTAAAAATCACAAATTAAATTTAAAAATTTGTAAATTAGAATTCTTTTTTAATTTTAAATAGAAACTAATTATATTTTTTCCTTCTGTGAATATTAATTATATTAATACGAGCAATACATATTTTATTTTGTAGCTTGATAAAGGATAAATTTAAAAATACTATTTTTTAACAAATCAGAAAATTGAATTTTAAAGAACATCTATTATCCCCTGAAAAGAACTACATGTATTGTTATATACTCTCTTTATTAAGTACATGAAATTAGAAAATATACAAGAAGACATCCGGATTGGTAGGCTAATTTGCATCTTAGATTGTTTAGACAAAATAGTTTGTTGAGTATAATCTAGTGAAGAAAAATTTAAGAAGACATAATACTTTATCAACTGAAAAGTTTTCCTCTTAGAACTATGTTTATGGTTTCAGTTCTGCTTTGTTTCGAATAAAACTTTTTCTAGATCATAAATATGGATATAAATTTATAAAATTTTTGTGGTTTTAGTATACGAAGAATTACATATGAAAACAATACGATATAATACTGAAAGTAAAAAAAAATAGGAAGTTAAAAATCACAAATTAAATTTAAAAATTTGAAAATTAGGTAGAAAATTAGAAAGTAGGGTTTTTTTTATTTCAAATAGAAACTAACTATATTTTTTTTCTTCTGTAAACATCAGTTATATTAATAAGAGCAATATATATTTTATTTTGTAGCTTGATAAAGGATAAATTAAAAAAAGCAATTTTTTAACAAAGTACAGATTTTTTTTTAAGTTTTAAAACGAGTGAGTAACAATATAAAAGACATTTACATCAGCTTGAGATAAAAATGTGGTTTTTAATACAGAAGTTTAAATTGATATCGTGGTAATAATATAAATAACAACATTATGTTTCAATAAATTGCTTGAAAAAGGCTTATGGTATACTTAAATTTACAAGTTTATATCATTTTTCAGTTTTTTTTTTAATTTTTAGAATGAAAATATTTCAAAATAAAAGACATATATTACATTACATATATATCAGTTTCATACAAAATTGTAGTTTCAAATATAAATATTTAAAATATCTTTATAATTATATTAAGAACAGCAATATATTTTAATTAGTAACTTTATGAAGGCTGATTAAAATTTTTCAATTTCTTAACAGTTTGCATATTTATTAGATTTGAGAATTAAGGCATGTCAATACAAAAGACCTATTTCACTTCAGTTTGGATTAAAATAAAGGTTCATGCATGCATATTTCCATAGATATCTTAATATTCCAATTTCATTTGTTTCATTTGGTGTATATTTTCTATAATATTATATAATATATACTACTTGAAAAAAGAGAAAATTCAATTTTTTCAAAGCTAGTGCCTTATAAAAACACTTGTAAAATATTCATTCTTAACAGAATAAAGCTTTTTGTGTTCTGATGGATAGAAAAGAGAGTTACTGTGAGCTTTATGTCTTAAAGTTTACTATGTTTCCTTGCGGAGCATAATCTTGAATACCTGGGGAGTACTACACATATCTGTACATTTAAAAAATATAAACAAAAGATACAGTAGATTTATTGGACAAAATTTATACTTTTATATTTTTATAAATGATATTTCTTAATACTGTTAGTATCAAAAGGACAAAAAAACCTAAAACAAAATGTTTTGTTTATATATTTATTCCATCGACACATTTTGATGCAACGACTTGCGAATAACTGTTATAAAGAATTAAGTCAGGCCTGAAATCTTATATAAGGCTTATAGTTTTATGAGGTGTCGATGAAAATAAAATTTCCCTGGACAAAATATTTAGAACTATTTTTAAGCTTATGTTATGAATTGTTGTTTTTGAACTGTATTTTAAGGGGACCTACGACTTTTAAATCGACAAAGAAATCGATTTTTGAGACAAAATGTTTGTGAAAATGAATTCAGTTCTGATCATTTTAAAGAAATTCATGTAAATATGTTTTGTTTATATATTTATTCCATCGACACATTTGATGCATCTACTTTTTAACAACTATTTTAAAGAATTAAACAGGCCTGAAATCTTATATAAGGCTTAGAGATTTATCAGGTGTCGATAAAAATAAAATTTAACTGAAAAAATATTCAGAACGATTTTTAATCTTATATTACGAATCACTGTTTTTTAAACTGTACTTTAAGGAGAAGTACGACTGTTCAATCGACAAAAAAAAATTCATATTAAAATATATGTGGAAAAGAATTCAGTTCTGTATCATTTTAAAGCAAGTCACTTAAAAAATGTTTTGTTCATATATTTATTCCATCGACACATTTGATGCATCCACTAGTTAACAACTGTTTTAAAGAATTAAACCAGGCCTGAAATATTATATAAGGGTTATAAGTTTATAAGGTGTCGATGAAAATAAAATTTTCATGAAAAAATATTCAAAAAGAATTATAAGCTTATACTACGAATCTTTGTTTTTCAAATTGTATTTTAAGGGGACATACGACTGTTTAATCGAAAAATAAATCGATTTTTCAGATAAAATAGCTGTGAAATAAAATTCAGTTCTGATTATTTTGAAACAATTCACTTAAAAAAAATTCCAATATTGCGATGAGTTATGAATAAAAAAGTGTCAGCTGTTGATTGAAAACAAATTTAAACTTACAAAACTTTAGCTTGATTTTTCTCAAATATTGTTTTTTTCTTATGTAATGCGAATGTTATCTAAAAAAGGTTTTTAAGATTTTTTTCATGCAATTTATACAGGCTGAATACAATATAATTTTCATCTTATTGAACCTAAATCTTCTATACTTCAAATTATTTTTGTATTCTTTTAAATAATTATTTTAAATATACATATCTTGAATATATACTAATGTAGGTTCAACGTTATTTGGAGATATTATAATATGTTTATAAACAATAATTTTCTCTTAAACTTAATAATATATTTTTAGTAATCATATCATTTTTGTTTACAAAAAAATGTGTTTCATTTAAAACCTTTTAATAAAAATATTTTTATGCTCCGAAAATGATTTTTTTTTTTTGAATGAATTCCGAAAAAAAATTTGTTTGTACAACTGGTAGATTTTAAGGTAGGAAAAGTCGAAAATGATAATTATTTTACATTTTTTTAAGACTCCTTAAATAAAAAAAGGTCAGAATATCTCTTCAAAATGCATCCCATAGAGCCCAGCAGCCTTTATGGTCGAGACTTAGGGTATTAGGGTATTAGGGTAATATATTCTTTAACCACTTGACAATTTTTTCATGAATTCGATTCAAAAAGTGTCACATTTTTTATAGCATATTTTTGTTCATTTTACAATTGTAAGCTTTAAAATAAATAAAAAAATAATAAAAGTAATATTTTAATTATTTTAAGCATGTATAACAGCTTTTTAACAGGAAATAACAATGTTTTCCTTAGAAGTTGTCTTTTCTCTCCCATGTGCGCCAGAGAGGGAAGTTATTTTTACAGCAGTGCATAAAACATACATATATTTTTGATTACAATTAGAATTGTTTTCGAATGCAAATACAACAAGTACATTCACTTAGCCTGTTTTTACGAAGATAAGATTTAGTATTATAAAGAGGGCAAGAGGCATAGTCCAATGTCACAGTCCAGGCAAAAAAGCTAGTCTGTTTTCTAATTATTTTGCCACTGTCATTTCTATTCATTGACCACACATAGCACTAGTTTGCAGGTCATAGTTTTGTAACTGTAAGTGGAATTACCCCTAAATGTCTCTTTCGGTCATTTTCCCAAAAACTCAAAGATAACAACTCGCGGAGTAATATAAAACCTATCAGGAAGCCCACACTTTTAAAACCAGAATACACTTAGGAAACTAACATCTTGGAATCTATACGACTAATCTGAAATTAAAAAGGCAAAAGATGAGACCAAAGCAGTGAGAACGACAAAGAAATAAGATTGTCTGTATGCCGTCATTAAAGGCACGGTAGCCGCCCCCGTGTGGTATACGTGCAAAACAGGCAAGGGGTTAAAGTCACGTTTTATTGAACTGGAATTATGAACATTATGATTTCTTGAATTTGAGAGCTTTAAAGAACAAGAGTGAATGAGCATCAATTACTCAAGAATAACTTCTTAAAGATAGATGCTTGTAATTTTTCCATGTAAATGCGTTTGAATTTTTATTTTAATATTACTTGGAAAATTATTTAAGAATGTAAATATGAATCACTTATAAAAAACTTTTATTTATAATTTTTTTAAAAGACAATGTTTTCCTTAAAATAATATAATGTATACGGAATATCCCGAGAAACGTTTCATTGTAATTTATATAATAATGACTTTACTCCCTTGCATTATAACGTCTTGGATGCTTACTAATCTGATAAAATTGTATAAAAAAATTGAAAATCGTTAATGTCTACCAAAAGGTTTTAATGAATGATTACTCTGAACATATTTCCATGTTTAATTTTTTTTTTTGTAATTACACATGTAGTGTTCTCCCTTTCTGTCCGTCCTTGTAATTTGTGTAAAAACATTAGAACTCTAATAATATAGAGAGAAATTGTCTGGCATGTAACTGTTAAATGATAAATGCAGAATTATAATTAATTGGCTTTTAGATCCCAATCATGATTTCAAGGATGCTTCCTTGAATCTATTTTTATGAAAATCACTTTATAACAGAAATAAACCTTAGCACAAATTTTCAAGGTATTTGTACCTGTAAAAAAAATGTTACTTTGGCCTAGTGTTTGAGAAAGAAGAAATTAATACTCATTAATAAACACATGGACAAATATATCTTGATTAAATGAATTTATACAATAAATAAATGCCTAAGGAATACAACTGTAATCAATTTATCATTTGTAGATATCGAAGACTGCCTTCCAGTCGATTCTGGCCAAAATGTCCAGTCGGTAAAAACCAATATGGCGATGATTTTTCTCAAAAGGTATAACCCGCAAGCCACGGATGCCAGCAGCGTTCACCTTCTGCTCTCCTCTGGTCACAACCTTATCTTCTAAAAAAATCAGACTACCTCGAGGAGAAAAAAACAGGGGTCCACTCCAGAACGGTGGGGGGTCAGAATTCCCTAAACCAATGGATAATTCTATTGGTTGGGAGATGTCCGAAGTTTCTTTATAGTTCAAACCAGTCATATTTTTGTATGTCTTTGACGTTGACTCACGGGAAGAAGTAAAAACGGCTGAACGGAATGTAACTTACTGTTACAGTAACCCCTTATTTATCTACGCTAAGTCATCAATTTAACTTACTGCTAATCAATTGAAATTCAGACGCAACAGACATATACTTTTTAACCTTATGAACCTTTAAATCCACATATACTTACGAAAAAAACATGACAGTTAATTTAGATAATAAATTTTATGCTTATTAACATTTTATTTTTTTTCAATTGGTTTTTAAAAATATTTAAAGAAGAGAAAAATGAAACATTTTTTTATATTAATTTCTGAGACACCAACCTATCAATCGTGTTCTACCAAACTGTTATAGATATTCAAATCTTGATCAAATTTGAATCCCATATGAGGCCGGGCGTATAGCACAAGTCACTGAAGATAAAAAATTTCTGAAAAATATATTTAACTATTTTTGTCACTTTAATTAAGAGCCTTGAATAAGGTTTAATTTCCCTAGAGATTTAATTTTTTTTTTACTTTATAATTGCGATTTTTTGTAGTAAGATGTTATTAATGTACTATCATAGCTATATATCATTATTATCGAAGTGAATTGAGATTAAATATTATAAATAAGACATTGTTTATCTCACAGTTTAGTTCAGTAAACTGTGAAAAGTATCCCAGAACAATAAAACTGTACACTAAAACTCTAAACTGTTTTAAAGTTTCACATTTCATGATGTTTGATACAGTTTATAAGTATAGAAAAGCATACAACTCGGCGATGCCTTCTGTTACAGTTAAATTTTCAAAACTAAATTTCGACCATTATATGACGTTAATTTTTAACAAGAAAATTTGGAAATAACAGATTTATTTATTATCGTATATTAGTGCAGTACTCTAAATTGCAGTATTTATAGAAATGATCTATTTTTTAGATTATGGTAGTTGTACCTATGTTAAAAATAAACTCATGGGATTATTAAAATATCGATATTAAAATATTAAAATATCTATTCAAATCATAAGATTATAAACAGGGGGTATTTGAAATCTGATTGTTTTGAGATATACTCTATTTTTTACAATTAGAATTATCCTGTGTCAAATATTGTGGTCAAATACACACACTGAATGTTAATGGATGGAAAACAATCAATAAAATAATGATTCATATGTTAAAAATATTTTTAATTTCTGAAATTTATTTTTTGGGGAAGCAGTATTATGTTAACGTCAAATTTGTGACCTTAGGTTTTAGTAAGTTTCAAAACTTCTAATTGAATTATGTTGAAAATAAATGCATCCACTAATCCCTAAATAATAGTACAAATCAATTATTATCCATTTCTCAAAGCTTACTGACATTTCTTCTTGTAAATTGGGATTTATACTAATTTGAATGGGATTTATATGCTAGTGAGCACATAAATTATACTAAAGCCAATTTTCATTACTGTAAAACATAATAAACCATAATGTTTCGCCTGAAAAATTTGTTGAAAGGTTTCTGAATTTTTACGAAATAAGAAAAACTGAAAATAAGAGATAAAGGATGAATTCCTCAAAATTCTTATTCATGAAAGAATTTTTTTAACATTTAATTCGAAAACTTGTAACAAATATTTCGAAACTACATTGAACACAACACTATTGAAAAAAAAATTCTACAGTAGGAAAAAATATACGTCTTTTATACATTCTGAGTACTTATCAATTACTTAATTTTTCTAAATATCAATCTTAAATGAATATAAATTTAAAATTTAGCGATTTTATAAGGTTAAATACACAATTATCACATGACAACAATTTCACTCTAAACTCATAAATAAAAATATGTCTTTGAGCATTAATCTTCATATTAAATCCAAATATTATATTTTTATTTTCTTTCAACACCACAAACAGTATCTATATTCATTTAATTTTTCCATCTCATAGTGTTAATTATTTATAAAAAAATTCAATCTGCTTTCATCCGAAAGTAAAACGATTAAGCATTTGCATAGGAGCACTGACAATAGAATTAAGTTTTCAACCTTGAATCGGCGAGACAAAAGGAAGAAGAAAAAGAAAGGGGGAAAGAGAAATAAGTTCGAGTCCGAACAAAACATGCAACCACTTAAAACAAACTTAATGTCATCGGACGCTAAGATTATGCACCACTGGCAGAAACCGCATTGGCGCTCTTGGCGCGATCCGTTTCCGCGTCCTACGCGCCGCCGCTGGGAGCGCAATCAGCAAGGCCCCAAATCGGCAGTCGACCAGTTAGGAGTCAGACTCCCTGCCTCAAAAGTGCGTAATGCCTCCGAGGAAACTAAAAGTTTTCGCGCGCGCACTTTTCTCTGCAAGCGCGTGGGCGTGAGAAAAACTGCGAGCGTTTTCAGTTCGGGCCGCGCTTCAAAACTTGTTCTCTCCAGTCTCGGCGTTTATGTCAATTGAAGTTGTCGAGATGTTGATAGACAACGAGTCCATGTTCAATGACACATTTGTAAACAGCTCCAATTCCTCCTCTCTGCAGGATCCTTCAGTGTCGTTAGTTGCTTTCATTTTTAAAACTTGTGCAGTGATACTGATCATATTCACGGCTATTTTTGGCAACATACTAATCATCCTCAGCGTTTACAGGCATCACAAGCTGAGGATTACTACAAACTATTTCATTGTATCGCTAGCATGTGCGGACATTCTGGTAGCTCTCTTTGCCATGAGCTTCAATGCGACGAACACTTTGTATGGCCGGTGGATGTTCAACCAAGGCGTCTGTGATTTTTGGAACAGCTGTGATGTCCTTTTTTCAACAGCTTCCATAATGCACCTATGCTGTATCAGCGTTGACCGCTATTATGCTATCGTAAAACCTTTCGAATACCCAAACAAGATCACATCTAAGTCCGTGGCGTGCATGCTCGCTACAGTGTGGTTGGTTTCAGGACTACTAAGTTTTATTCCAATCTTTAGCGGGTGGTATACGACTAACGAACACCTTATAAAGCGCTCTCTAAATCCCGACGTGTGTGAATTCGTCGTGAATAAGCCGTATGCTGTCGTATCTTCTTGCATATCCTTCTGGGTGCCGTGCATTATCATGATCTCGGCGTATATTCGTATTTACTTCGAAGCGACGAAGCAGGAAAAAATGATATGCAAGTCGAGTAATATCATACCTCAGTATCCCCGCAATAGTACTGACACTACAGCTCAAATGGTTGTTCATACAAACCACCATCGCAATTCTCACGTTGAAGACGACCACAACACGCCTACGAAGAGGAACATAGTCAAAATGAAGCGCGAACACAAAGCTGCCAAGACCCTGGGCATAATCATGGGTGCATTCATTCTGTGCTGGTTGCCTTTCTTCATATGGTACCTCACAGTGAGCCTCTGCGATAGCTGTTACACTCCCGATATTGTCGTAGACATACTGTTCTGGATTGGTTACTTCAACTCTTCCCTCAATCCCGTCATTTACGCTTACTTCAATACAGATTTCAGGGAAGCTATGAAGGGCACAATTATGGCCTATTTCTGCTGCTGTGTGTCGTCTTGTCGATGTAATGGCTGCAAGAAGCATTACAATCAAAACAATAACATTCACTTTAATTGCACATACAGGTCTACTCAGGATATCGGACTAGTGGAAAACAAGTGCAACAGAGGGAACATATAGCTATAGGCATATTTAGGATTTTGGTATGTATCTATTTCAATTCCTTATTCTATGAGCATTTACTATCCATTTCATATCATTAGCTATCTGTTGAATTTTAATGCGATTTTCTTAAATGTGGTTGATGAATTCAGTTATTCTGTTTACAATTAATATATGTAAAATTGTGATATATCTTTTTCTACATTTTATGACAACTTTGTAATTGTATTTCACTCAAATGATTCGATCAGAGAATATTTAAACACATTTCAAGCTGGGGCAGTGGTACTAAAATGACTTTTTCTCGAACTCTTTAACTGCATTTCGACAGTCCCGTATTTTAGATAGAAAGATCATAGAAATAATTAAATATAAAATATTTTTTGATATCATATATTTTCTTAAGAACGATAAGAAATTAAAATAGTATGTTTTTTTAAATAAAGTGGCCTACTATAGATACACAAACTAAATTACCAGTAATTTCAAGTTTCTTGTTATACTACATTCTACCTATTTAAAGACAATTTCTAAATATCAAAATTATTTCAAAGATATATTTTTTGACGTTTGTCTTAAATCTCTTAATAACGAATTCAGTTTCCAGCAAATATGAAAAATCTGAAATCAGATATATAATGTCAGATAAATACAATATAACACTAAGCTTTTTTTGTAGAAGGTGAAAATTATTAAAGAAACATAATTTTTTTTTATTGTAAGAATTTTTAAATGGATATAAGTCATGGGGCACATAAATCCTGACTTTATTTAATGAAGCAATGAAGTTGAGTTTATTAATATAATTATAGAACTTTGAAATGTAATTTGTATATTAAATTACATTTTTTATATTAAAAACAATTGAATGAATTATTCTTTAAATCCTCCTACTTTATTATAAAACATATGTCATATCAGTAATTTTTCTTTTTTAAACTTTTCTTTTTCAAACTAAACTTTTCATCTCGAAATGATATAATAGGAACCATTATATCATTGTTATACTACATTCTACCTATTAAAAGACAATTTCTAAATCTCAAAAATATTTCAAAGATATATTTTTTGACGTTTGTCTTAAATCCCTTAATAACGAATTCAGTTTCCAGTAAATATGAAAAATCTGAAATCAGATATATAACGTTAGATAAAAACAGTATGACACTAAGCTTTTTTAGTAGAAGGTAAAAATTATTAAGGATACATAATTTTTTTATTACAAGAATTTTAAAAAGGACATAAGTCATGGGGAACATAAATCCTGACCGTGTATAATGAAGCAATGACGTTGAGTTTATTAATATAATTATAGAGTTTTCAAATGTAATTTTGTATATTAAATTACATTTTTTATATTAAGTACAGTTGAGTGAATTATTCTTTAAATCCTCCTACTTTATTATAAAACATATGTCATATCAATAATCTTTCTTAAGTTCAACTTTTCTCCTTCAAACTAAACTTTTCCTCTTGAAATGATATAAAAAGAACCAATTTATTGAATTTAAAGTCAACTATTTCAGTTTTAAGCGATAATGAATTTTAAATTGAATTTTATTTCTTGTCAGTCCATGATTTATCTTTATTTCTAAATGAAGTACATTAAACTCAAACTACGTATATCAAACCATTTAAATTATTCTAATAACGTGTTAAGAATTCCCCTTAGAAGTAAAATAGTTAAGTACATGACACCACAGATTAATCTGTCTAATCGAAGAAACTTTCATCTATATTTTTCCCTTTGAACAATTAAGTTTAGAAATATTTTAAACCCCACCGAAGATATATTCTGTCTTAAATATTTTTATAACAATTCCTAACTTTCTGTCATTAATTTGTTCTTCAATCTGGAATTGATGTCTCATTTTGACCTTGTAAGCCTTCTCTACAGTGTGATTCTTGTGATTTCTCTTATTTCTCTTGTGAGATATGTACTAGAAACCGGATTTCTACCTAATCTTCGTTAGAAATGTAATATATTTCTAGTATAAAACGAAACTAAGCATATTTTTCGGTTTCATGAGCTGTCAAAAACTTTACAGTAAGTTTCCGTCAAGGAAAACTTTTTAAACTGTTTCATTATATCTACAGAATATCATTCAAAAGAGTAAATCGGGGCTTTGAATTAATAAAATTTTCTTAATCCTTAAGAATCAATTTTAAACAAAGATTAAAGTTGATACAGTCACCCGATTTAAAAAAAAATCGGAAACTTTTTGATGAAATATACTTTTGAACAATACAGTTTAGCTCTTTTTTAAACCCTATATTAGATATGGTTTAAATGCCGTTATAAGAAGTCATACTTTCTTCTGATTCGTTTGTCCTTCAATCGGAAATCAATGTCCCATGTTTCATTTTGATTCTTAGACCTTCTCTATCAAATGATTCTCATTATTTCTAATTATAGTTTGTCAAATACGTATTAGATACGGATTCCTACCTAATCTTTGTTGGTCATGTAACATATTTCTCACAGAAAACGAAAGTAAGAGTATGTTCTGCTTTATCCGCTGTCAAAATATTCAGAATAAGTTATCGTCTATGACACCATTTAAACCACTTGATGATAACATGCATCAATAGTATGTTAGGACTTTAAATTTATAGAATTTTCTTAACTCCCATAAATCAGTTTTAAACAAAGATAAAAGTTGATGCAGCCACCTGATATAAAAAAAATTGCAGAAACTTTTGCTTCTACTTTTTGATCAAATATTCTTTTAAGTAACAATGTTTAGCTATATTTAAAACCAAATCCAATACTTATCACGACTTATAATTGCTATAAGGTGTCTTACGTTCTACTCATTAATATATCCTCCAATCCAAAATCAATGACACTTATCTCATTTTGATATCTTAGACTTTCTCTATCTAATGATTCTCATTTTCTTTCATCTTTTTTATTGTCAAATACTAACTAGAAACGGATTCTATCTAATCTTGTCTAGAAATGTAAGATATATCTCACATGAAATGAAACTGATAGTACGTTCCACTTTCATGAGCTATAAAAAAATTAGACCTTATCGTTTTGTGAAACCTTACTAAACCACTTGAAATTGTTTTCACGGAATAACATTTAAAAGGGTTTATTTTTGATTTGAATTTATAGAATTAACAGAAAACAATTTTTAACAAATATTAAAGTTGGTACAGTCATCCGATTAAAAAAATTACAAAAATTTTTAGTTCTACTTTTGATAAAAAAAATTTTTAAGCAATAAAGTTTAGCTATATTTTAGACCATACCGAAGATATATCCTGGATTAAATATAAGATATCCTATTTCTGATTAGTGTTTTCTTCAATCAGAAATCAAAGCCTCAAGCGTCTCAATTTGACTCTTAGACTTTCTCTATCCGATAATGTTAATTATTTCTCCTGTTTTTATTATTATTATTTTTATTTTTGTCAGATATGTACTAGAGATAGTTTCCAAACTAACCTTTGCTGGGAAAGTAACATAATTCTAACAGAAAACGAAACTAAAACCATGTTCCGCTTTCATGAGCTGTCAAAACTTTAGAGGAAGTTATCGTCTATAAAACCTTTAGATTCTTAAAACTTTAATTGACCGTTTTAATTCTTTTACAGGATAATATGCCAAAAAGTGTATTTGGGCTTTGAATTCACGGAATTCTCTCAAGTTTCATAAATCTGTTTGAAACAAAGATTAAAGTTGAAACATTTCCCCGAATAAAAAAAAATAGAAAATTTAAATACAAGAGTATTTTTATTTTTGCTTTTAAAACCATCTTCTTATTTTATCATCGTTCCTTTTATTTTTCACAATATTAAAAACTAATATCAAATTTATTGTGGCAAGAATTTTTCTTTTACAAAATGTGTATTCTTTCATCGTTATGGTTGTATGAATCGTGTGATTTCAATAAAGATTTCTTTTAAATTTAAACAATAATGCGTCATTTTAGTAAGATAAAAACATTCTGACAAAAAGAAA
>CM063508.1:18112906-18115406 GCA_032207245.1 Pardosa pseudoannulata
AAGGTTTAGAAAATAATATACATATTTAAGATTAATAGAAGTTATATTTATGTTTAAATTTATACACATTCGGTAAATTTTGCAGCTGCGTAAATTCATTCAAAATCATTTCTACGGCATCTAAGTTTTGTTACCATTGTATCGTAAATTTATGTTATTTCTTAAAAGGTTAGAAACTATGCTATATATTTACAATTTTAAGATTACTTTAACTTATATTTATATTTAATTTTTATATATAATCACTAAATTTTACTAGTACAAGTTAAACCAAAATTATGATAAAAAACACAGTATCACACAGTAAGTTTGGACGGAAAATATAATGAAAACTTTTTTAATAAAAATCTCGACAAATTTATCATTTAGCAGAAGCAACTTTAAATAATTATTAATATAACAAGCTAAATTAATTATCATAGAAGCTTTATGCCATTTTGTTTGCTTGAAAAATAGAAAACATTGAAATATTCAGATTTCTACTTTGAATTTCTACGGTAGAAAAGTATTAATCTGAAAAAAAGTATAACAATTGTCATTTTATAGACATTTCTTTAAAATTTTTAAACTATTCTGTGAAGGGATAATATTCTGAAATATCGCATCCTACCAACAACACATTAATTGGTTGTCTAATAGCTCTTCTATGAGTGAGACAATGAAGTTACTTATAGAGATATCTTACTTAAAAGGAGCGGTCAGAATTGTTTTTACGAAAGTACTTATTACTGTTTAAAATAACCTAAATTTAAATTTATGTACGATATAGTTTTCCTTTTGCGTATTCTTCACTATTTTCCATAAGCAATAAATGCTTTCGTTCTATCTCTGAAACCGAAAACACAGATTATTCGGATATTTCCTTTACTCTTGCTATGTATTGACGTGTATAAACCACGTAAAAGGTAGTATAGGAAGGAAATGCAGACATTCTCGTCATAATTACTTGAAAAGTGATTCATAATGTATAATACAATCTACTTCCTATTAAATATACAACACAGTTTCCGAAATATACTATTGCAATATCATTGTTTTTCAAAATAAGTTTATGACTTGCCTAACATGAGCGAAACACATAAATAATTAAACTCAGATACTATTCAATTACCATTTAAGATTATAAAGGGTTATAGAAGAAAGAAACTTTTTTGACAACTCCTATGAAGAAGCATTTTGACTTCTATTATAAATTAGAAACTTTATATTACAAAGACAATACATACATATCTCTGCAAGCACATGTATAAAATATTTACCTTTTTAAATTTGTTTTATTATAATTAAAAAGAAACATGTTCATAATAATTTTAAATCAGGTGAACAGTTTAAGAATATTTATATCTAAAATTATTCATACGTAAATGCCTTATAGTTCTTTGGCGAGTGACAACTGACATAGTTAAAATCACATAGTTACTTTGTCATTATAATATGCTATATAATAGTGTATTAAAAAATTCTTACCTTATGAAATATGTGCTGAGGTGTAGGGAGATTACTCCATGTTGAAAAAAGTGCAACACCGAGAGTATGTATGCATATATATATATATATATATATATATATATATATATATATATATATATATATATATATATATATATATATATATATATATATATATATATATATAGATATATAGATAGATAGATAGATAGATAGATAGATAGGCAGGTAGATAGATATGAGAGTATTCATGTGTAATATGAATTATAAAATTATAATAAAGATAGTTTTGTACTTATTTTAATGTGAATATAATGTGTGCATACAGGAGTATACAGGATGATGTATATATATATATATATATATATGTATATATATATATATATATATATATATATATATATATATATATATATATATATATGTATATATATATATATATATATATATATATATATATATATATATATATATATATATGTATATATATATATGTGTGGATGTCAGTATATGTATGTAAGTAACCTTAGGGAAATAATATTCTTGTTTCTTAATGACAAAACTTTTCGTAGCGTGCCAAAAAATAACTTGACCTTGCAGTCTTATTTTGGCAGTCTTTTTCCAAACAATTATCATAATCTTCCCTTTTTTGTTCGTCTGGAGACCTTATGACCCAGTACCCTTGGCAACGGTATCTGCTGCCAATATTCAGCACGCCAACCCATACAAAAAACAAAACAGAATATCATGAAAAAATGGAAATGTTTCCATCGAAATTCTTAACGATGGAAAAGAAAATTGAGTTATACAGAACATTAATGTCTTGTCCGAAAATTAACCTTGTTTTAGTACTTTTAGCTTATTGTTTTGCTATCGATACACTGAAATACGATTTTATAGTATACATACATATATTTTTATATTTCTACTATGATTCTTAGGCTAAATGATTAACAAAAGAAACTGTTAAAGCAATATTTTTACAAAGCACAAATTATTCTGAAAATTGTTTTCTTTACGTGTATACGTATAAAAAAACAATTTTCAGAAT
>CM063508.1:18120406-18157906 GCA_032207245.1 Pardosa pseudoannulata
GAAGTTTTACTTCAGGTAGCTATTTTTCTTATAGCATTCATTTTCACATGTTTGCTAATAAAAGTAATTAATAGCTTTGAACAATGTGCTTGAACAATATGCTTGAGTGGCGATGAAGCATCACAAGAAAGATTTGAAATATAAGAACAGGGGTTTTCTAAGTGGTACCCGATTCGAACCCAAAATGAATCGTCTAAACTAATGTTGACCAGTACTTTTAAAAGTATTTCATTAGGGTGGTCTGTATTTTTCGAATTCTGATCAATAAAATCCATCCTCTGAGTGACAGATTTTTATCCCTGATAATATATCCTTAAAGATTTGTGCTATGTAAAACTCCAAGGATTAAATATACTCGCCTTCCTTCAATGTTTAAATAGAGTTTCAGCCTCCTGTAATTAAAGTTTCTCAGTTTGCCAAATATAATCACGAGGAGAAAATCGATATTTCCCCGTTTGTGCAAAGTAACATTAATAATTTCACTCTTTTACACGAAAATGAAAATTAACAGATGCTAGTGAAAGGAACTGTGCTAATTTTTAGAGTAACAATCTATAATTTCAGCAGATTATATTGTAGTAGGACTTTTTATATAATTTCTCAGGATGATTTTTTTAGTTTCAAAGATATGTCATCAAATAACTTTATTACCTATGTACCTTATTAAGTAAGATATTTCATATTGCATTATTTTATGTAAAATTAAACATCATGCTTGTACTATTTTCCTAATTTTTTTCTAGAATTGTCTTTTATTTTTTGAAATGTAAACATATTCCCACTGCAAAACTCTAAAACTGTTTAAAATATCTCTGGTAAAATTATATAAATTTAACGTGAAATCTATGGAAACTGATTTTATTATTATATTTGATGTATATATTTTATCATGTAATTTTTGGAGTGTATATTAGAAATGTAAATCTTATCTTTTCTTTAAAATCAATTTAAATCTGTTTTTTTATGGCTTTTACATAATTTGGCATATTTCAAAATTAATTTTACCAAACATATTATGTTTTATCAAATTTATTTTCTTGAAATATTTAAAATCTATTCAGCATTTTTTTATTACAAATGTTTTTATATTGTATTCTAATAACTGAATTGATACTGAATAATATTTTCGTACTAATGGATTTTCCTTTCAATATTATCTAGATTTTACTCTAATTTAATTTCCCTATGTCTAAGACAATCAGTTAATAAACAATTTACGGAGGTAATACTTGTAATTTGTTTCTTTGATTAAGCCAACTACCATATGGTATATATAGTTTTATAAATATATTTTGAAGATAAATTATTTTATGATGTAACAGAGTTGTTGTTATGTGATATTTACCATTTTGAATTGAATATTATAGGCTTATTCAAAGAAACCATTCTGCATATATCACTTACAGTTTCCGTTATCATCCAAAATATAACTTTAAAAGTCCATCATCTTCCTACAAAAAACTTTATAATTGTAAGGATTTTTATCTTTCCATTGACAGTATGATTCAAATAAATGTAATTTTCAAGCGCTCTTTACAATTAACATTACTTTAAACAAGCAAAACTGTCTACTGTACAACAGACTTTGTCCTTACAGGTATTGCAAAATCTGAAGAAATATACAATTGGGGACTTCAGAATATTTGGCCACCACAACAAATTATGATTATTATGCTTTGATTGATTTAAATGCATTCAAATTACAGTAATTGAAATTTTAATTTTCATGAAAAAATTACGTACATTACAAAATAGTTTATCAGCATTGTTAGTATCTTCTTTTTTTCAGTTTCATACTTAATTTCATTTCCTTTGTAATTACTCTTGAAACACATTTAACTTTTGGTTAAAAAATATACTATTTTAGTAGTCTAACTTTTGTAACAAATTTATTACATATATGTAATAATGGGGCTCGTTGCTTAAAATATTTCGGTTTTGGTTTCAAAATTCTATATGTCAATTCTTTAAAATAGTGGCGTTTTTCTCGTTTTGGGATTTGCACACGGCACTCTGTCAGTGGGAAGGGGTTTTAGAATTCGCGAGAACTTTCTATGCGGCATGATTGGTTGTCTCTTGACGTCAATCATGACGTCGATTCCGGGTTTGAAAAGCTTTTAAATAAGAGAGCACCAAGGTTCGAAGGGTTGTTGTTGCTTGTGATTCTGGGTGATCGTCGTGATTCTGGTTGTTGTTCTTCGATGTGTGTTTTCATTGTAATCATGTGAAACAGGAATAAACGAAGTTAGTCGAAGCTGTTGTTGCTGTTGGTGCCTCTGCATGCCACTCTCCGCCTGTTTCATAGCTGACTCCCAATGGACACGACTACATTCCGTGGGATAGATGATGTGACGGCTACGGTCGTCACACACACACACACACACACACACACACATATATATATATATATATATATATATATATATATATATAATATGCCTGTGTGTGTGTGTGTAACATGGCGAAAATTAATTAGCCGGCCACATCGTATTTACTTGCCCGACCCTTATATTGGATTTACTTGCCAGAGCTTGCTCGGCAAGGAAATGCTTAATTTTTCTAGCAGTCATAGCACCATGAAAGAGGTGGATAGTTACGAGTAGAAAAAATACATGCCTAACAGTCAAAGACAGACGAGGGAAATGAAAATGAAAACAGATGCTGGAACAGAGTTGGACCACAGAGCGAGAAGTATAGAGGAAATATTTTCCCAGAGAAATGGAATATTCTAGAAAATTAGTCAAAAATTTAAGAAAAAAAGTAACTTATCAAGAGAAAACCTGCGCCATTTGCCAGTGACAGCTGGAAAATATGCTGCCTAAAATTTGCATCTATTGCACAGGAAGGTTTGAAAAATGGGTTGAATTTAAGACAAGGTCACTCTTTTAAGTAAGACATTTTTGGCTGGGAAAATAGATTTGAAGGAATGATAAAAGGAACAGGGAGCATTTTTAAGAGATATTATAGTGTAATTATTTTGATTTATTACACATACACACAGACCGAAATATATATATATATATATATATATATATATATAACAAGGGTTAGAAATTATTCTGTAGATGCTGTGTTTTAAGCGAAGCCTAAATGAATTATTTGGGTCATGAATGGTATTTTAACTTGGTGACCCTAAAAAGCAAACAGGTGCTCAAACATCCGTTCTTTGATAAATATAATGCGGAGTATTTTACTGCTTAAAACGATTTTCGCAATTTAAAGTGTTAACTAATAAACACTGTTGGTTTTCGATCAGTGATATAGACTAAAAATCCACCAAAATAGTATTCTATGACTTTTATTACATTGCTTACCTTTCCTAGTTTTTCAATTGTTTCGTTTTATAAATTCAAAAATGTTACTTAGGCAATTTATACAGCAAAGAACAAGTCTGTTTTAGTTATTTACTTAAAAATTACATCAAACCTTCTGATTTAATAAATATTATTACCGATCACATCAATCTTCTGCAAATATTAATCGACATTAAGGTGATATGCTCTGTCGTCGTACAATTTCGTCTCGTAGCTACATTTATTTACCACATGTGTACCTCGTCAGTTTGAGTGCATATTACTGTTGACATAGCTGTAATATCAAGGAAACTGAATATTGGCTTTCCTTTGTTAGATAAACAGTAGGAAACAGGTTTATTTTCTTGAAATGAGTTGACATAAGATTGGATTTTTGGCTCTTAAGAATGGGTTAGTTTCTATTGCCTTCTGTGGAAATTATTATAAATGGTGCAAAAAGTAAAAAGAATAATGTAAAAATATTAAAATATGCCTAATTATCGATTGCTTTTGCATGACTTTGGAGAATTTATTATATTGTAAAGACTGGAATGCTTAAACCATTAATTCGACATAGAACTAGTTTAATATTACAATAATTATTTAATATTTACAGAATTATGTATGTGTGTGTATATACGTGTATGTATGAATACATTGTCTTCTCCCCATATGAGAGTTAGATTGCAAACTGGAATACAATTTCGAGAGAAAAACCTCTCTCAAAAAATCGCAGACCAGCACAACTTCTAGAGACAATTCTCTCTCGAAAATATAGCAGAGCACCCCTCCGCACCCCTTCTGAAATTCATTCCCGGAGATGTCCATGAAACAACCAAAGAGCATTCGGACATTCGTTGGCCCAAACTCCTGTTCCTTACTGATTTGGCAATGACAACAGAATGTCTGAGCGTTGCCTGGTTTCTTGATCTGATGTCGGCATCTATGACAAAGCTTTGAAATTACTTTGAAAAGCCCGATCATTGAAATCTTTCTGATACTAAGTCTGGGATCTATGGCGTGGCTAATTTGGCTTTTTTCATCTTAAATGCAATTGCTCGTCACACCACACACACACAATACGAGGTGACAATACACACCTTGTCAGACATTCCTAATCGCTTTGCGGCGATAGGGCTGGAAAGCATTAAAAGTAGATTTTAATTGTGTACATACTATTTAAAACTTTAAGCCTTAATTTGACAAGATGTTTTTCCAAATATTACTATTAATACACTACGCAAATATCACAGTATTTCTCCATATCCAAACAAAAATGTACTCAAACCATAGTTTTAATTTACCTGCGAGGTTTTTACTGGATGGTTGCGGGTTTGGAGCCCGTTCCGGTTTAAGATCAGCCGTATTCGTTAAAGGTGACTGGGACACGTAAAACATGGACGTGGTCACAATGTCGTACAAGTTCTCAATCAATACGTCTGGGGGTAGCAAGCCAATTCTACGGCTCTTCTGTATTGTCCATGTTTCAAAATTACAAGGACTCACTTGAGCATAAGTCGCACTGTTACCCTTGAGATATTCATCAGAAGTAAAGGCCTACCCATTTGCCTTAATATGAGTTGCATATGTCTCAACTGTGCTTGGTTTGACCAAGTGGCAAAAGCAAGAACAACATTTCACGGACATTACCACGCTAAATAAAAACCTCTACATTGAGGATTAGGCAATTCGATATAATTACCAAAATCATGTTTTTAAAATTTATAACACTATATACACTTAAAATATCTACATCTCTTATTGATTTTCCAAGATTCAACTTATCTTTTTCTACAGTTTACTTATAGGTAGAGCATAAAAATATATAATTATCCTTTACAAAACACACAAAATGCACGCAACATAAAAAACAAGATACATATTTAATAAAATTTTGAATATCACATCATTTTTTCATATGCAAATTGGAATCTACTGAAAATGTTATTATGATTTAGACCTGAGAAAACCTCAAGGAATTTTCTAGGAAAAACGCAGAAGAAATGGGACAAATGAAAAGAAAACTGTAAACAATAAGAAACTTAAATTTGTAACCGAACCCCAACAAAACGCATTCTTTTAAAACTCAGCTACTTACACTTAAAAGAGCCATTGCTTATGATACATTTGCTATAAAAATATTATAATTCAAAAATGTAATATTAGCAACAACGTTTCAACATGAACATAAAATATGTATATTCTCCCGATATTTTAATAATGCGGGAGCACTTTCCTTCTAGGTATTCGCCCACACAATTAACAAAATTTGCTGGATATTTATATATTCAATTTTATAAAGAAGCACCGTGTAGGCGGCTATTATTAATACCAAAACAACAAACACTTACCTATTTTACGTGTCCCACCAGCCATTAATACTAGATTTACGGACCGAGCCAATTTGACTCATTAAAAATTTGATCACTATATATATATAAAACTTTAATATCACTTTTCAAAAACATACGTTGGTTTTTAGTTAAATAATAAAATATATGTAAACTTTCATTCCTCTTCCCCGCAGACCCCTTCATTTCGCATTATCAAATGTGGTATACTTATTTTCACGATTGTGAGCCAATTTGACTCACAGAATGTATATGAAAATAAATAAATTCAGTAATAAATATAGTATAAAGTAAATATAAAGAATATAGTACATAAAGAATAGTATAAAGTAAATATAGAGAAGAAATCGAGAACTCTTCCATTCCTGACGCACGGAAGAATTGTCAAGTTCAAAAATCGTGTAAAAGAAACAGATGTAGAAACCATTGTGCTAAATTTAATAGAAATGTTTGAGGAAAATGTGTTTCAAAAAGAGATTTTATATGTAAAAAATGTTTTCCTTGAATATTTTGATAATAAACATTTCATTTAAATTAATTTGAACTATTTTCTTTACAAAAAAACTTCAATTTCCTTGTATGAGTCACATTGGCTCACTTCAGTAAAAGTAGGTATATGATAAACATACGTAAACCTAGTGTTAATAAATACGGTAATTCTTTGGCCTACTAGAACCCGGAACTCGTTACATTCTAGTTACAATATCGCTTTCTTTTTCAACTTATCTGCAGTGGTTGACTCTCCTAATATGAAGAATTCAACAAAGCTGTATACCCTATTATTGAGTTATTTTTTCTATTGAAGGGTTTTCAAAATGCTATATAGCATCTAGTAGGGCCCTACCACCGAGCGCACCCTACCTCGAACTTACAGTCGAGATATATCACAGGAGATTTCCGCTTCACAATGACGTCTCAAGTCTACAGAGATGAGAAATGGATACCATGAATCTCTTTCTCTGGCAACTTCAACGTGATTATGATGCAGGAGTTGCATGCTTCACATTTCGACCACCATATGGTAGCACCTTTAATTAGGGTTATTAAATCAGACAGAAGGCTGAATATGAAGTAATTATCAATGTATAAAATAAGCAAACAAGCATTACCTCTCCAGCTTCTAAATGTACCTACGGAAAATGTAAATTAATTCACATATTTTCTTTAATTTTACCTTTCAATTTTCCGAGTGAAAGTCGGTTTAACGAGATGTAAAAAAAACTACAAACTGAATGAAAGAAGATATGCAAATGACATTTTAATAACCAATTTAAGGTAAGATTTCGGGGAAATACTTGCTTTTTATTTCCCGAAATCGAATTTTTCTTCTCCCTTTTATGCTTAAAATGTTTAACCAAAAGGGAAATAATTTTAATGATATAAAAGTTTTACAGGAACTTAACGTTATAATCATTTATATATTTAATAAGCTATGGAAATAGTGGTTTTTATAATTTATTCTCTTGTTAACCTCATTTTAATTTTTTTTCATTTATAACTAATTGATGTAAAGTCATCAGTTTCTATAAAGCTGAAATAAACGTGTTGTCTAGTTCTGTAACTGTATAATTTTTTTCTTTCTCTATATTAACTGAAAAAATCACATTTAAATCTTCAAAAATTCTATTTCTTTTATTTTAACATTTTAAATATCTTTAGTCATTTCTGAATCGTTTAAAACAAACCCCACTTAAATATTGGAGTTATAACCTGTATAACCAACAATATTTGCATTTAATAGCATAAATATTAAGAAAACTATGAAAACATAAATGCTTTTCACTGAAAATGGTGTGTTTTCAACTTGACTGCACTCTAAATAAAAAACTATATCAGCTATTCATTTCAAATTTTCAAAGTCAACACATTCTAGACCTACCATGAAACTCTACTTACTTTCTTCGTTGTTGTTTACTTCATTTAGTGTTTATAACAGTTGAAAGAGAATTTTTAAACATTATTTTACCTTTATTGAAAATTCATTGCCTGATAGTGTATTTATACAAATTTTAATGCCTTTTACTTAAAATGGTGTGTTTTCAATTTGACTGCACTCTAAATAAAAAACTGTATCAGCTATTCATTTCAAATTTTCAAAGTCAACACATTCTAGACCTACCATGAAACTCTACTTACTTTCTTCGTAGTTGTTTACTTCATTTAGTGTTTATAACAGTTAAAAGAGAATTTTTAAACATTATTTTACCTTTATTGAAAATTCATTGCCCTGATAGTGTATTTATACAAATTTTAATGTCTTTTACTTAAAATGGTGCGTTTTCAACTTGAGTGCACTCTAAATAAAAAAAAACTATCGCACCTATTCATTTCAAATTTGGCAAGTCAACACATTCTAGACCTATCATGAAACTCTACTTACTTAGCTGTTGTCTATTTCATTTAGTGTTTATAATATTTGAAAGGAAATTTTTAAACGTTATTTTAGCTTTATTTAAAATTTAATGCCTTAGTAGTATATTTATACAAATTTTAATGCCTTTTACTGAAAAATGGTGTGTTTTCAACTTTAGTTTACTCTAAATAAAAAACTATCGCACATATACGTTTCAAATTTTCAAAGTCAACACATTCTAGACCTAGGATGAAACTATACCTACTTTCTTCGTTGTTGTTTACTTCATTTAGTGTTTATAACAGTTGAAAGAGAATTTTTAAACATTATTTTACCTTTATTGAAAATTCATTGCCTGATAGTGTATTTATACAAATTTTAATGCCTTTTACTTAAAATGGTGCGTTTTCAACTTCAGTGCACTCTAAATAAAAAACTATCGCACCTATTCGTTTCAAATATTTTAAGTCAACACATTCTAGACCTACCATGACACCCCACTTACTTTCATCGTTGTTGTTTATTTTCTTTAGTGTTTATAATATTTGAAAGGAAATTTTTAAACATTATTTCAGCTTTATTGGAAATTCCCTGTACTGGTAGTATATTTATACAAATTTTAATGCATTTTACTGAAAATGGTGTGTTTTCAGCTCGAGTGCACTCTAAATAAAAACTATTATACCTATTCATTTCAAATATTTTAAGTCAACACATTCTAGACCTACCATGACACCCTACTTACTTTCTTCGTTGTTATTTATTTTCTTTAGTGTTTATAATATTTGAAAGGTAATTTTTAAGTATTATTTCAGCTTTATTGGAAATTCCCTGTACTGGTAGTATATTTATGCAAATTTTAATGCCTTTTACTGAAAATGGTGTGTTTTCAACTTTAGTGCACTCTAAATAAAAAAAACTATCGCACCTATTCGTTTCAAATTTTCAAATTCAACACATTCTAGACCTAGGATGAAGCTATACCTACTTTCTTCGCTGTTGTTTATTTCATTTAGTGTTTATAATATTTAAAATGGAATTTTGAAACATTATTTTAGCTTTTTTGAAATTTCAGTGCCCCGATGGTATATTTATGAAACTTTTTTTTTGCAGTCATAAAATTGTTAAGTCGAAACATATTAGATTTATGTGAAAAATACATATATAAAAGTAGAAAGAATTCAGTTTTGAACATTTTAAAACAAGCCAAGTAAATGTAATCAAATTAAAACTTACAAACTTGGGATTTCTCAAATTGTTTTTTTCATGTAAAGCGCATCCTATCTAAAAAAAAGAGTTGTATAGTATATATATATATATATATATATATATATATATATATCCCCTCCATGGTGCCGAACGATGGCCGAATGGTTAGGGTGCTGGCCTTCGGAACCGGAGTTCGTGGGTTCGAATCCCACTATGGCATGGATGTTCGTAGCCGTTCGGAATCGGCTTTAAGCAGTAGGTCCTGATCTCATTAGCCCTCGTGTTGCAAAAAGTAGACCGTAGCGCTCCAAAACCAAACCAAAAAAAAAACCAAACCCCCCTCCATGGTGTAGTGTAAATGATAGTTTCATTTCTTTACTTCCATTAATTTTGTGGCAAAAAAAATTGGGAATTTAATGATAATTTTGACTTAGCTAAGAAAACTTTGAATTATCTTTCTAGATGAATTCAACGTGATTCTAAACTGCTTTCAGAAGAAAACTTTGAATTCTCTCTCTAGATGAATTCAACGTGATTCTAAACTGCTTTCAGAGTATCGGGAAGATTTAGAGGATTATGAAGAGAAATAAATTATTGAGCGTGTACCAGATAATTCTCAGTCAAAACACAAAACATTTTTTTTACCTGCCTCATTGTATAATTTAGAATTCGGCAAAACTAATAATTTTATAGATCCCATCATTTGACCGGCTATACGCTAGTTTACGATAATAAGTAAAAAAGATATGAGAAGGTGAAAAAAAAGAAAAATCTTGAATTTAATGCTATTTAAAGGTGATATTCCCTGAAATATTTCTTCCATACGACAAAATGCATTGCATCTACAGCAAGCACGTTATTAATACTGACTGCAAATGACCTAATTTGCCCTTTCAGTTACGCGTCAATTTCATTTACCACGCCCCAAATAGCAGTCACGAAATTCTGAGAAATAAATTTCCATGAACTCTGCGAATTAAAATACACGTTGAGTATTACCGAGAATAAATACCTTATCACTCACGAAATTCCTTTTAGGATTCCGAAGGTAGTAATTTCGAAACAGAGGACAGAAAATAAATATAGTTCTTTAAAAATACATTACTCAACCCCTTTTGAATTTTTTATAAAACAATCAGTTTTATTGAAGGTCTTAAACCATGCTTTCATTTTACATCTCTATCGGAAGCAAAATGATTTACAGTCTTTAAGAGGGCACAAGATATTTGAATTCGGGACAAAGTTCGATGACCATATTATAATTACTGCATTTATAAAAAAGCTATTTTAAGAAATGTTTTGTATATATATATATATATATATATATATATATATATATATATATATATATATATATATATATATATATATGTATATATATATATATATGTATATATAAATATGCATATATATATATATTATATATATATATATATATATATATTATATATATATACATATATATGCAATATGGCCGAGACTCATTCAAATTCACAACACAGTTTATTACAACATCGTGCATACAGACAATGGGATCCTGCATACACACACCTTTGGAGTAGGGATTTCTCAGGTAAAAAGACTACGAATAATCCCTAAGCACAATTGAGCACGTGATAAAAAATACTTATGTTTAAAGAGAACGTGCTAACTGTTGGCTAAAGTAGTACAGACAAAGTCTGATTTAAGTCTATAGCGTAACTGGAGGGAAAAATCAGTATTACTGCGCAAACCCTAACGTAATTTATGAACGAATGTTATTAAATTAATATTAAAATATGTAAATAAGCGATGTTAATATTACATATATATATATATATATATATATATATATATATATATATATATATATATATATATATATATATATATATTCTTATAAATATATATAATATATATATATATATATATATATATATATATATATATATATATATATGTTTGTGTAATAATATATATATCTATATAAGGTCAAAATGTATTGATAGCGTATCTTTTTCTTTGTGATATGTTAGTTTAATGAATTTTTACAAGGGTTATTTTAATTTTCATGTTAATTTGATATATATGAAACGTAGAATAAAAATCTTTTCCAGTAAGACTGTGATACATTTGTATGTAGAGAGTTATGAGACTTAAAATATAAATCTAGTTACTTATCCCTTCTGTTTTGCCTCTAGTCTATAGTGTTAAACTTTTTATTTGGTTTAAATTTTCTTAATTTTACAAAACGTTAAATTTTAACTAATTTTAAGTAGATTTCTGCTTATTTATAGAGAGATACTGAAATATTAAAAAATGTATTAAATATATTTATTGTTATTTGTTTTGTGTTTGAGTTGTGAATTTAAGAAGTAAAATTTGTGTTTTGTGCAAAATTCTGTAATTTATTTCTGTGTGATATATGTTTACACTGTAAATTTAATTTTATTTATTTAGAAAAATATTTAAAACTTTTCTCAGTTTTAAATTTGAACTATGTTTATAGTTAAAATTAAAAATTGTATTTTTATTAGTATTTAAATTCGAAATTATATGGTAAAATATTACTACAAATCAATAAATGAATCACATGATTTATCTTATAAATTCAACAAGTCTTGTAAGGCACAATCTTGCTGTTGGCTTTCCACACACTAAATAATTTGCAAATTTGCAGGTTTCGAAATATTTCTGGAGAAATTTTTAAAATTTAAATCTATGTAAAATTAATTAATGTGCAACATAAATAACAATAAAAGTAAATAATATTCATCTATTCAAAATGTAGCTTAGAATATTTTTAAATGGGATGAAAGGCGAATAAAACCATTTTGTAATTAAATCCGAATCGAGTTTCGAACGTATTAAAGATGATGAACTAGAAACGAGACTATTTGGATTCAAGTTAATTGAAAGCTTTATGCTTAATTACAATTATATATTATGGATTCTTTCGGATTAGTGATTTAAATTATAGACTTTCTGACAAATACACGCCTTTTGCCAGACATGTATCTTTTGGCATACAGCAGAATATTTATTACCCATCGAAGAACCATATGCTTTTACTAAACCTTAAATTTTTAAATAAGCTCTGCAATTAGCAGAATTAGCCATTAATATTTTTGGAATGCTCATGGATAAATTCGCATTTAGAAATATTCTAAACAACACGGGCGAAGTATTTCAGTAGATTTAATACTGGCACACATTTTTTTCCGTAACACTGCAGAATTTGACTTAACACCTTAAGATAAAATTAAGATTGGAATTCTTGCACACATACTTTTCAAAGAGATGTAAGTAATTGAATATTCTTACGTGATTTTCTATGAGATAAAATTACTCATTAAGGATATTTTCTCATTTCAAACTTAAATCATAGCTTTTCTGACAAACACATGCCTTTTGCAAGAAAGTAATTCCATAGTCGGAGACAGAACTGTTTTTATTAAAACTTAAATAGTGAAATGATTATACTTTTAAATGATTTACTAATTATTCCCTTTGAGCATGCATAGATAAATTGGTATACAGAATTATATTAGACCGTTGAAGCAATAGGTAAATTATTTCAATAGATTGTTCATTCAAATATTTAGTAACGATACAACTAATTAAATTAAAGGAAAGTACCAGATAATTTAATATAAAATAACGATATTTCAATAAAAACATTATTCTTAAAACGTTAAATTCAAAATCAATTAAAAACATTTTAACACACTTTTCTATGCCTGTCTTAATGTAATGTATATATGAACATTTTATTATGTTCCATATATTTTTTGGAAACTTGAACAATTATTATGTTTTTTAACAAACCCATATGAAAATTTTACAAATCATTGAGAAAGTAATGTATGTATGTCCTGTAAACATTATATTCCTCTTTAATAAACTGAATATTTTCTGTAATTTTTCTAACAATGTGAACTTTAAAACACATGAGAAATACATTCTATAAAGTAATTTGTAACGGTACACAAAATCAACTTTGACTATCTTTGAAACGTCAGCAATGTGCTTCCAAAAACACATGTAAGCATTGCCAAAAAACAGATAAATGTTACACAAAAGTATAAAAAAATTTCCCAGCTATTTATAATACAGGTTTATGATATTTTTAAAAACTTTTATTAATATGTAAAATGCTCCCTAAATACACAAATTAACAAAACTTGACTAGAAATAGAGAATTTAAATATTTTCTGTGCACTCAAAATTAGACAGAGGTTTGCAAAGTGTTTTTTTACAAATTGAAAAAAATATATTTTAGAGCTGTCAAAATATGAAAATATCTTTGTTGTAATGTACATATATATATATATATATATATATATATATATATATATATATATATGTGTGTGTGTGTGTGTGTGTGTGTGTGTGTTTATATATCAGTATATGTGTGCATACCCAAATATAAATTTGCATGCATATCTATCTATCTATCTATAACTATATAAACACACACACGCTTATATATATATATATATATATATATATATATATATATATATATATATATATATATATATATATATATATATATATATATATATATTCCTTACTAATAATAAAATATATTTACAGAATAATTTTAATAAGTTTATAAATAGTTTCATGCTTTAAATTTATATAACATTACGGAAATATCTTTAAAATATGTTTAACTTAGTGTAATTATCCTTTTATATCGTCTTGCGTTCTAACATATAGACGTAAGAATAATATTATATATATATATATATATAATTTATATAATATATGATTCTTTACGTACATATATACACATCAAATTACACACACACACACACACACACACATATATATATATATATATATATATATATATATATATATATATATATATATATATATATATATATATATATATATATACATATATATGTGTTATATATATTATGCACACAAGCGCATATATGTGCTTATATATATTTGAGGATTATATATATTGTATATATTTCACATGATAACACGAAATTATATACAGTATATGACACAATAAGTTTTAATTCAATCAGAATGTATTATCGGTAACGCAATTTTCAATGTACAAAAGTTTTATCAATGTAAAATTTTTTTTCAAGATGTGTATATTGGTTGAACTACGGTAGCTGATATGGCATCAGATAACAACGTCATAATGAATGACGTCAAAAAGAAAATAGCAGGTTACGGATTTTTAAGCTGGGAATACCACCAGATTGCCGCATGATAAAGTGTAGAAAAATTATCCTTATACCTATGTTATTGTTAGATGTGTTTTCGCAAACAATGTTGTTAGATTTTTTTCCCTGTATTTGTAGTATGTTTTCCTTGAGATCAAAGAATTTTTAGAAAGTATTTTAATTAAAACTTCGGAGCATCGTGCTAAATATTCAAAAATTGTGTTTATATAAAAAAGAAGTAGTAGAGTTTCACCAATTTTAAAAACTGCTTTGAAGATATTTTTAAGTGTTAAATATACTTTATTTAGTGTAAAGAACTTCGAATATTCGTAAAAATAGAAATTAAGTTATTCTTTTTAAAGTAATTCATGTCTTAAAGCTGAGGTAGTTTATCGAACATAAATCTGAAATCTATTTACCTTAAGTTTGGTTTGAAGGGCTACGGTCTATTGTTTTGAAACACGAAGGCTAATGTGACGAAGAAAAACTGTTTACAGGCTACGAATAATAATGCCTCTAGTGGGACTCGAAACCGTAAACTGTGGTACCGAAGAGCAACACTCACACAAAGAGCACACAAGTTACAAGTCTACATATATATACATCTCTGTGTATATATATATGTATATATATATATATATATATATATATGTATATATATATATATATATATATATATATATATATATATATGTACATATATATATACATATATATATATAGATATATATATATATATATGTATGTATATATATATATATATATATATATATATATATATATATATATATATATATGTATATATGTATATATATATATATATATATATATATATATATATATATATATATATATATATATGTACATATACATATATAATAAAAATGTTTTAAAATATTACAAATCAATATGATTATAAATGACAATAAAAGTAACACAGCTTTATTACAACAATTATTCTCCTATGCGAAGTAGAGAAAAAAAGAGAAAAATATTTCTTGCCAAATGTCTTGAAAAATTCTCTTTTTCTAAAAAAATATGCTTTATTTAGAATGCAATAATGTTATTTATTCCATTGGATGTACGTTCTGCACATCTTCTAGCCCCAGCCATGTATACACACACACACACACACACACCACTACACACACACCACACACACACACAACACACACAACACACCACACACACACACACAATATATATATAATAAATATATATATATTTATATATAGATTATTTATATATTATTATTATATATATATATAAGTGTGTGTGTGTGTGCATGTGTATCAGAGAAAGTGTGGATATTTATAGTTAGAGAATTTAATGAAAGGCATAGCACAACGGAAGGAAAAAAATTACATACTTAGTATATACACAATGTTAAGCACCAATAAGAAATAAATATTTTGATTTTTCTAGCTTAGATGAAGTAAATGTCTTACTTTACATGTTATGATTGATTAATTAAAATTGCATTACCATAATACTTTTAATACTGTTTATGTTTATAACATTTATTCATTGATTTATTTTTACTGATTTAGTTATTTTTTGATTAACTTTTATATTCTTCCATGATTATGTGCAAAATAAATACATCTCTATGCCTTTCTAGCGTACAAAAACATACAGATATATATGCGTAAGCAATATAAAACCTTTTATAACTCTTTTAAAGGGAAACGAATTGGCAATATCCGATGAGTTTTCACTGAATTAAAAACAAATCTCCAGTTCAGAACACCTGCTACATAACAAACAATCATGACAGCCTGGCCTCAAGATTACAAAACTCTACCCTACAGCTATCACGGAAAACGTGAGGTAACAACTGTTACCCATGGACTTGAAATAATAGGTAATGAACTTAAACTTTTATCAGTGGTTATTTTGCAACTGACATTTTCTTAGCACTAAACGTTCTTGATAACTCGATGTCTTCATATTACCTATTTGGGCTTCCACTTGCATACATTGTCTTTGTTAGAGTACATTGTACAAAATTACTACATTTCAATTGTGAAAAATTTCAGTGATTAAATTTTATTGAAAATACTAATTAATCAGTTTTCAAACTTTTACGTTTTATGTACACCTGTATTACATACATAAAATTGCCTCACTTTATTATACATTTTGGCCATATCTGAGCACATTTTGACTAGTTTTATCATCAGGTAAAAGTGTATAATTCCGTATTTACGACAGTTGTAATATCTTTTTGTGCAACTTTCTTTTTTTATTGCTATCTGCTGTTACAAAAAAAAATTCATTGTATCTCTTTTTGACGGTGGGTGGCAGACATAAATCAAAACTGATTAGCTGTAGAAAAAAATTTGTATTTAAGATTGAAGCAATATCTAATTGAATGTTTCCCTTTTGATTGCAACACATTATGTAACAATACATTTATGTAATATTTATTAGCACAATTCATTCACAATAACGCAAAATTTATTTATATGTTGTTGATTTTAAATCAGCAGAAACAGGGCTTTTTAAAATCTATTTAAAAATTCAAAATCTATTATTTGGAAAGAATTATTGTGAATTGTTACTGTTCCTTACTATCGGGTATGGGGTATAAAGAAATATTCTACGGAAGATTTTGGTCTGTAATGACATATCTATGTAATGAAAATTCTCATTATAATATCATCTTCTCTTTGAGCCGTGGTAGCTACATTGACAAAGGGAACGCTATCGTAACTAAGATCTGTGTTTGTTAGAGGTGACTGGGGTACGTAAAATATGGTGATGGTCACAATGTCCTCCAAGTTCTCAATCAATACCTCTGGGGTGGCAAGTCAAGTCTGTGGGTCTTCTGCTTGGTCCTTGCTTCAAAATTACGAGGACCCACTTGAGCATTAGTCGCACTTTTACCCTTGAGATACTCATCAGAAGTAAAGGCTCATCGAAGTCATTCTTTCTCCTTAATGGTGCTAGTTAAAACAACAGGCACACGCCTTGGCCTGCAGGCTCAATCGTACTTGGTTTGTCCAAGTGGCATGAGAATCAACAATAATGTTTATATTAATATATTTCCTCTCATCCGCGGTAGCTTAGCCGATAAAAGCAACGCTCTCGTAATTAGAGGGTTGAGGGTTCAGAGCCCGAGCTAGCCTAAGATCAGCAATGTTCGTTAAAAGTAACTGGAGTTCGTAAAATAACCTTGTGGTAAAAAATCCTCCATGTTCTAAATCAATACCACTGGGGGTGGGAGACCAAGCTTTTATGTCTTCTGCTTGGTCCTTGCTTCAAAATTACTAGACCTACCGAAGTCATTCTTTCAAAGGTACACTCCTAGGCCTGCAGGCTCAATGTTACTTGGTTTGTCCAAGTGGCATGAGAAACAACAATAATATCTATATTAATACCCTTTCCTTTCATTCTTGGTAGCTCAGTCGACAAACGCAACGCTCTCGTAATTAGATGATTGAGAGTTCGAAGCCCAAGCTGGCCTAAGATCGGCAATGTTTCTTAAAAGTTACTGCGGTACGTAAAATATCCTCTTTTACAAAATATCCTCCATGTTCTAAATCAATAACACTGGGGGTGAAAGACCTAGCCTATGGGTCTTCTGCTTGGTCCCTGCTTCAAAATTACTAGGACCCACTTCAGCAAAAAGTCGTAATTTCACCCTTGCGATGCTCCTTAAAAAATGAAGGGCACCCATTTGCTATAATACTAGTAGAGTATGTTTAATTTGACCAAGGAACATCAGAAATAACAACATATCTCCTCTTTTTCAATCTTACTCTATTTTCTATTTACAGGTATTTTTCTATTTTCTGTTTAAGGAATTAACGTACTTCTATAAAACTAAAATGCTTTAATTTAAGAATTTTGATTATTAAAGTATGCTAGTTTTTTAGAGGTTTAGCTTAATAGTTTAACAAAATTAGTTATTAGTTTAAACAAAAATCCTTTTTACGTTTGTTTCTAAAATGTTTTCGTTTTCGTTTTATATTGATTAAAAATATGTTCGTTTTCATAATGTCCTCCAAGTTCTCAATCAATACATCTGGGGTGGCAGGATAAGTCTCAGAGCAATGTTCTTGGCCCCTGCTTCAAAATTACGTGAACCCGCTTGAGCTAAGTCGTACTTTTACTCTTCAGGTGCTCATCAAAACGGTAAGAGCACCTGTTTTCCATACTACGAGTAGCGTATGCCTCAATCGTGCTTGGTTTGAATAAGTGGTATCAGAAATAACAGCATATCTTCTCTTTTTTAAATCTCAATGTTTTGTCAATTTACAGGTATTCCATCATTTTCTAATTAATTACTTATGTACTTCTAAAAAACTGAAATATTTTAATACAAGATTATTAAAATATTTTACTTTGATTCATTATTGCAATTATTTTACTTTTATAGAGATTTAGTTTATTAGAGTTTATGCATAAACTCCTTATACGTTTTTTACTAAAATATTTCAGTTTATTTTTATTGAGGTTTAGTTTTGTATAGATTATACATAATTACACTTTATGGTTGTCTTAAAAATGTTGTCTTAAAAAGATTTACAGAAGTTTAGCATTATAGACTAAAACGTAAATACTTTTTACATTTGTCTCTAAATTTTTTTTCTTTCAATGACACTTCATCTGGGTTTTAAGCTTTCTGTATTTTCTTTTCTCAGTCTTCTCTTTCATACTCTGTCTAAGTAGTAATTATACCTCTATAAAACTAAAATAATAAAAAAAAACATATTTTTATCCTAATTTATTTTAGTTTATGGAGGATTAAGTTTAAAGAGTTTGAACATAAACACCTTTTACGTTTATCTAAAATTTTTTTTTCAATGTAGCTTCCTTTTGTATTTATTTTTTCTTTAGTTTTCTGTCTTTTCATTGTGAAACCTTTCTTTTCTATTGAGCGTATGCACATAATGTACCTCTATAAAATAACATTCTCAACATAACGAATATTATTAATGTGGGTCTACTCCAGATGATAGACTTTGAGAGCTGCAAAGACAACACCTTTACCATTAAAAAAACGAACCTAACTTCGAACCTTGGAGTTAATTAGCCACTTATAACTCTTGTGATGCCTCGTTCAAATTGGGAAAAATGTATATAATCTGAAAAGCGTAAAAGGGAGAAATATGCTGTTAATTTCAAATTTTTGTATAATTTTGTATAATTAATGCATTTCTTTGTATTACAAAAATAGTTATAATATTTCCTTAATTAAAACACCTTTTTATATTTGTTTATAAAATGTTTTCTTTCTGTGACACTACCTCTGTTTTTTAAGCATCCTGTCTTTTCAATTAGCAACTTTTACTGCATATTTCTCTTAAGTACTTAATGTACCTCTATAAAATTAAAATACCTTATTAAAACATTTGCTTATTAATGCTTTATCCTTAAGCAAAGAGTCTTCAATGAAAAATTAATTTTTATTACAGAAAAATACCATTATAATACGCTTATGTCCTTAAGCATTTTCATTTTATTTTGTTGTGTTCTTAGATGTAGCTACGCCCACATGAACGTGGCGTTTTAAAAATCTCTAAGGAGAATCTAAATTTATATACATTTAATTTCATTTTGTTTAAATAAATATTATACCTAACAGGAATAATGCTGTAAAAAAACTAAATTATTTTATATACTATTGTATGGAAGCTAAAAATATATTTAATAATTAAGTTAATTTGTGGATTTTTTAAACAGAATTTTTCCTAATTTTGTTTTATGTTACCATTTATTTATAATTTTTGTTTAAATCTTCATGAGCTATTTTTTAAACTTCAATTTTATTTAGGATAAGGTACAATGAATTTTTTTAAGTTAATTTCTAAATACTTTTATGTGTTTTCTTTAAAATATTTCCATTGTGTTGCTAAATATAAGATGCAATTTTTTATAATCAAAAATGTAACTTTTTATTGTAAGGTTTATACTTTTTAATTTAATTCTATTGAAATTTTTTTAGAAAATATTTTTTTTCACTGATTTGGAAAATGTATTTTTTTCTTAGATTACTTTTATTCACGAACGAAAGTTATTTAAAGAATATATTTTCCATTTGGTGTTTCACCAAGGTATTTTTAAAATATATCTAATGCTTCATAAAAAATAGGGAATAAATACAACTACTCTAAGGTTATTTTGATAATTCAAAAAAAGTTAGAAAAATTAGATACGTTTTTATTTCAATTTCTGGTATTTTTGAGAGGTAAAATAATTTGTCATTGTTTATTTTCAATTTCAATTTTACCGTATAGAAAATCTTTCAATTGTTTTCTCTACACTTAATGTTATCCCTATTTTCATAACTGATTTATAAAAGACTTTAAGAATATAATTTCCTTCCGTAAGTAAATTATTTCATCAAGTGTGTTACTTGTTATTAGTAGTTTTATCTTTATAGAAACATGCCAACTTTTAAGAATAGTGATTATGTTTGGTGTGGGAAAGAAATATCAATTGTATTCCTTCATAAAGAATTGAAGATGTATTTCATCTTTATGTATCTGTCGAATGTCAATATAATTTACAGCCGAATAATGGTCGATTAGCTACCTTTCGGTACTGAAGTCCATGGGTTTTCTTCATGCATGTTTGTAATCGTTCGTAGTCAAATTTAAGCAATAGATCATGGTGTCCTTAGCCATTGTAAAATAGTAGACTTTAGCCGTTGAAACAAAATTAAACCAATCATAATTGCAGTAAAATTGATTTATTTTCATCTCACCTTCTGATATATTAAAGATGAATAGTAATTTCCATACTATTTTTCTTCGAATTCAACGTTGATTCTTTTTCAATATTCTTCCCTATGTTACAAACATTTCTCACTACTTATAATATTACTGGAGCGATTAAATACACTGATAATATGCTAAATTATTTAGGGTAGAAAACAATTTTTACTGCAATACATTCATTTTAACCATTATTTGCTTATTTATACTTACAGAAGTTACTGTTAGAACAAATTTTTATCCCATGTTTTACAAAACAACAATAGTTTAGTCATCCATTTCAAATAATTGAAGATATATTCAGGCATTATCGATAACATATATATGAACAATTTTTCCTGCAATCCTTTTATTTAAGCTATTATTTGCTTGTTTATACTGATCGAAGTTATTGTTAGAAAATTTTTTATCCCATGTTTTACAAAACAACAATAGTTTAGTCATTGATTACAAGTAATTCAAGATATGTTTCAAGCATTATCGAAAACATATATATGAACAAATTTTAATGCAATCCTTTTATTTTAACTATTATTTGCTTGTTTATACTGACCGAAGTTGCTGTTAGAACAAATTTATATCCCATGTTTTACAAAACAACAATAATTTAGTCATTTATTACAAAACATTCAAGATATGTTTCAGGCATTAAATAATTGTGGTGATTAAAAAACTATAATTCCTTTTTATTTCATTCCTTAGTGTTCAAAATATATAATATGTTTTTTATTTTTTAAGTTTTTACTCTGCCTATAGTATATTCCTTCCTTCAGTATTACCTACACATTACCCCAATTTCATAATAGAATTACAACCCACCTTGAGGAAAATATGATTTTTCCAGATGAAAATATATATTTCACTAGAATGAGGTCTTATTCATTTCAATTATTTTCGCTTAAAGAAAGGCCAAATTAATTTTGAGATACATTACTGTATTATCGTTTGTTAAAGGTGACTGGGGCAAGTACAATATGTTCGTAGTCACAATGTCCTCCAAGTTCTCAATCAATATCACTGGGAGTGGCAGGCCAAGCCTATGAGTCTTCTACTTTGTCCCTGCTTCAACATTACGAGGATCCACTTGGGCAAAAGTCGTAATTTCACCCTTCAAGGGCTCGTTAAAACGAAAGGTGCACACCTTTGCTTAATACAAGTAGCGTATGGCTCAATCGTGCTTGGTTTAGCCAAGTGGCATTCGAAACAACAACAACACCGTATATCCAATGTAAAACAATGGTTTAATCCCTTTCACATTGTAAAAATAATAGTTATAGAAAATGGTATTTTTTAATTTACTAATGCATGTGATATAATTAATTATTATTATGAAGTAAAATATTATTAAATATTCCTTTTTAAGTAATTTGTTATTAAATGCTCTTATACTTCTAAAATGTGTAATAAATATTTAGTAAAACCTCGTATTTAAATGTGTAGAGATTTGTAGAATTTAAATTAAATTTAGAATAAATTAGATATTATAATAATTTCACCTACTCTTGTCATGAATGTTTACAATAGTTTCATAATTGTTAATTTTAATCGTAATATTCTCTCTAAAATCACTATTTATCTTAGCTGAAAACAATTCTCTCACTGTTTTTTATTAAATATAGAATAAATATAACCCAAATTTAAGAACTCATAATTTCTTCTAGAGATAAAATATCTTAAACTATAATCCTGATATTTGTTTATATCCTAAATAAGTTATTTGACATTCCTCTCTTTTTTCTCCATCTTTTTTTCTTAACTGCAGTTTTTTTTTTCGAATTTTGTCCATTACACAGCCTTTTCCCTATTCTCATCACGGTTTTGCATGCTTATTTTTTTGTGAGAAGCCTGACTCCCTATAAATACGGAGACAGGTCTATTGATCTTGTCATCGCCTCCTTTATTCTGATGCTTTTACCTCATAATTCTAGAAAAGTTTTTGGTGAAAATTCTGTTCCTCTTTATATTAAGAAACTTCAAGATGCACATTCATATAGAAAGTGATCTTAAAAGTTTGGAAGAATAACTTTTTTTACTTATTTAGCTTTTACTTTATCCTCTTTAACTATATTCCAAAATATTTAATCTTTGTTTTTATTAGTTAGAAATCTTTATATCTTCTTATAGATTGAGAACTTTGGAAATATATAAAAATGATTCTGAAAATGTATAAATATAATGAGACAATTTTCGTTTATTGAAAATAGAAATAATTCTAAAATGTTCCCTTATTTTATAATAAAAACATATTAACATTATAATTATTTTATGTTAAAATTATATGCTAATAAAATTATTAAAAATCTAACCTTTATAAATATTATATCAATGTCATTTTAAATTCTCAAGATAAGTTGCATTGTTGAAGAAGATAGTTCAACTGTTTCTGGCTTTGTAATTATTTATCATCATAAATTACAATGCCCTAAAATTTACCCATGTGTTATAACTAGAGATGGTGTAAAATCTGACAAGTTTTACTTAATTCAATCAGTAATTTAACTCTAAACCTAGAACATTTGGGTTCTAAATGTATTGTTTGTATTTCTTACTTTTTAATGTGATGTGATTAAAAAAAACTAATTAATATAAACTATTTTAGTAATGTTATTATAAATAATGTATAGAGAATAAATAAAACTAGTGATACAAATTGTAATTCATTAAACTAATATCAATCAGTAATTTATGTCAAAACCTAGAACACATTAACTCAATACTTATGCAATGATTGTTTTTGAATTTTTTTATAATGTGATGTGATTCAGAAATCCTAAGCATGTTAAAATATTTTATCAATGTTATTATAAATGTTGAAGTTGGAAGACGGTTCTAAAGAAATTACTTAGATTATTTGGATTTATTAACAATATTTTTGTAACAATATATTGTTTTAAAATTTGTTCATGGTTTAAAAGAGATGGTAGCTTAAATTTTATTACATTTTATATATTTTATCACATTTTATATATTTTATCAGCTTAACTTGATATCTAAACTCATGTTTAAAAAATATGCAATACCATGAAGATATTATCGTAATAGTATTAAACTTGAGACAGGAATAATTTGTATTCATACATAAAAACTAATAAGTAATGAAAAATGAAATGTCTGAAATCTGTGTTTGTCGTAGTTTATATATATATATACACAAGGTACGTTGCTCAGTCCACACATGCAGTGGTGACTTTGTAATATTAGTTTTTTGTATAACACATTACACTTAGCATTTATTGAAAATTTCATCTCAATCATTTCATTACATTATTGTTTATGAACAGGAGTTTCGATTATTTATGGTTTTCTAGTTTTTTACACTGTGACTATAGGAAACGTGGGGTTACTATCATTTTACTGTCGAATATATCACAGGCGACTTTCACGTCATAATGTCATCAGAAGTCATCAAAGATACGAATTATGTACCGCAGATTCCCCTCTCCGACAGCATCTGACGTCTTGTGACATCATTATGTCACACGTCGTCATAATGTTCCATTAAGTCGCCTGTGATATATCTCGACTATAATACAGTAACATCAAAGTATTTTATTAATATTTTCAACCAAATTTTGTAAAAATTTAAGAACGTCATTAAGGGTATTGAATAACTGTGATTAAGGAAACAATAGAATATTCTTTCGAATTGTTCTTAATACAAACACAAAAGTCTCAGCTTCACTAAAAATTATATTTTTACTTTGATCTCTAATTATCCCTCTCTCTTTATTTTTTCAGTGAGGGTTTCTCATTGCTGACATACGTAATTTCCTAAATGATTACAATCTCTTCACTAAACGTTCTTTTCTATTTTTACGTTATTCTTTTAAAAGAAATAATGTACCTGATTTTTCCTCTAATATTTTTTTTGCCTTCCTGATCACACACGTAAGTAAAGGGCTCGATTACGAAAATCTATGACGTTAAATTTTCGTCATAAAGTCGTACGTTACATCAAGAGAAACTTCTGGTCTTTTGTTACGAAAAACTACACAATCACACATACACTTATGCATTTTAAATTGATGTGGGAGTGGTCTTGTAGAGTCCTGAGTTAGAATTGTTATAACTGTTGCCACAAATAAAGTCATTATGCTTTGAATGGTGAGATAGAATCTTAATAGTGAGGGAACTGGATACGTTTCGGAGGTTCGAATGAAACGTCTCTATAATACTCTCTTTGTTATTGTGAAGTATCATTGCTTTCTGATATTTGTAAAGGGATATTAAGAAATGCAGAGTTGATTATGATTAATTAAAGCTACCATACATTACTTTAATTGCGAATGTAGAAATTAGCATAATATAATGAAGCTTTAAGACTGCCTCATACAGCTGTGTAAATACAGATAGATTTCTGTTTATAATGTCATTAACAGTGTTAATGATTTCTTGAGGAAAATCACCATTGTTTCAATTATTGTGCTTTTTTCGTATATTGTATGTTCTATTCACGATAAAAAATCATTATATATTGTAGGATTTACTGCTCATAAGGAAACAGCCTATAAAAGTATGTCAAGCGGCACCCGAGCTATTAGCTAAATCCCCAGTGGTGACGATTTTACAATCTTTAATAGTGTGCTTCTTTAGATGTGAGAAATTTTAAGTTGCAATACAGTTATAAAATATACAGTCGTTAAAAATATTTAGAGGACCGTAAACTTTTGTAGCTCTATTCCAAAGTAATAGTAATTTAACATAAAAGGAAAAATAAAAGATAAAATTAAAATAATAATCTAGGTTAAATAGTACAAGGTGCAACAGCTATTAAGAAATTACAGTTACGATAATAAAAATAAATGAAAATATGGTACTTCCCTAATTAATTAAGCTACAAGTTAGGATTGCGTTAATAAAAAATACGGTACTACAATATCTGTAAATAATTAAAAATATTTAGAGGACCGTAAATTTTTGTAGCTCTATTTCAAAGTAATAGTAATTTAACATAAAAGGAAAAATAAAAGCTAAAATTAAAATAATAATCTAGGTTAAATAGCAGAAGGTGCAACAGCTATTAATAAATTACTGTTACGATAATAAAAATAAATGAAACTATGGTACTTCCCTAATTAATTAAGCTACAAGTTAGGATTACGTTAATAAAAAATACGGTACTACAATATCTGTAAATAATTAAAAGCTTCAAATAAAAAAAATTAGAAAAATTTAAAAATTTAGATGACACTGTACACGGATCGAGAAGAGTCTTTGTGGTACCCTTAAAAATATGCCTATATTTAAATTTCACATTTTTAAACCAAAAAGTAACTGTGGATTTTTTGCAGGTACAATGTATCAATTAAAATCTTTGTTATGTTTCTATTCACAGCCAAAAATACGAATGGAATAATCTCTGTTTGTTTATGCTTAAAACATTTTTAAAATAACAAAAAAAAAGTTTTAATTTTTTTAGTGATTTGAACTGCAAAATAGTGTTTGATTCTTATCGAGATGTGCTAAATCAACATGGACTGTAATGACGTCTTATGGGTCAGCATAAGCTTGTTAGCTGTTGTAGGTTACAATCTAAGCTACTGACCGTTGAATACTGTATAACTCTTAAGAAGTTTTGCAGAGAAACTTCTTAATATTTTAATTATTTTTTCTTTATTTATTTATCTTAATCCTTTAATACTTGTAGGAAGGACTATTTTCTCTAATATTATCTAAGATTTTACTTTCGTATTTGAAATAAATATAGAAATATATAACAAGTAATAAAAAATAGTTTAGCGCTA
The DNA here is from genome assembly GCA_032207245.1 of Pardosa pseudoannulata. Lineage (NCBI taxonomy): Eukaryota > Metazoa > Arthropoda > Arachnida > Araneae > Lycosidae > Pardosa > Pardosa pseudoannulata. The sequence goes on from CM063508.1 coordinate 18,147,259, forward strand.
GTAATAGATTTTTCTTTCGTGTTTGCAATATAGAAATATCTAAAAAGTACTAAAAAATAATTTAGTGTTATACTTAATACATATTATTTTTAATATGAAACAACAAATAAAATGTATTCTGTAATACTTATAGTTCCAGCAAATTTTTTCTTTATTTATTTATCTTAATTCTTTAATACTTGTAGAAAGCATTATTTCCTCTAATATTATTTAAGATTTTTCTTCCGCATTTGAAATAAATATAGAAATATATAAAAAGTTATAAAAAATAGTTTAGCGCTAGTAATAGATTTTTCTTTCGTGTTTGCAATAAATATAGAAATATGTAAAAAGTACTAAAAAATAATTTAATACTATACTTAATACAAATTATTTTTTATAAGAAACAACAAATAAAATCTATTCTGTAATACTTATAGTTTCCAGCAAATATAAATCATTAAATTCAAGAAAAACTGAATATTCCATTTGTATTTAAATATATTATTAAAATTTATTATATATAACCCACAGAAAATTCATTCCTCTAATGGTTTAAGTCAACATATGTTCCTTTTATTTTAACTACAGTACGAGAAATATTTCAAAATCATCTGAATTTTCTGCCCATTGGATTTTCTTTTCTTAACGGCAAGTCAATATTTTCATTTCCAATAAACTGTTTTAGCATATGTTTTCTAAATATAAACAGTAAATGAAAGTTTAAATATTATACAGGTGTTTCATTTATATGTTTACCGTTATAAAATTATATATAACAGTAATTCCCGATGGATTAAAAATTCGCTACAATATTAAATTTAGGTCTCAAATAATCCGTTTGTAGTTTCTAATAGCATTACAATAATCTGATTTACAGAATCAAAAATTTACCATATTTACGAAGAAATTACTATGAATGATTTTAATTCTAGTAATGTATTACATAAATTTCAGTGTTTTATGTATTTTTGACGAGTGATCCAAAGTAAGGACAAATTATAAATTATTAATCTTTTTATCTTTATTCATTGGTAAAATATACCAATGAATAAAGATAAAAAGATGCGGTCTGTACCATTTGGATGGAACTGAAGCCAGGAGTTTTGTCATGCATACAAAATATTCTAGAATAGCTATCAGAAAATGGCGCTATAATCATTTGCTCTTCGTTGACTATCAGATGATATATCAGTAGAACATTACATGCCATTTACTTTAGAAACTGCGAGAAACTGAAGACTTTCAGAATTAAAGCTATATCATAAAGGAGTGGGGGAGCCTGTGATATATGCAAGAAATCACCATACCTACTTTTTATGAATATACCAAGAACCCTGAAGTCGGGACTTAAGTTTACGCTTTATACTGGGACATAAATAAAAAATTCAGAAAATAAAGCTGCAAATGTACACAAACAATTTATTCCATTTCCAAATTTATAACTAATACAAGTCATATGCTTTTTATATAACATGAATTAAAACTTTGAGTTGTAACACACATAATGTTTCTTTGGAATCTGAAACCGTTTAAACATTTTAATGGCATCAGTCCGCAAGTGAAAACGCTTCATTTTAATATAGAATGTTAGTTCTTTGCTTCATTTTCTTACACTTTAATACATATGAAATCGAGTAAATAACCATATTGTCTATATAAGTGTATATATATATATATATATATACATATATATATATATATATATATATATATATATATATATATATATATATATATATATATATATATATATATATATATATATATATATATATATATATATATATATATATATGTATATATATATATGTATGTATATATATATATATATATATATATATATATATTATATATATATATATATATATATATATATATATATTATATATATATATATATATATATAATATATATATATATATATATATATATATATATATATATATATATATATTATATATATATATATATATATATATGTATATACATACATATTATATATACATATATGTATATATATATACATGTATATATATATATATATATATGTATATATATATTATATATATATATATATTATATTATATATATATATATATATATATATATATATACCTTTAACCTGGAATCAAAAAACACTTGAGAAGAATGTGACGAATTACTAAAATTTTAAAATACAAAGTTTTGTCTTAGTTGAATGAATATATAATCTTTTTATCGATACTGAGTCTAATTCCTCAAAAAATACTTTATTTTAAGGCTTAATAATATAATCTATAAATTCAAAGAACTTAGAACTAACTTGAACTAAAAGCGTAACAAATTCTTTAAAAAAAAATCAGTGAATAAGAAATTCCTAAGAATAAGTTTTTCTATATCGTGATTTTGTATATAATTTAGGGTAAACTGTGATTTCCTTTAAAAATTTTGTTCATAAATTTTTGAGTTATCCAAAATTGTAAAAGACAAATCTTTAACTTAGCTGAATAAATGTATTTCTAACGTAGCTGAGACACCCAAGTAGCATATATATGAACATGTTAAATGAAGACGCATTTAAATCGGAAACAAATATTATTTCTAAATTCTCACTAAAGTACTCTATTTTTAGGGTTAACATTATTAGCCTTAAATTCATATGGGGTTTCTTTGAAACTAACTTATAACAGGTAATAAATAGACTTTTTCTGATTCGTAGAAAATCACTGTTCATAAGAACAACAAATCCTTAGGAAGCTGCTTCCCTTCATTGTGATTCTTCATGAAAGTTAGAAAAAAATATTTTAATTAAAATTTCCTTAGTGAATCAAAAACTGTACAAGAGAATGCTTTAAACAAAATTAATGATTATATAGTACCCACAAAGAACTACAAACACCCAGTAGTAAAATCATGAGTATGGAGAATAAAGAAATATTTTATCGCTGTAACAGATACATAGTCTTAATTTCTCAATAAAATGCTGAGTTTCAGGCTTAAAATTACAAGCCCTAAATTTAAAGTATGTCACAGAGTATAACATGCAACAAATCGGCTCTTTCTTATTCGGGGAAAAGTGTCCTCAAAATAACTGCTTAGTGATTACATAGTACCTAAAATGGAGTACAATCACCCAGTAGTAAAATCATGAGCATGGATAATAAAAAAAAATATTATATCGCTGTAACAGATACATAGTCTTAATTCCGCAATAAAATGCTCTATTTTCAGGCCTAATACTATAAACCCTAATTTTAAAGTGTTACTAAGAGACTAACATGCAACAAATCGGCTCTTTCTTATTCGGGGAAAAGTGTCCTCAAAATAACTGCTTAGTGATTACATAGTACCTAAAATGGAGTACAATCACCCAGTAGTAAAATCATGAGCATGGAGAATAAAGAAATATTTTATTGCTGTAACCGATACTTAGTCTAATTTCTTAATAAAATGCTGAGTTTCGGGCTTAAAATTACAAGCCCTAAATTTAAAGTATGTCACAGAGTATAACATGCAACAAATCGGCTCTTTCTTATTCGGGGAAAAGTGTCCTCAAAATAACTGCTTAGTGATTACATAGTACCTACAATGGAGTACAAACACCCAGTAGTAAAATCATGAGTATGGAGAATAAAGAAATATTTTATCGCTGTAACAGATACATAGTCTTAATTTCTCAATAAAATGCTGAGTTTCAGGCTTAAAATTACAAGCCCTAAATTTAAAGTGTTACGACGAGACTAACATGCAACAAATCGTCTATTTCTTATTCAGGGAAAAGTTTCCTCAAAATAACTGCTTAATGATTACTTAGTACCTACAATGGAGTACAAACACCCAGTAGTAAAAATCATGAGCATAGATAATAAAAAAATATTATATCGCTGTAACAGATACATAGTCTTAATTTCTTAATAAATTGCTCTATTTTCAGGCCTAATACTATAAATTTAAAGTGTTACTACGAGACTAACATGCAACAAATCGGCTCTTTCTTATTCGAAAAGTGTCCTCAAAATAACTGCTTAGTGATTACATAGTACCTAAAATTGAGTATTAACATCCAGTAGTAAATTCATGAGTATGGATAATAAAGAAATATTTTATCGCTGTAACAGATACTTAGTCGAATTTCTTAATAAAATGCTCTAGTTTCGGGCTTAATATTATAAGCTCTAAATTTAAAATGTTAATATGTGACTAACATGCAACAAATCGGCTATTTCTTATTCGAGGAAAAGTGCCCTCAAAATAACTACTTGATTATTACATAGTACTTACAATGGAGTACAAACACCCAGTAGTAAAATCATGAGTATGGAGAATAAAGAAATATTTTATCGCTGTAACAGATACATAGTCTTAATTTCTCAATAAAATGCTGAGTTTCGGGCTTAAAATTACAAGCCCTAAATTTAAAGTATGTCACAGAGTATAACATGCAACAAATCGGCTCTTTCTTATTCGGGGAAAAGTGTCCTCAAAATAACTGCTTAGTGATTACATAGTACCTACAATGGAGTACAATCACCCAGTAGTAAAATCATGAGCATGGAGAATAAAGAAATATTTTATTGCTGTAACCGATACTTAGTCTAATTTCTTAATAAAATGCTTTATTTTCAGGCTTAATATTATAAGCCCTAAATTTAAAGTGTTACTAAGATACTAACATGCAACAAATCGGCTCTTTCTTATTCGGGGAAAAGTGTCCTCAAAATAACTGCTTCACATTAGCATAATGAATGCATGCACTCAGGTCATTCCGGATGTTTTAGGACACGACACTGTTTTAGCGCCTTACAAATAAAGGCATGTAAAGGGTTTAAGTTGTGCATAATATTTTGCGAACACGCGATACATCGTGTACGATGTTGGATATGCCGATAAACGAAGAGAAGAAAAAGCGTTTTATTTAGGTTAAATTCGATTGGTTGCTATTTCCGTACTATTTGTTGTGGTTGAGGTTCCAGAAACGTATTTCAATTGTTCAGTCAATAAAACCCCATTTTCATTATCGATTTATAGAGTAAAGGCTAATTCGTTTAAAGACTATGAAAAAAACATATCGCATCTGTCAGAATAATCATATGTATTTTATGTTTGTAAAACAAAAATATGTGGTTATATAAGGCTGTATTACATTGTTTCAAAATATCCCCTATTTAAAGTTAGGTATTGTAGATTACTTTCAGTAAAACATGTTTTATTTTATTTTGTATTATCAATGAAACTAGTTAAAACAATTAAGCACGACAGAAATACATTATTTATCTACCAAAGATTTACACATATAATCAATGTATTTTTGCCTTATCAGTTAATCTAGTTAAAACATTTACGCATTATATAAATATTTTACTTAAGAATCAACAATTTAAAACTATAAACATTACCTTTTCAAAATCAATATTAACTGTTATTACTGTGACAGAAAAAGGTATTATCTCATGATTACATTCAGAAATATATATATTTTATATAAGAAGAAAAATTAATATATTATTGTAATAATTATAAACATATTTTATTTGAGAACAATATATATCGGTATAAGATACTGTATTACATTGTTTCAGTATATTCAAATGAGAATCATTCGTCATCATTTCAGATTAGATGTTAAAGGGTTTTAATATTTATTTTTAACTAAATATGTTTTTGTTATATCATTAATTTGCTTTCGAAAAGTTTTATATTTAAAATTAGGTATTGAAGGAATTTATGGTTTACTTTCAGATAAATATTTTTGTCTCAGAGAAAATGAGAGTTAAAGCATTTAAACCCCATAAAAATACATTTCTTAAAAATCAATAAGTTAAATATTGTAAGTCATGCATTTTTTAAAGATTAATATTAACTGATATTATTATATCATATATAAAGTAAATATATTAACCTAAAGATTTTTGCATTCAGGAATGGTCATTTGATTAAATTGTAGACAAGAGATTGACTAATTTTTGAGCTAGTTATGTGCATATCCTCGATTTAAAATTAAATATTGAACGGGATTATTATTTGTTTTCAACAAAATATAGTTTTTTGCCGTATCTGTGGCTATGGTTACAAGAATTACAAGCGAAAAGTACATGATTTATGAATCAATGATTTAAAAATCTAAGGAATGCATTTTTAGCCAATATTAATTGTTATTACAATGGCAGTAATTAGTAAGGATATTAAGCTGATTAACTCCATGTAACTACATTACGTTGGGTCAACGTCTTTATAACATGTTGGGCAAGTGACGGCCAAGAGTTGACTAAAGGTAGTTTTAAACATAATTACAAATTAATGATACGATGGGCCAACTCATTGCCAATGTAATATTACGATGGTCTAGCTGAATGTCAACGTAGCGCAAGATGTGCCAAAATAAATGCCCGACGTAATACTAGGAGTGCCAATTATATGAGAACGAATATTCGGCTGGCCTAATTGAATTTCAACTTAATCCTAGAATGGCCCAACTGAATGCTAAGAAATATTACGCTGCCTAAATGAATGCGTCGTAATACTAGATTGGTCCAACAGTACGCCAACGTAATATTACGATGGCCCAATTGAATTCTAACGTATTATTACATTGGCCCAACTGAATGCAAACGGACAGTTTGGATGGGTCAAATTATACATTTTTGTGATTGTAACAAAAACTGTACAACTGCATTACATTTTTCTCAGAGTTTAGAAAAAATGCAGTTTTTTTTGTTAAATTAACTCAAATGTGATGTAATTCTACAATTAACGAAAAGAACACAAAAAACTCTAGCTGCTAGAGGCTGACTGTAGAACTAAATTAAACCTTTCAGAGTTACCTCAGTAAGAAACTGGCTTTTTTATGTTCCAAACTCAGAAAAATGTGACGCATTTGTACAGTTTACAGCAAACAAACTTTACTCCTTTACATTTCTCACCCAGACATTAATATGCACGAGTTAAAAACATGTATATAAACTTCCATGCATTCATTTATAATTTATTTTTTAAAATTAAGTGTCAAAGCAATCATATGGCCGAGTCTTACAAGTTTAAAAAGATATTTCTTTTACGTTATGATTTTATAGAGTACTCTACATTTGGAAATAAATATTTCATTGAAGATAAATGAATATATAAAATTTCGACATAATAAACTTAGGCATACTATGATTAAAAGTTAAAATATATTGTTATATGATGTTTTATTACATTGTTTCAAAATGTGCTCTATTTAAAATTAGATATTAAACGATTTTGTATTCTTATATCATATAAACCAGTTTATTTCAATTATAATATGTATGATTCTAGTTTAAAATAAACCAGCGAGATATAAATGTTTTAATTATCAATCTAAGTCGTATTACTACGACTGGAAAAATATATATTACTTTTTATAAAATAAAAACTTGGCTGAATCGAAATGATTGATTAAGACATAATAATAATTCTTTTTGTAATAACATACGCTAACAATTACGATGATAAAACAACATTGTAGCAATATTGTTGTAATTAATAAGAACCAAAATAGAAAAATAAATCCTAAAAATGTTTCGTATTAAATTTATGAAATACATGTTTTATATTATATGATGTATTAAAATTTAAAATGTCAATAATCATATTTGTTTTCTTCTAAAATTACAGTACATGAAAATTGTTTCGTTTTGTAATCAGTAAAATATCAAAAGAAAAAAGTATATTTAATTAGAAATTTTAAACACTCTATATTATTTGAAATTATAAGTAGCAAATATGTCTAGCAGAAATACATTAAATATATTTTAGAACAGTTAATGTATATACGTCTGTGGTCAATAAAAGGGGAAATGTAATGCATTTATTTGTAAAATTGGTAATAAAAAGAGTATTATAGTTATGAGTCATGGAAAATAATTACAACTTCTTACACTTGCATTGTGTACTGGTTTAATAATAGATTCTTTTAATACGTATGTTAATAAATATTTATATATGAATATATTTAGAAGATTTATATTAAATATTGTCCAACGTAAGAATAAGAGTTCATATTATTGCATTCGTTAAATTATCTTTGTATATGTTCTAAAAAAATTCCATAAACACAACTCAAAAATTAATTCATTAACTGCGAGAGAAATAAAAATTAAATGTAAATCATATATTTGATTGAAATTCTTTATTTGACTTTTCTGTTGACTACTAGATTGTCTATAGTTATTGTTAAATCCCTAGATTGTCTCTGTTCAGTTTAATGAACGGTGATCGATTAGTCTACAGATGGATAAACTAGAAGATATCACTACATTTCGGTGTAGCTCGGAAGGCAAAGGCAATGATCTCGTAACTAGAAGGTCGCTAGTTCGACGCTCGATCCGGCGTAAGATCCACCGTGTTGGTTAATGGTGACTGGTTAAAGTAAATATGTATGATCACCATGTCCTCCAAGTTCTCAAACGATACCTCTAGGTTGGCAGTTCTAATTTGGGGTCTTCTGTCTGGTCTTTGCTTCCAAGGACATACTTCACCTAAGACATTCTTTCACCGTAGCGGTGCTATCATACATAAGGCACTCCTTTGTCTCAATTCGTATGGCCTCAAGTTCACGTGATTGGCTCATCCAACTTGCATTAGATACAACAACATTTCAGCGTCGATACTATCATACATATTTTCAGTATCAAAATGTAAAGGGCAGGATCCATGGTGATATCCCCTCTACGTTATGTAAGCAAATATCTGTAAAAACAATCTTTAAAAGGGTTCATAGTAGTATTGGATCCCATGTAGGAAATCAATCATCACATTTATCAAAAATTATTATTTTCCTGCATGGCCAAGCTATTCCTTCAGTTTATTCCCTATTTCTACCTGTTCGGTCTTTCTATCTATCTCTCCCATAAGATTGAGGCTTTGTAAGGGTAGAGCATGTTAGGGGACCCATTTTTGATGCCCGTATTGTACAACCCAATCTGTTCATTTAAAGTTTTAACAAAATTTATTGACGGACACATCAACGCTTTACCTTTTTAGGAAAAGCAGTGCCTTGTCCTCTTGTTTAAACAAAGTGCGGTAAAATAATGAAATCGTTCGCACATATATATGCAATTATGCGTATTATATGTATTATTTCATTTCTCCTCGTTCACATTACTTTTTTTCCTCGACAAGAAAAGAAATTTGATGACTTAGATGCACTCTTGGACTACTTAGCAGAACTTTTACATGATCAGAACACGTGACACTGATTTCTCTGTACGAGCAGCAGTAGCTCAGTCAGCAAACATAGTGATATTGTAGCTACAAAGTCACGGGTTCGGGGCCCAAACCGCCTTAAGATCCACCGTGTTCCTTAAGGGTGACTGAAGTCCGTAAAAAATGTTCGAGGCCACAATGTCCTCCACGTTCTCAATCAATACCTCTGGGGGTTACAGGTCAAGTCTATGAGTATTCTTCTTGGTCTCTGCTTCTAAATTACGAGGAGCCAGTGGTAGCAATGTTACATGCATCTGTAGCATACCTTAATCTACATGAGCTCCTCGGTGGTGCTAAATTAGTAACAGCTTCTAAGCGATGCTTAGCATAAAATGTATATGTATGCATTGTCATTTACATTGAACTAAAAATATTTCTTTTTACATATTTTTATTACATAATAATTTTCTTAATGGGGTACATTTCTACTATAATTGTTTGTGTATTATTCAATCAACAAATGTAATTTATTTATAATGTGCGTATGAAAATTCGAACGCTTTTATAGAATGCTAGTTATAAAAGTATATGTAACGTTGCAAAATAAAATTATTTTGTCATTATAGAATTTTTTAATTAATTTTTAGTAACATAGTAACCATAATATACGCCTCAAAAGTAATAGTAAGAATAATAGAAGGAATGAACATTTTAAATAGTTCTACTACAAATATTATGATCCTTTTAGATACTTAAGCTGTTATTCTTGAAAGTGTCAAGAACAGCATGATAAACTTCCTCGAGCTTAATATAGCAGGGTAAGTTTGGAGTTATTTTATGTATACGCATACTGTCGAACGATATTCAAGTCAGCTCCAACGATAATCCCTCTATAGTCATAAAAGTACTTGGAAAACTCTCACCGCACTTCTTAGGAATATCAATCAGTTGCATCGTTATGTTACACAAACAAAGAACAAAGCTTTTAGGGGAAGAATTAAGATGGATGGCGCAACGAAGATGTGTGTGAACGCTTTAATCCACTGCTAGTAAAAATTTCTCTTTTATTTATCCGTATTCATTTTGCGAACATGATAAATATATTTATTTTAGGAATAAGAATAACATTGTGTCCAAGCACGTTAAAAATTGGTTTATAATGTGTCAAGAGAGCATTTTAGCAATTACAGCTATAAATATATCTTATCAATTTAGTGTTATTATAAAATACATATATAAGACGGAAAATTGTGTCTTTTGACGTAATTAACGTGAATATTAGCAGGATTAAAATAATCAAAAAATATTTTAAGTATACACACACACACACATATATATATATATATATATATATATATATATATATATATATATATATATATATATATATATATATATATATATATATATATATATATATATATATAAATATAATATATATATATATATATATATATATATATATATATATAAGGTTAATCTGAAAGCACATTATATTTATGACTGAAATTGCGTAGCAGAG
>CM063508.1:18162906-18182906 GCA_032207245.1 Pardosa pseudoannulata
TTGGAAATTTTTGAATTGTTTAAAACTGACCCCACTGAAATAATAAAATTATTACCTGTAAAACTGTAAATCTTTACATTAATATCATAGGAAACTTTAAAAACTTTGTTGTGGTGTAGAACATTGCATTGTCATTTCGAAGACATTGATAACCCCAAGTTGCTTTACATTGCTTTTAATTATAGTATAGTATCACTGTTCTATATTACAATGTTCAAAATTAGAAAAAATGATAAGAAAATATGCAAAAAATATATATAAAAATTACAAAGTAAAAGGAGCATTCCACGTGCTATGCCTCAAAAAAAAAGAGATGCCAATGTCCAAGAGAACGCTGCATTCTTTACCTTCCTTCTTTTGACTCTGGCAACCCTACACTTTTTCCATTATCCTGTTCGTTGTTCCATTGTCCTTTTTACAATGTGTCCTTTTCCGGCTCTGCCCAGAAGGACCGGGACTCCAAGGATGGTCCTGAATCGCCTCCTGGAGACCAATCACAATTCTCCAAAACTTGGTGAAGTTTAAGTGCACTTATTTTCTCTGGCCACACCACACGCTTCTTGGAGTTGCGAAATAACTTGGGCATTCAACCCACAACATGTGAGTATGGCGAACACTCCTCCCCATCGACAGCAAAAATTTCTTTTCGACACACATATGAATAAAAGGGCGAAAAAAATGAAGTATGGAAACATTGGCAAAAACTAAGTATAGAAACAGTGGCAAAAATTAAGTATATATACATTGAGAAAAATTAAGTATAGAAACAATAGTAAAAATCCAGTATATTAAGTTCATAATATTAAATCAAAATTCAAACCTAAATGGCAATTACAATTGATACTCATTTGAGCTCCATTTAGGTTTGTGAAACCGATTTGCTCGCCGCACTCACACAAACTTTAAATGCATTTTACTCGAAATAATGTTTTTTAACTTGATCGAACTGCAAATGTAAAAAGTAAAACAATAGCACATATTAATTTAAACTTTTCAAAGTATATGCATAAATCCTCAAGTCAAAGTCTATCTAATTTGTCTCTAATATTTTTTTCATTTAGAATTTTCAATAGAATTTTTGAAAATTATTTTAACTTTTTGGAAATTTCAATCCCTTGGTGTAATAAATTTGATATTTTTTAAAAATTTCAATAGGTGAAGAATTATACCTAATAATTTTTGTTTAGAAAAAAAAAGAAAATTATTAATGAAGCTCACATTATCTTGTAATTTGTGCACAGTGTGTTCGAAAAATTGAAAATTTTTAAAAATAAGCTCTTATTTTTCACTTCTTCAAAAGAGTTTTTATTTCTTAGAAAGAATGTAAATTCATCAAAACTTCTTAGAGAAAAATGTAGAACAAATGAGTAATGTTTTAAATATGATAGTTAAAAGAGGATATTATAATTCGAAAAAGAATAAAAAATCTACCTTTAAAAGTTGCTTAAAAGTCATGTGGCCATTTAGTAGGACAGCTTAATTGTATATCAGTATTTTAACTGTTGTATCATTTAATAGATTTTCCTAGCCTGCATACTTCTCAAAATTATCTGTCTTTACTTAGGTTTCTCAAATATATTTTATGGTTATCAGTGTGTTAACTGTTATATCATTTAATAGATTTTCCTAGCCTGCATACTTCTCAAAATTATCTGTCTTCACTCAGGTTTCTCAAATATATTTTATGGTTATATAACTTAAAAATATCTTGAATGTTCCAAGAAATATTTTATATATCTCTAAAAACCTATAGATAGTGAATTCTCTTACTTGAACTTACAGTATTAAATCATCTCTCCATCAGATATGAGCGATGAAGGAAAATAAATCCATCATTTAAGATTCATGTTATGATGGATCGCAGAAGTTGCATAAGATGTATTATCTGAGCTACACTTAATATTACATATGCTACCGAGTATATATCTAGAAGCAGCCAGATATTCATACAAATCACTTTTTTGTTTACTACAATTATGTTAAATCAACGAAAAATAAAAAAAAGGAAATTACAGTGTCATTGACTTCGGTAGTAAAGGCTTTGGAAACATAAGGGAATTTTCAACAATGTATATGAAATGTATTTTAATAGGACAGTTAACTTTCAAAATAAAATTTTTTAAAACTCTTACTCTGAATTATTTAAAATATATTTACGGGGGAGTGGTTAGAATTTCACGGCAATATTTTTATAATTTTGTAAGTTCTCGATTGTATTAAAAAGATGATAATTGAACATTTTTAAGTGAACTGCTTTACTCTATAGAGTCATTTTTATCAGCTTTTACGAGATAGAAGAAAACTTATCTGTTGTTGTTGTTGAGCGTTGCCTTTGCCGACTGAGCTAGAGTGGATAAAAAAAGATATTACTATAGATATTGTTGTTATTTCTCATGTCAATTAGTAAAACCAAGCACGATTGAGCAGGAAGCTACTCGGATTAAGGCAAAAGGATGGGCCATTCGTGTTTAAAGAGCACTACAAGGGTGAAAGTACGACTTATACTCAAATAGGTCCTCGTAGTGTTGAAACAGGGACCAAGCAGCAGACCCATAGGCTTAGACCACCCCCATCAATATTGATTGAGAACATGGAGGACAATGTTAATCAGAGCCTACTGGTATTAAGGCAAAGGGGTGCTCTTGCACCTTTCGTTTTTAAAGAGTACCATAAGGGTGAAAGTACGACTTATACTCAAATAGGTCCTCGTACTTTTGAAACAGAGACCAAGCAGAAGACCCATAGGCTTAGACCACCCCCATCAATATTGATTGAGAACTTGGAGGACAATGTTAATCAGAGCCTACTGGTATTAAGGTAAAGGGGTGCTCGTGCACCTTTCGTTTTTAAAGAGCAACCATACGGGTGAAAGTACGACTTATACTCAAATCAGTCCTCGTACTTTTGAAACAGAGACCAAGCAGAAAACCCATAGACTTAGACCACCCCCATCAATAAAGCTTGAGAACTTGGAGGACATTGTTAGTCAGAGCCTACTCGTATTAAAAATATATTGAAAAATATATTTCCTAATTCCACATATTATATTTAATAAGTAGGTTTTTATTTCTTGTTTTTCTGGAAGTAATAAATAGAGCTAGCATTTTGTATAATTAATGCTTTTATTTCCTTTATACAGCCAATGCGTTCAGAACATTAGCTGTATAAAGATCTAAATACAATTCACATTTAGTTAACATATATGTTTATAATTACTTTTATTAAGAAGCAAAATACAAAAAAAAATTGTTATTTCTTCAAATATTGAAAATCAATTTTATGTTTGAATTAAATGTAATTAAAAATAACTTACATCATTAACATTTTTCAAGAATTTATTCTAAATACACATGTCAAACCATACTATTTATCACTCGACAAATATTTAATTGTATAATTACAGCTCGAAGGCAGTAACTAAATATATTACATCGTAATAAAATTGTTAAATTAATAAATTGTAACTAGTTTTATTTCTTTATTTTGCCTAGTAAACATTACATGTATAAAGTACTGTTTAAAAATTTATTTAAAAAATTCATTTCAACGTCATATATGGTACTAATGATTTCATTTTCTTTAAGACATTGATACAAACATTTCATTTGTTTTTGTAAAAATTTTAATCAATTTCTTTTGTCAGATTTTTTAAAAAATAACCTGGATCAATTTTTTGTGATCGAAAGATGATTTTTTGTGAGAATGGAGAGTAAAGCATAGCAAGAGAAATAAGTTGAAGTACAATATTCTTTGACAGGAATAAAATGAAGAAAGAGAGATACTTTTCTATTTTTATATGCCTAAGCTCATAAACAAATATCCAGATGTTGAAAAACTGAAATGTTTCGCTGAAGACGTATGCACTCAAGCACATGCGTAAAGTAAAATGTTAAAATTTTGTTTAAACATTGAAGAGCGATGAAAGACTCTGGAAATGTATTTGCTAAAGAAGTTATTTGAATCTGTCGAAAAAATAACCTTCCAGCGTTGAATCAAACTAATACATTATATATTTTTCGATTTTCTGAGATAAAGATTAAAAGCGAAAACCAACGAGCGTTTCACAGTTTTTATTTTGTTACATTTTTTCTTTAAAATACTTGAATATTTATATGGTCGTTTTACACCTCGAAACTCACAATATAAATTTTCATTTGAAACTTTCTGAGCTGCAGGTATTTGGTATGGCTGAGTTGCGATATTGAATTATAATGAATACGATAAATAAATATATTAAATTAAAAATTTGTACATTTGTTAATTCAAATTAGATTACTATATCTATTAACCCTTTCGTGGGCCATTTATTTCTCACTCCACGTTTCCAAGCTTTCAAAACAGAGCTGCTAATTTTATTCAATCGATCGAACAATTGATGACAGCACAAAATCGAAGCGGGAATCAGTCTTCCCGTCGTTTCAATAACAAGACCAATATATTATAATGGGTTTTGCTCTTCCCACAGGTGTATTTTGTAAGATCATGTAGGTGGGAAGTAATCTTCCCATAGCCCACGAAAGGGTTAAATTTCTTAATTAGTTTGTTAAAGTATATTTTATCTTCAAATAACTGAAATACACGGCTTTGCCTGGGTAAAGACAATTCATGGTATTTTTAAATTAAACTTAATTATTATTATTATTGGTAAATGATGCAAAGATATAATGCAACTGCATTTTTAAACACTTAATAAGCATAATTTTTAACGGAAAGTTACAGCTGCACAATCGTTTACGTTTCTCTGATAGTATAATTAACAAACAACAAATCTAGCTTTTCAAATCATGTGCAAGACACGTGCTTTTAGGTATATCAGATACTATGTATAACAATTACCACAGGCTAATCACGTAATTTGAAAATCAAAAAGAAATGCTGTTAAGGGTTAAATTTCTTAATTAGTTTTCTGTTACAAAAACTGAAATACACGCCTTGGGTAAAACAGTTTTTTTAAATTAAACTTAATTATTTAGTGACTTGAGAGGTATTGAATGTACAAAACAGTTTATATAACTGAAACTAAATGTTTGTAACAGGATAAATTTTGGAAAATTTTACCTTTTGATATATCATATTTAACGCTTCAAGCAACGTGATAGGTAATAATCTATTTCCCTATAAAATCTGTAGACCGTGTTTGAAAACCAAAAAACTAATTACTTAATTAGTAATTTGAAAAATGATGTTCTTAGTAATTATTTTTTTCATAGTTATTCAAAAATTTTTTGACTTAAAAAATATCAAGCTTGTTCTTTAAAAATGTTTTAAAAATATTGTATATTGATTTAATTAAATTATTACCTATAAAACTACTTTTTGTTAAAAAATACAAGAATAAATTACCAAAATATGGCACTTTATTCTCTGTAATTATTTGTTAATACAAAAAATTTGCTATCAAACATGTGAGTGAAAAACTTTTAATATAAATTGCATAGACATGAGCCAGTTTAAAAAATATTCTAAAGTATTTAAAATTATTACTTAAAAATGTTTGTATAAAAAAGATGCAACCATACAATATGGCCATTATTCTCTGTAATTTTTATATTAAAATCCAAATTTGAGTATTAATGCTTGAGTATTAAGGTATTTGGAATGTATGTTATATAAAATGTATTTGTAATATATAAAAAATTTAACAATGCTTATTTAAGTATGTTTATTATGACTAAATTAATATTACCGTTAAGTTATAGCTATTTTGTAATTGGGTATAAATAGTATTTATTATAAAATGATAGCTATTAAAAAACATCTTTTGCTTTATAGATTAATTGTAAACATTGTTAAAGAAATCGAACTATCGACTTTTCAGTCATATTTTGTTCATCTGAAATTTTCCTGTCTCCTTTAAACATAAAACGAAGATTTGTTGAACGAAAAAATATGTAATCAACACCTCGTGTCTAAGGCAGATTTGAAAGGCTGGACATTGACAATTTCAGCAAAGGCAAAGATGTCATTGATTGTAAAGAAAAACATCACTGAGAAAATATTTTCTTTTGAAACTGAACAAAAGAAAAATATGATAAAAAATCACTTTCTGAAAGTGATATTAAAGATGACTAAAATGTTTATAAAGTTCAATAAATACCTTCAGCATTTTTCTTGGTAGTTAATTAAGAGATACTATCTTCTATAGAAGAAAAGGAAATTTTAAATAAAGAATAATAATATATTACGATGATAGATCTGGAAGATTTTTAAAGGGGTAAAATGAAATAACTATGTAGATCATGAACATTTATTTATATGGAAGGGTCGATTTTGACCTTCGATTTTTGTGTAATTTTTTTTAACATTTTAAAATTTGTGACATTTTTTTTCGTAAATGTTAGATCCTTCTCGAGAAAGAGTAAAAAATTTGTTATGTACTGATTATAAGTGTTTAAAAGCATTAATTTCGGTACATATAGGTATAAATGTAGATAAAGGGTAAGCGGATTCTAGAAGATTAATTATTATGTAAAACGGTAGTTTATAATTTACTATTATATAGTTTTTGAATTTTTTTTATTATAAATATGTTATTTTGTAAACAAAAAGGATTTATTTTAAAAACTTTTTAAAAATATTTTGCATTTTCCTATATTCTTATAATAATATAGCTAGATCTAACATATATATTATAAATATATAATAAAATACGTTTTGTTATATTAATAAGATATATGTATTAATTTCTTATTTATATAATATATATGTCAATAATTTAACAAACTTGTATTATATATATATATATATATATATTTCTCTTGTATATGTATAAAGTTCTGTTATATCTTGTTGAAAATAGATTATAAACAATTTTAATATATATATATATATTATTTATATATATGTTATAAAATAATTATATATATTTTAATATTATAATATATTATTATTTTTTATATTTATTATAATATAATATATAGAATATATATATATATAATATTAAATTTATATATCTATAAATATGTATATTATATATAATATATTATTTATATATAATATTATATATGTTTATATATTATATTGCTATATTATATATTATAATATATTTTATAATATATATATATATTTATTTTATGTATATTGTATTATATATATATATATTTAGAATAAAATATATTATTTATATATAATATTATATTATAATGTATATATATATATTATATTTATAACAGATTCTATATATATATATATATATAGCATATAAATTATATATATATAATTATATATATGTATATATATATATATAATATGTATTAATTTATTTTATAAAAGTATATATTATAATAATATTATATATATATTATATATATTATATATATTATATATATTATATATATATAAATATATATATTATATATATAAATATATTTATATATAATAATTATATTTATATTATATTATAAATATTTATATATATATATCTCTCTCTCTTATATTTATATATATATATATATATACATATATATATATATATATATATATATATGGGTGGGTGGGTGGTTGTGGGTGGTTGTAAATATATATGTTCAAGATGCCCAACCTCTCACCTTCTCAATAGTTCCAATAAGAAAGTTCCTACGACAAATCTGTAAATCTGAACGAAGCGTATTGAAAATAGTATTCAGAAAATCACATGGAAAGCAATATTTGAGTTTCATGGACACAAATGTTATGTCAAGCAACAAAATGACAATATTATATAACAATCCAAATTTCGAATAAAACATTCTTTTCTCATCCTGCACATAAATTTTCAGTTGAACCAAAATAACAAGGCTTTGTTAGATGCAACAAATACCTTTTTTATGTCCAGGGACTAAATAAGCATATTTCTTGCAACTAAAATTGCAAAAAATTATTTGAACATCATTGAGTCTTTTGTTTACATTTTTTTCTAAAGCTTAACGTTTCAATTTTACTTTAGATTAACTGGGATGATATAGATGCAACATGTATTAAAATATTTTTTTATTTAAATAGTATAACCATGTTAGAAAGATCAACTCATGAAAAATTGCATAATTCTTATTTAACAATACATGCAGAAATATTCTTTCAGATTTCTATCTCAAAACACTTTTCTGAAAACATGTATAAAGTTTTAATTTTTTTCTAAAATATTTTTTCTTATAAAAGAGTTAAAGTATGTCAGTAAAATAAGTTTCCTGGAGATTTCTTCTTGCCCCTGGAGCATTAATTTTCAGTTCGCATTTTTAAATTCTCTTGTTCGTATTTATTCTATTATCTTAAGAGAATATATCCATGAAATTTCAGTTTTAATTTATCTTAGTGTCTTACAACTGCCAAAAGAATCTGCAAGTTTTGGAAAACTTTTGCTGTCACAAAATTTATATTTCCTCTTAGATTATTTTATAGAAGTGCAGAGTAATGTATAATGTATATTTCTATAGTATCATTTCAAGTTTGAATTATTATCGTTTGTATTTAAATAAAGTTTTCGGATAAGTAAATAATTTCTAAAATTTATTTCATAATCACTGATTTAACCTATGTTTGTCAGAATCTATTCCAAATATTTTGAACCAATTACCAGCAATCAGAAAAAGTTCTTTTGGTCATTAAACACAATTATTATTCAACAACATGAGTTTTTAAAAGCAAGAAAAATTTAATATTTGGTCTTATTTGTAATAATATAAGTAACGAAAAATATTCGCGAATAATCAATTTTTCTATATAATTATTCTTTTTACCTAAAGACCTTTTAATGCTAGAATAATTGTAGTCTATTCTTGGGAAGTTTGATATTGATGTTTTTTAGTTTTAAGTTTTAGTGTTAAAAAATGGTTTTTTGTAATTAAATTTCAAATACAGTCATTACCGGCTTTATGGTCACCCGCTTATAAGGGCACCCCGCTTATATGGCCAATTTTCTTAAGTCCAGACCAACTTAAGAGGGAACATGTGTTAAAGGGCACCGCCTAAACAGTCATTTTCATGTTTTCAACAAGTTTCCGTATCCGTTTCTTTAGATTTCGTTAGCTTTTTTTAATTTCTTTTTTAAGAAAAAAAAAAGAAATCAGTGTGAAATTGCAGAGGACTTGAATTCAAGCCTTTCTTTTCCCCCCTTCTTGTTTGTGTACACTCATCGTCGAGTTTTCCACCTCTCTCAGTTCTCGTTCCCCCTGATAACAATTGGACATCTGTCTGTTTAATGGTTGAAGTTATCTCTCTCATACATGACATCAGGTGTTATTTTACTAATTCCGAAGCAGCAGATGAACATTTAAAAGATATTAGGGACTTTTAGGGAAAAATTTATGTTACAACCAACAAAAGGAAGCAAACTTGTATATCTGATTATTTTTAAATACATGTACGTATGTACTTGTGCTGTACTTTGATTAGTAACGTAAGCTAATAAATTCCCCCCCCCCTAAAAAAAATATTACATATTTTTAATGTAGTTTTTACTTCTCGAATTAATTTTTAAAATGTTCTCAAATGTATAATTATTTGTTTATGAGTACTACATTCTGATAGGTGACTATAATACTGCCTAAATTCAATAGGGTTGTTCCAAATATATCGTCACCCCGCTTATATGGTCTGATTTTTCTGGACCGCTGAGCTGGCCATTTAACCGATACAGACTGCAATTAGTTCGAAAACTCTCTAAAGTATTCAGTAATATGCATTTGTTATGGATTTCTAAACTACATTTTTAATGAAGAAATAAGTTTTCTCTTAATTTTATCAAAAAACTACCAGAAAACATTTAAAACATTAGCTCTATTTCTATAAAAGTTCTATAACAAAAAATACTATTTTAAACTAATATACATTACAAATCAAAAAAGGAAAATGGGAAAATCCATAAGATTGTAGTTTAATATTTCTCAACTACAAAGGATCTCAAGTACAAAGTCATTATTTCTACTGTATATTATCCTCAGACTAAAATATTGTTGTATAAATCATTCATTTATATGATTATAAAATAAAAGAACCAACGTATACAAAACAGGTTATTATTTAACTTAAATTATATTTTATATTTTTCATGCTCAAGTACGGTAAAAATGAGTTGCAATGAAAATTTTTTACTCAAAGAAAAAGAATAGCTGCATAGTAAGACACTGAGGTGTATTTCTAACATTCTAACTAAACAATATATATCCTATATTCTCTATAGTTTTATTACAGCTATAGTTTTCTCTATATATGTATATAGTTTTATCTCTATATTTTAGCATATATATATATATATATATATATATATATATATATATATATATATATATATATATATATATATATATATTCAGCAGGAGGAATTAGTTTTTTTTTTAATTTTGTATTTTCTTACGAGTACGCCACTTATTCGTGCGGCTGGTCTAGACGCTCTGTCGGTCTCATCTTAATAATATCTAAAAGGTATTAAATGAAAATTCCAGATTTAGGTTATTTTCAAGTATTAAGTAAATATTTTGCGTTCATCTTTAAAAAATGAAATTACTACAAAAATTAAAAAATTATCATTACAATGAATTTTAAAATTGTATGTCTTGATTTTAAGTAAAATTTTAATTTAAAATTTAATAATTAATAATTTAATAATAACTTCATAATTAATAATAATTAATAATAATAATAATTTAAAATTTTGTGATACAACTTCAGTTTATATCTGTAGAAAGGTTCATAAATCTTAGATAATATTTTGTAAAACGCTTTGTAACGTCCACTGTTCGCTTAATTCGGGATTTACGCTAGTATCGCGTTTACTCTTAGCGGTAGTGACACTAATGTTTCAGAGCATTATCTGCATTATATGTATGCATCACGTGACCTGCAACTATGAATAACCATGATTAGCGTAACTTCCTTTTTGAAGCAAACGCCAGATGAAAATAAATATGACGTGCGTAAGAGAGGGCAATGGCAGCTCGTCTCGCCTTCTGTGCGGTCAGGAACAAGGAAACAATCGTTGCAGAATTCAAGGTAACTGTCGCTCATCTGAATTCAGCTGATAGGATGCAACAACAATCTATACATGCCATGAAAAAAAAAATATGCTGACCATCTTTAGAAAGAATTCGAATTACACCCAAACCTGTTCTTGTGCGGGGGATAAAGACAGCGTAAAACATATCGTTATAAAAACTCTAAAAATTAGTAAGTAGTATAAAACATATTATTTTCAATGCATTTAAAAGTTATATAGTAAATATTAACTTTACAAAAATATTTCACTTAAACAGTATGTAAATTGAAAATTTACAATTGAATTGTCTGTTTAAAATAAATTTAAACAAAAATTCTAAAATTTTGTAATTAGCTATAAAACATGTTGCTTGCAATTCACTTATAAATTTATGTGTAAACTAAAAATGCATTGAATGTAGTAAAATAATTGTTAAATAATATTTATCAACAACAATAGAACATATTGATTTTCTCTTCGGTAAGTATTTCAGGTGTAAAAACCAAAAATTACTTTCAAATGTTTGTTTTTCCCAAAATGACGTTTTCACTATTTTTATCTACTTAAAATGTTCCTTATATTAAGCATTTTTGTTAGAACCACTAAATACCTGGAATTAACAATTGTATGCAATGTTAGAATAAAAATATGTAGTTTAAAAAAAATTGGGCAGATTTAAAGTCTTAAAATGTAACTAACTTTATAGCATTTTGGAATTCAGGTGAAAATTAATTTTCTAATTCTTCGAAGTAATAAAAATTAAACTGAATTATAACCTATATGCTTATTTTTATTAGTTAATATCTTAGAAGTATTATGTTGTAAGAATTGAAAGTGAATTGTCTAATTTATGTTGAAGGGATTATTTAATTTTTTTAAAAAACAAATTTATATTTTTTTAAAAATGTTTAAAATTTAACTTTAGTCTAATTATTATACAATATTTAATAAATTAGTGTTTTAAAATATATTTATAGAAAATTTCAAGTTTAAAAGACAGATATTGGAGAAAAAATTTAAGCTACCTTTCCCACTTAATACAAATAGAAAAATCACAAAGAGCTTTGATTCATTACTTTGATGGCAGAAAAAATTAAAAAAGATGGTACCACGGTGTATAGAATTTATCAAAATTTCTCTGGTGAAAATCTTTCACTAGAACATATATTCTCTACAACATATACTTGGAGGTTTGCAAGTGTTGACACTTGCAAACCTCCAAGTCTTGACACTTACACTCCAAGTTAACATATGAATAAAATTTTTGCAGAGTCACTTCTCTGGAAAATTTTTATTCAGATGTTAATGTAGAAATACTTATGTTGGTAACATACGCACGTGGATCCATTTGATTTCTGGTTGTTACTCGAAATCAATCAATTAACCAAAACCTCAAGAAAGAGCTAGAAATCAGGATAGGTGAAGTAAATTTGGAAAGCATATCGATAATACACATATGGGATTTTAGATGAACTGCGGTAGGTCAGTCGCAAAGCAACTCTCTCGTAACTGAAGGGTTATGGGTTTGGAGCCTGAGCCAGTGTAAGAATCACCGTGTTCGTTAAATCTGACTGTTGCAAGTAAAATATGTTCATGGTCAGAATGTCTCCATATTCTCAATCAATACCTCTGGGGGTGACAGACGGCTCGTTCAAAACGAAGGGCACACCTCTTTGCCTTAATACGAGAAGCTTGCGGCTTAAATCATGTTTCGTTTGACTAAGTGGCATAAGATAATAAAATCAACAGATTTTAGATAGATTAAAGTGATTAGTAAGAACTAGACGCAATGTGTATAAGATAAAATTAACGATATATTAGTGATATAATATTGGGTGGGCCATCTGTTGGATTTTTTTTATTTCCCAACTTGTTTGAAGTTGTATACTTTTTCGTTCCGGTTTAATTGATTTTGTTCAGCCGAAAATAAAGTTTTTTGGTTCAGTACCAGATGAATAATTTTATATCATGTATATTCTTATTTGTACTAATAAAATGATTCAACTATAAACATACATTGTGATTCTATCAAAACGTAGATGATCTTTTTATTTAATCGGTTCTCTATGTGAATTGATACAATTAAGTAGCATGTACGATACGAGAGGTGAGCATCGGCATTGCAATTCATTATCAATATCGCATTTGACAACTAAACATTCAACTAAATTCAGTCTGTCTTCTACAAGTATTTTCATGAGAACTGAAACAGAAAAGTACAAGTGAAAATCAAAACAAAAAATCGAGAAGCAATGACGATAATTATATGGTTAATGTTAAATTAGAAAATACTGTTAAACAGGTTACAGTCACAAAATGACTGAAGAAACATCGAACAAAAATAAAGCGATATTTGTTTTGGTTCAGTTTCGTCTGGTTATTTGAGGCCGAAATGTTGTTCTATTTGCATTAACTATTTAATGATTAATTTTTAATTCTTATTATGTATTTGAGGAATATATTTTTTTTTGCAAACCACACATTAAAAAATATCGTGCGTAGAAAATCATACAAAATGAACAACATATGAAGTAGGTTTGATTTAATATAATTCATGGGTGACTATATACTTCTATTTGATCTAATTTGAAAGGATAATAATCGTTTTATAAAAATTAAATAATTACATTTTAAATATCCATTTTTATAAAGTTTGTATTATAAAGCCATTGTGCAACATAATTTTTTTCTTAAAGAATTTCCTTATGATCATTCTGATAGCTTGACAATAATTAAACTATTTTTACTGCATTTTAAGTGAAGAGAATTTTTAAAAATTAATCCTTATTTTCTTAAATTTTAAAATATTTTACGTCTTTAATCTTTTAAGCTCACAGGACCAATAACCAATATAATGTACTTGATATAAAAATTCAGTTTAAAACTTGCTAATACTTAAATATGCTTTGCAAATGAATATATTTAAACCCTATTTCCCATTAATGCTTTATATTTTATACAAATATATGTTAATTTATATAGAAAATTATATAACTTTTATTAAGTTAGAGTGTTGATAAAGAATTTATAAATTAAGCAGAACATAGAATTTATGATGTTTATATAAAAAAGCAGTTTTAAATAAGATATTTTGGCTTAAAATACACAATGTCCCCTTAAGCGTAAAACATATAATAGAGAAGCCATTAATTTTTCCCTTAAGTGTCTCGAACAGTTTTTAAGAAGTTTGGTATTTTTTAACAACTGCCAAAGTCACCAAAATCAACTTTATTTTGAATCTTGAATCGATTATTTAGAAAAAATGAAAATTTACTAATCTTTATTTGTTTTATTTATATATTTATTTTTTGCGCAAGTACTATCAAAAATTTCGAGACTGAAAATAAAAGTTTGTAATAATGTAAAATTTCATTTAATCTTTTTTTTTTTTAACGTTTATGTTTATCTAATTTCACGCAACATTTCATATTTATTCTTATCAACACGAGATTTTTTAAAAGCACCAACTTTATCAATACATCTTCTTTTAACTGATAAACCATCGTGCTATTTTAGTGATAAAAATTTAATGATAGCTAAATTTATCTGTAAAAATTTTAAGTAAGGTAATTTTTTTTTCTGCAGCAAAGCATATATCGCTAATTTCATAATTTATTATACTAACAATTAAATATTCATGTCAGTAAGGAAATTATTAATTTGGTCTATAGAAACTGCATTATGACACAGTTAGAAATAAAAGGAATTGGTTTAATTAAGAGTGTTATAAGAAACTCAGGATTCAAATTAAAAGAATTTTTGCAGTGTTATACACAATCTTCAAAATAAATTAAATGTATGTGAGTTCTAATATCATTATAAATACATCAGGTTTAATACAAATTAAATGAATTTTTACTGATTTATATACTATATCCGAAGTAAATAAATTGTACATAGATACGACTTAATTAGTCGTATCTATGTACACTTTCTTAAAATCTACAATCCCAATGTATGAAATAGTTATTGAAGGAGTTACAATTTAAAATTTTAAGGGAAAATTCACGAAAAATAAATTTACTTTTACTCTAGAAATGTTACTTACAAAAACTGAATACATTCAATAAGTGTTGTCATAGATAAATTATTTAAGCCATTGGAGTTGTCGGTATGTTATTGTACAAATCACTTATGATACATATATCGATTTATAGAAAGACTGTCAGAAATTTTAGCTCCACTTTATATAAAAATTACGGTATAAAAGACCTGATTGGCAGCAAGAAAAATTTGAAATGCTCTTCCTCAGTTTTAGGAGCTTTTACCCATTTCATAGCCATTGGGACAGAAAATATACAGCCCTGTAGATGCGTGCTCTGCTAGCTTTCGAGATTCTTAGCACACATAGTGCTGTATGATCTTTTGGAACAAATCTTTATTGAATACATGTCAATTAGATCTTAATTACATTTTACAAATAGTTTTAAAAGATCTTTTCCAAACTTAAGCTGCTGATCTGTCATATTTTGAGGAGCAATATTTACATACAAACTTGTGTCTGAGAAGGTGTGCAGTGTACGCTATATGACAATGATTTCAAATGTAGAGTTGGGGGAGGGAGAAAGGATGTAGAAAGATATTTTAAAAGTGAATTATATTAAACAGGGTGAAATAACAAACAATGTTCGAAATATCTTTCGATTTTTCCAGTACATTCTTCACAACTTCAACTCATGGGTTCATGGCCCATGAGTCGGACAAGTTCATGATTGCAGGTATATCTGTCGTTTTCCCAATAATGGATATGAGATCCATGTCCAATGTTGTGGTGGTCTTGTACACGATGGCGTATCCAACAGGTAAAAATCCAGTAATTTCACATCGAGGAATAGTCGTGATCATGTGACTGGTCAGATTCATAACCTGGCCTCTTTACAATCACCACGATATATTCCGATGTATTTCCGAGCAGTTCTGCTAAAATAGGTTGACGCATCATTAAGTTGAATGCTTCAAGTATTTTTCACCATGTCTTTAACTTAGTAGAACCTCAACTGGAAATTGTTTTTCAGAGATTGCAAAAAACTCAAAACATCTTGTGGCCACAAAATAACTCCATGCTCATGCCTTGTTGAAAAAAACCAATTTGTTTGGGTAATCTACCAAACTTTCTATCAAGGAACGTCGAAGTAAAGATAAAAAATACTTATAAAGCTTTTAGCGTAATGTTTATATAATACTAACATTTTATGACTATATTTTGTGAACAATTTTAATATTTTTAACTGTATATTAAGCAATGATAAAGTTACAAGATAATAGCAATAAGATACACTTACTGGTATTTACATCTTTACAGTAATAATTTCATTTAATATAAGATTAATTTTCTCTACTTTTACGTTTAAATTTTTACTATGGTATAAAATTTTGAATAATTAGTATTTGGGTTTATGTCCAGTTTTCTATGGAAAAAGTTTTTTAAAATCACTTAAATATCATTCATAAAGTAAATATTTTTTTAAGTTTGTGTTTAAAGACTTAGAGACCAGATCTAAGACAGGATAAGACAAAGAAATATGATCTGGGAAGTTAAATTCCCCGTCATTGCACTTTTGTACTTTTTATAGGAAAAAATGAATTTACACCCAATTTATCTTTATAAATATACGTTTTATTTGCCCTTATTTAACCCATGAATTGTAGGTGACCTTTGGGAATGGTTTCAGAATGGGCGAAAAAAAATAAAATAAATTAATAATGACGGTTTTCATTCCACATCTACAGAACAATCTGTCATCCGTGTCATAACGTTCATGGCCAGCTTAGATATTTGTATTTTATTTTATTTTATTTTCCTTTTTGGCAGCCGTGAAGCTGACATGCTGCATGATGTATAAGGATATGTTAAAATAGAAAAATTTGATAAGGGTAATACCGGAAATTAAGTTATGCAATTAGTAATATGAAGAGTTGGGCTCTTGAAGAAAGTGAATGATGAATTAAGCTTAAAAACTTTGAGAGTTTTATCAAGCAATTGTTTGAAAAAATTTTGTTAGGTGGCCAATCTTTTATAATAATTCGCATTGATGCAATTTTAACGATGACAAACTTTATCGTAGATTAATAAATTATTAGATAATAATATTTCTGATCAATTTTAAAGTCGCAATCAGATGCACGGTACTATACTTATTTCCAAGCTGAATAAGGATATGGAAAAAAATGTATAAAAGAGTGTAACAAAAATTATATGAATTAATTTCATTTAAACTATTATGACCAAAAGACAAATGAATTTTAAAGTATAATTATTTAGATTCTCAAATTTTTAATTAGTATATTTATGTAATAATACTCGTTCATGGGTTTTAGATAAATTAGTAATAGTAAATGAATTTAAGTAATACAAACTGAACTACTTATATTTGGAGAAGTTTAAATAATATATTTATGTAACAATACAAATTAATAACAATAGTTAATGTTTTTAAATATTTAAGAAAAATATATCACAGCTGCCTTTTTTATGAGTAGATGAGCAATATTTAACTAAGAACATTTTCTGTATAAATTGTTTTAATAGTTTATACTTGTTAACACCTATTGCAATTAGTTAAATGTAAATTTGGAAAGAACTAAAGTTAAATTTATAAAGATAATTTTTTTAATTAAAAAACAAATTTTAGGCATGTAGAATTTTCTATAAAAACATTTATATAATAATCAATTTAATAAGTAAACATCCTAAAGATACATTAAGTAATAACAAAGTGAAACAATTGGAAAATTGTAATATAAACAAGAAGTAAATTTAAAATTAATTAGGTAATTAAAAATTAAAATTAGCAAAAATAGTTGATGAAAATGTCCAAGTAATTCATTTAGTGATGTTTAATATAAATGTGTATAGTTTCATTACTCTTATGATTTACATAAATGCGTTTTAACTCCCATAGACTTTGTACTTAATTTTAACATTTATGTAAAATAGAGATACGGTAGATAATGCTTCTTGAAACAAACGTATTGAATCATTAGAAAGTTATAAATTTTATGTGGCAGACTACAGTTAAAGTAATTAATCAAAATTTATTTACTTTACTAATGTTAAAGAAGACATGATGTTAAATATTCAACACATATATAAGAGTGCAATATATTTGAATTAATAAACAAATATCTGAATAAAAGCTTTATAAACTTTTTAGAATGCTATCATTAGACACCCTCATTAATGATTCATGAACACTCATCAGCTTACACCCATAAAAGACTTTGGACCTTCTTAGATAAAACTTTATGTATCACAATACCAGACTAATTTCTATATGTGTTACTGGTCTAGGGACAGAACTCATAAGTTTTTTACACAAATATAGAAATATTTCAAGCTATTACGTAAACTAGATTGAGAAGATAACATGCAGTATTAGGAGTAGGTAGACACACATAATTTATTTTATAAGGGAAATTATATGAATACGATCCCCTGTAAATGGAATTAGAAAGAGAATGTAATATGGTTATAACATTATTATTAAATGTTCCTCTTTACCTTCATTTGTTAATTTATATATAACTTTCTATATATCTATATATATATATATATATATACTATATATATATATATATATATATATATATATATATATATATATATATATATATATATATATATATATATATATATATATATATATATATATATATATATATATATATCTTTTAAAGGTGTTTTACTAACTTATTTTGACCACAGTTTTTTATACATAAACACATGAAATGATTTTATTGAAAGTGCTTTTTTATTTGTTTTAAAATATTTTAAACCATCAATTATAATATTATTTTATTAATAATAAATTGTATTTTCTATACATTATAAGTTAAAGTTTATTAAAGAGAGAGAGAGTTTGTTTTGGAGTGCTACGGTCTACTCTTTTGCAACACGAGGGCTAATGAAACTGGGACCTACAGCTTAAAGCCGATTCCAAACGCCTACGAACATCCATGTCACAGTGGAATTCGAACCCACGAACTCCGGTCCCACGGCCAGCACCCTAACCAATATGCCATCGTTCGGCAGAGAGAGTGAGTGAGAGAGAATGTCTTACATTCATTTAAATACAAATATAATAATTAGAATCAAATCATATTTAAACAAACTCAGATGTCCTGTAGCTCCATATTAACGCATAAGGAAATTTCAAATGCTTAATGAAAATATGCAGATATCATTTAATGCACTTAGTCAAAATTTATTTACTTCACCAACGTAAATTTGATATAGCGTTAAATATTTATCACTTTCTAGGACTGCAAAATATTTGAATTAATAAAACAAATTTCTGAATAAAGCGAAATAAACTCCTCTACCGAATGTTATCATAAGAGACGCTATCTCATTAATGATTCATGATCATTCCTTAGAACATTTACAAAAAAGAGCGTTTGGAAGTTCTTGGTTAAAACTTTATGTTTCACGATGCTGGACTGATATTTAGACTTGTTACTGTGTCTAGGGAGAGAAGTGGAAAGTTTTTGCTTCAACTTTAATGGCATTATATAAATGGATTTCTGAAAAGTTGTTACGCATTCAAGTAAATATGCTTAAAAATGCATTGATTTCGTCTTTAACATGTGAACATAACATAGAATGAATTGGAAAGGTAAACTAAATGTATATATATTCCTAAACATTTTTAATTCGCTTGAAATAATTAAAAATGTTACATAAGGTACATATTATTTATTAAAAATTAAAGAGGAATATGGATAACTCACAGTGTTACCTTTTGTTTAAATATACAATATTTAGAAAAACACGTGTACTTATTCAACAAACTTCATAAAACTTATTTCTAAGGTAACTGTTTGTGTTCCTGTACCATATTTTCAAACACAGCCAAGGATAATCTGTTTATTATTGTGCCTACAGCATTTGCACATATTAAACATAAAAATTAAAAGTCTTAAAAATTAAGCTAAAATTCTTTTTTCTTTGAACATTTGTAGAAAATGTTATTTAATTTCGAATACTTACCGTTAAAGTTGTGAAATATATGTCATTAAAAATAACAGTTTTAAGTAAAACAAATATTAAAAT
>CM063508.1:18187906-18192906 GCA_032207245.1 Pardosa pseudoannulata
GTTTACTAGACCCTTAAATATATAAAAAGTTTGTCCCATTATCTTGTGTCAGTTGTAAGGTTTATTTTTTACTCCAATTAGAAAAAGAAGAACAGTTTAAAATTATCTGGAGTAGCGTAGTACTGATGTGTATCCTCGACGTTTCAAATTGTGCGATGCGTGTTGGCATTGTCCCAAGTCTTATCTCTCGAACGTAATAACACTTGGAGTTAACTAAGGAAAAAGACCCAAGTGGATGCTAATAACAGATCGACCTGAGCAAACAGTAGTGGTTGTCAGAAATCATGGTCGTAATAACGAGGCTCGTTGATCTTTTTATATTGCACTTTAGCACAGCCAATTTACTTACAACTGACTGAAGAGGAAATTGTGAATGGAATATTTCCTGAATCCATTCTGTCATTCCGTTTACGTGTATTAATTGCATATGCTTTGCTGTTAAACATATTCTGTAGTAACGTACTTTTATCTTTCATTCCAAAGAAGGATATGGGGTTGCATGTTGTACTAATCCAATAGAAATGAATTTCAGGAAATACAGGATTTTGTGGTGAGGATTTTAACAAGAAACATAAAAGTTAGACTTGGTAAATGCAGCTTAATTAGTTTTTATATATAATTTATATTAAGAAATATTTAAAGTCATATTTTAGGATCATACGTTTTCTTATAATAAAGAAATTAGTTTTATTCGAATTTAAATAAATAATTTGTAAGCATTGTGTCTAGTTTTCAATCTACATATGTATTTACTTTAACTTTAAGCCGATCTCTGGCCGATTGGTACGCTGATCGTCGGTATCGGAGTTCGTGGGTTCGAATCCCACTATGGCATGGATGTTCGTAGATGTTTGGAATCAGCTTTAAACAGTAGATCCCGGTCTCATTAGCCTTCACTTGCAAAACAGTAGATGGTAGCTCTCCAAACCAAACCAAAATTTAACTTTATTCACCATAATATCTGATTATCAAGTATATATAATACAAAGTAGATAATATTGTTTTTTCTAGATTCAATTCTATATTAGCATCATATGTTTTCGTTAAATAAAACAAATTCGTTTTATTCCATTTTAAATAAATAATTTGCAAGCAATGTGTCTAGTTTTTAATCTACATAAATATATGTATTTACTTTAACTTTATTTACCATGGCATGTGGTTATCAAGTATATAATACAAAGTAGTTAATATTGTTTTTTCCAGATTCAGTTTTATATTATCATCATATGTTTTCGTAAAATAAAACAAATACGTTTTATTCAATTTTAAATAGATAGTTTGTAAGCATTCTGCCTAGTTTTCAATCTACATAGATATATTTATTTACTTTAACTTTATTCACCATGAGATCTAGTTATCAAATATATAAGGCAAAATAGATAATATTATTTTCTCTAAATTCAATTTTATATTAGAATCATATATTTTCGTAAAATAAAACAAATTCGTTTAATTCCATTTTAAATAAATAATTTGTAAGCATTGTGTCTAGTTTTCAATCTATATATATATATATATATATATATATATATATATATATATATATATATATATATATATATATACTTTAACGTTATTCACCATGAGATCTAGTTATCAAATATATAAGGCAAAGTAAATTATTAATATTATTTCCTCTAAATTCAATTTTATATTGGAATCATATGTTTTCATAAAATAAAACAAATTCGTTTTATTCCATTTTAAATAAATAATTTGTAAGCATTGTGTCTAGTTTTCAATCTACTTAGATATATGTTTTTAGTTTAACTTTATTCCTCATGAGAACTGGTTATCAAGAATATAATAGAAAGTAGATAATTAATATTGTTTTTTTTCTTGATTTAATTTTCTAAAAAATTATAGCACTTCAACGTGTAGGTGTTTAAAAAGTAATAAACTCATGTTAGCATTACTTTTGGCATTGAATAATATGTGAAATATGATCGTGAAAAATGTTTAACTGATTAAATTCCTTATCTCAAGTTAAGCCGAACTAAAATAAATCGATAGAATTTAAAAAAAAAGAAATCTACATATTCTTTATCAGTAAAAAATCATAAAATAACATTTCCAGTTGATGAGTTGAAAGTGTGTAGTTGTAAAAAAATGCTATAATTATGTATTGTAAAGTTTCAAACCATGTATTGTTATATCTATTAATTTTAATTTAATTTATTGGTTTTGTCTCTAAAAATAATTTTTTATTTATGCCTCCATGTTGTTTCATGGAACAGTTTACTGTATAGGTTTATTCAGTATTTTCCTCTAAAAGATTGTTCCATATCGTTGACCGCATTTACTGTAATAAAAACTTCCTTATTTATTCCGAGTATTGTGATTTAGCATCAGTTCGAATAATGACAAAAAAGAATAATGGGAGCTCACAAAATTCAGTCCTAAACACCTGCTGCTATTCAACTTATTTTCGATTATTTTCATTCAACGAGAGAAGTCAATCTAAACTTTTCTTTATCCGATATTTATTTACATGTTAATGGCAAAAATATCATATATGCATTATAAAATATTCTTATTTAGATAGGAAGTGTGCAAGTGAAATTACAGTTATCAGTCATTTAGTCAATAAACAATAAATGCATCTGTTTCCATAAATAAGTTATACGTAAGTTATATCAGCTGCCATTTTAATACTATTGATTTGTTTATATGGAAAGTACAGAAAGGTGAATAGTCTGTCACTGAGAACTCACCACTTATATCCCTGAATAATCAAACTGCAATTACATGTATGTTCTTTTTAATATTAATAGACATTGATTTCACACGTGACAGCTTTTGAATTATACATATATCACCTGTTTCTTCTTAATGTTTTGTTGGTTATTTGATGAAGACAATATCTGTTTAAAAAATCGAAAATGACAGCATAGTATTAGAGTTCCTAGGTATAAACTGATTTGGCGTATTCATTCGCTTTGTCAATATATCCTCTTCTAAATCTGATCTTTATTATGTAAAATGTGTTAATGTGTAATTCTAATGTAAAAAAAATCAATTAAATATTTGTTTTGTGAAAAGAATTACAAACTCGTAGTAAATGTCTTGTTTATCATATTTCCTGCATAAAAAGATAAACTCTCAACACGTAATTAAAAATCCTTGTTATGGATTGATTTGACATATTCCCGAACTTTGAAAATGTGTCCTCTTTTAAACATTATCTCTATTACATGAAATGTGTTTATATGTAATTTTAAACTAAAAAAAATCAGTGCTATATTTGTTTTGTGAAAATAATTACAAATTCTCTGTAAATATCTTGATGATCATATTTCCTGCATAAAAAGATAAACTGTCAACACAGAATTAAAATGTCTTATTTCGGATTGATTTTGCATATTCCGAAATTTGAGAGTACATTCTCTTTTAAAAATTTACTCTAATTTGTACAATCTCTCAACTATTAACTTTCCAGTTCCATATTTATTTTCAATTACAAATACATAATAAATGGGTTTTTTTTATATTTCCTGCATAAAAGAGGAAATGTCAACGTAGTACAAAGGATTCTTGTTATAGATTGTTTTTACATATTCATGCACCTTAAAAAATGCACTCTTTAAAATAGCATCTCTGTTTTGAACAATGTGTTTTAATGTAGCTCTCAACTAAAAACTTTCCATTTCCATATTTGTTTACTGAAAATCATTACAAACTGATAATAATTATCTTTTTGGTCATATTTCCTCCATAAAAAGTGAAAATGTCAACCGCCTTGTTATAGAATAAATACGCGTATTTCTGAACTTTTAAAAATACACCCTCCTTTAAACCTTATCTAAATTTTGTACAATGTGTTTTAAAATAGTTTTAAGCTAATAACTTTCAACTTTCCTATTTATTTTCTAAAAAGAATTAGAAACACGTGTCTTGTTGGTAATATTTTCTGTATAAAAAGAGAAAAGGCTAGTATATCATTAATGTAAATATAGTATTAAAGTTCTTGTCATATATTTATTTTTCCCAGTCATGCACTTTGACAATGTGACATATTTAAACCTTATCTCTGTTTAAAATATTGATTTTTAATGTAAATATAAACTAATAACTTTACTCATCCAAATTTGTTTCCTGAAAGAGTTACAAATAATCGTAACAAATGTAATATTGATAATATGATAATGAACATATTTATTTCCCTGAAATATTACTCATCATGGTATCATGGCTAATAATTGTAGATATATTTTTCATATTCTTAAAAAAAGACAGGAAATATTTTCTTTTTTAAAAAAAATCTCCCACATAGTTAGAAAGTATGCTTAGATGTTACTCTAAGCTACTAACTTTCCAACTTTCTGTTTTGTAAAAAATAAACTTTTTACAAATGCTCTGTTGGTAATGAAAATGTATTAGTCATCATGGAATTATATCTCCTAGTTGTAGATACATTTTCCATATTCTGGCAATTAGGAACTATTTCCTTTTTTAAGAAAAAACTTCCCACAGAGATAAAATGTATGTTTGGATGTTCTTCTAAGCTACTAACTTTTCCACTTTCAGTTTTCTAAAAAATAAAATTTTTCCAAATACTCTGTTGGTAATAAAAATTCAACATATTTATCACATTGAAAGGAAATACAGTCAATTAAATATTAAAGTTAATTTCTATAGGCTTTATTTATGCATTTCATTTCACCTCCTAAAATATTTTAAACGTTATCATTACTTGGACGTTTAAAAGATTGAGTAGTAAGAATATGAAGTAATGTAACTGTTAATTTCTAATTTCGTTATGTAAAAATTTTATTACTTATATTGAACTTTTACACTGTTTTATGGCTTAAAATTAAAAATTTAATTTAATAATTGAAACTGCGATACTATACTATAGCTTAAGTGAATAAACTAAATGTTTTAAGTGTGACAGATTAGTACAGTGCTTATGGAGTCATATAAAAATTTGGTTAAAATATTGCTGTCTTTTCACCAAAAATTTTAAGAAATCTTCAGATAGTCAATACTGAATTTTC
>CM063508.1:18195406-18252906 GCA_032207245.1 Pardosa pseudoannulata
TCTATATATTTAAACAATTTGTTAGAGTTTTTCAAGAAAATTTTAGTTATGATAATTTATGTTGTAAATTAACTATCCATTTATTCAACAATACAAAACTCATGTATGCTCAATTATATTCTAAATTATAAATCTATTAATCAGATTAATTTAAAAAAGGAAATTTTAAAGTTTCTGATATCACATTAAAACTTTTTCCCGTGAATTTTACAGATTCGTTTATAGAATTAGTCAAGAACTTTTATACATTAGAATAAATTTGTCTTATTTTTTTAAAGTTTCAACTTCATTTAGAATACTACAGTCTACATTCAAATTCAGAAAAGTCTGAAATTTAGATATCGTTCAGAACATTTTAAGAAGATTATTTTATTAAAATTACACTTATTTTTACTATAGATATTTGGATATATTTTTTTAATTGACCACTGAATCCATCAACAGTTAAACTCCTATTAAAGTTAAAATTACGCACATAAGCAATAATAAGATAAAATGATTAATTCATATTTAAGTATATATAAATA
Organism: Pardosa pseudoannulata; assembly: GCA_032207245.1. Classification (NCBI taxonomy): domain Eukaryota; kingdom Metazoa; phylum Arthropoda; class Arachnida; order Araneae; family Lycosidae; genus Pardosa; species Pardosa pseudoannulata. The sequence continues at coordinate 18,195,934 of CM063508.1, forward strand.
TATATATATATATATATATATATAATATATATATATATATATATATATATATATATATGCGTGTGTGTTTGTGTATATGTGTGTGATGAATTTATTAGTGTACATAAGCACTTTATTGAGTCCATAGTTAACCTGAAAACAGTATAAGTTTGATATTAATGCACGTTGAAAACTTGCGTATGCATTTTAAAACTTTCTTATTGCTTAGATAAATAAAATCAAACAGCAAAATTATTTTTATACAAACCTTACTCATACTGAAATATTTATTGAAAAGAATCTTTAAAATTTTCAAGAATTTAGATACAATGTATGGACTAAAAGCTGTGCAAATAATTTTATATTACGTTGTGTGCTTATGCATAGAATAATTTAAATAAGATGAGGGTAACATAGCTGTAAGCATGTAATTATATTAATGGATTGTAAAATAAAATTAATGAAAGGTAGTATAATGTTATGAAGCAAGTAGGATACTAATAATTTAATACACATATTTGTATGTATGCCACAAGTTAAAATTTCATTCTTTTCCATTTAATGTCTGTTAATTATTTTGGAGAATTATTTTAACAGAGCGTACAAATACAAGGAGATGTAACTTTACGATTTTTTTTTATTTTTATTATTATGTGTTTTTTATCTTTGTTTTATAATTTATAATTAATAGTTTGTTTATATGCTGGTTAAAGTTTTATATAATGTGTTTAGATAATCAATTTTTTCGTTATTTTATTGCTTTTAATTCATTTATTTATTTTTAAATTTTCATTTTTGTTTCATTTATTCAAATAAACATTTGTATCATTTATTTAATTTTCTTTTTTGTATTTTATGTTTATTCACAGTTGTTCTATTTTCTATTTTATTTTAGTTTATGATTTTCTACGATTCTCTCAATGTATATAAAGAAGTCTAATGGAGATCCCCCGGGTATTTTATCATTGTACATAGTTTTACATCGATAGTCTTGTAAAGATCTTATAGTGTTGTAAAAAATTATTCCAATAAAGTTTTTAGAATGTGTCGTTTTTATTCTTCATTGAAATCTAAAGGAATACAGAAGATATCATCATGACTCTAAAAGAAAGCAACATTTACGACGACTATGCGTCAGAAATCAGACAAATGGACTTCCGACTAATATGGGTATCGGTGAGATCATTGATGTACAAATTGTTTTCATTTAACATTAACCACTTTTCTTACATATTTTTTTGAAAAAATTGTGGGTATCATCCCATTTTTTAATTGTATTATTAAATACAAGGAAATAAAACAAAACAAACATGTAGGTTTTAAGGTGAAATTTTAGTTTATTATATTAGCATTGGAACTGATGTGATATACACACCTCTTCCGGCCTCCATGTTTTTTTCTTGGCGATCTTGGCAAAAACCCCATTTTCTAAAAGTCGCCAAACTAAAATAGCGGCAAAAAATGGTGTTTTTGGAAAGATCACCCCCCAAAAAAACATGGACGTCACCATATGGCAAATAATCACACAGCATATATTTAACAGATTAAGAATATTTAAGAACTATATGATCACACCAAAAATGAGAAAATTCTTTAAAGCAAATTTAAAATTTTTTAGTTTGGGGTTGAGGGTGAGGGTTAACCTCCCTTAATGATATAATAATAAACATTACAACCAATAAATATATTACCAAAAAATCATATATTTTACGGATTTTTACTAACTTACTAATTAAATATTTTATAATTAAATTATTTGTAAAAATATACTAAAATTTAAACATTTTTAGGCTGGGAAACTCCTTTTCAAACCCCCGTAATGATATAATACATAATACAACCAATAAATACATATAACCAAAAAAGCATATATTTTACGTACTTTAACTATTTAAGAACTATATAATCCCACCAAAATAGTTTTATATTTAAATCCTTAAATTATTCAAAAAACTAAAAATTCTTTAAAACAAATTTAAAATTTTTGAGGGGGGGACCCCCTCAACTCTCCCCCTCTTAATAATACATCAATACAAATTTCATAGATTAAAAACACAAATATTTTAAAAAACATAAAAAAAAATAAGGACATACCAAGTGCTCAACAGGATGTAGTAAAAGCATACTAGTGGAGTGAAAAGACCCCACGAATTATCCCCGAATAATCCCCTCAAAATCTCCTGATACTTCTTAACCACGTTGAAAATAGTTGCAACATTCATAAATAACTAAACATAACTAATAAATAAAAATAAGTAACTAAAATTGTACAACCTTACCTACTAAAATTATACAACCACGCGACCTGGACACCACGTTGACGCGAAAGAAGCTGGATGTGACGTCACAAATCATGTGCAACAATGGGGCTTAAATTAAGAACCAAGGTTGCCATTTCAAAGCTACAATGCTAAAAGTCGCCAAAAGTAACCAGCGACGTCATATATCGCCCAAAAATGCAAGAAGTTTGGTGACATAAACCGCGGTGTGTACATCGAATCAGTACCAAAGCATTTAGTTTTAATATTAGTTTAATATCCCGAGTTACTTCGGGCAAATGGAAAAAAGTTAAACAGTAGTCTTTGTACGATAGTTTTTGAAACAATGGACAACACAAAGTGATACCTGACAGTCTGCACACTGGTATCTGGTCTCTTTTCGTATTGCCTTACCTCTGAAATCCATTTGTACGGGAGCACAGTGTACACTGTCCCTTGTATTTGTTTTCCATAGTAGAAATGAAAAAATCTTATGATATGATATACGTTATACGTGACCTAAATAATCTAAATACCTAATACTTATATACCTAATAAGTTATAACCTAAATACCTAACACGTTATACACGTATACGTGATGATCTTATGATATACGTTATGATTTTTTTCCATAGTAGAAATAACATTTAAAAACTTCCTTGAGGTTAACCTGAGTGGTAAAGGATTAATATTGGGTGTTCATGATGTGTCAAAAAACTCATCAAGATGATTTTCTGAAATTAGTTTTCTAATCAGTGGAAAACATCTGACCAGTTCCGCCAAAATGACCGTGAAACCTACAAAACGGGGCAAACTACATATCAAAGCTGAATATTTTCTTTCGTTTCTTCCAGACAGAGTAAAACCGTGATAAAACAAATCGTACAGACAAATTCAGATTCGTCCGAGTTTTATCGTGATAATAATTAATTGCAATATATACGAAACCGAAATAACTCGGGATAATCAGGCAAGCTTTTAACAAATTTGTTATAAACTCAATACTTTAAACGCATATGAATACCTAAGTCTTTAGTGAAAATTTTCGTCCAGTTTCAACATATATTTTTTTTTAAATTTCCATCAGTTATAAGTGTTTCATGCATAATCTGTTTATCCTGTACTATACCACTACTATTAGTATATATTAATTATCAAAATTATAAATATACAGTATGAATCAAGAAAAATGTGAGATTAAAAATAGCGCCAAAAGTCACTTGTATTAATATATTACATTAAGTTGAGAATATGAAGCCCAATTTTTATCTGATAATCATATCGGAAACATAAATAAGAATGACTTTTCTATCAGAAATTATTATAATAATTATGATTATTATAATGTTTATAACTATTATAATGGTTGTGCTTATAATATGTTTATCATAATTATTAAAATAAGAAATTATTATAATAACAATGATTATCATAATGTTTATGATTATTATAATGATTATTCTTATTATAATGATTAAATTATTATAATGATTATAATTCTTAATCAACACTGTAATTAGTTTGTAACCTAAAATTAAAGATACTTGGATCATTGGAAATTAAGGTTTATTAATTTTCTTTTATTTTATTTTAATGGGTATTAATTTAAATATTTAATATATGACATTTTATTTTTTACATTTTACTCTGCATAAATATTTAATTTTTTCAAATATTTTATTATAATTAATATTTGAATTGAATACAAAAGAAAACGACTGTGCTTAGCTAATTCGAAAGCTGTCGGTACGTTTTAGGAGAAGGAAAATTTAATAAATGAAAGAAAAAAGAACTAATTTTAATGAATACAGTTCTTTGAAAAAGAAAGCTTTCGCAAGATTCTAAATTGAATTTTAAAACCAAGAATCTCAAAGTGAAAGACTTGAAACTTTAAATAAAATTCTCCCAATAAACTCTTTTCTCAATTTCATTTAGTGTGTGATTGGATTAACTTTTGTTTACAATCTCAAACAAGACTGGAAGGAATAAAATAGTTTTAGCTAAAAATCTTATAAAGTGAATAAATCCTATTAAATTTATTTTCTTGACATTTTGAAAAACAAGTTTGATAGTATGTAGATATACTCCTGTATTCCTATCCAATAACTATGTATAATTTTCAAATTAATATGAGTACAAATTTATCAAATAACACTAATTTCTCATTTTTTTAATCCGGTTACATACGGAGTTGTGAATAACATTTCATTTTTACAATTAACAAGGCTTTACTTAATCGAGAAAAACTAACGTGGTTACTCTAGCAGGGTATACACTCAAGAGCCAAAAAATTATGACCATCTGTCAATATCGAGTTGGCACACCTTTGGCGAGCAACACAACTTTAACCCGCCTTGGCATGGATTCCACAAGTCCTTGGTAGATGGCCGGAGACAGATAGTACCAGGTGTTTAAGCAAAGGTTACGAAAATCCAAGATATTGCAAAATGGTGGTCTCTGAGCTGCCGTCAAATGAAATCCCAAATGTGTCCTGCAGGATTGAGATCCGGTGAGTTAGGCGGCCAGGAAATTCCGCATCATGTTCCTCTAACCACTTCAACACAATTTTAGCCTTGTAACACGGGCGTTGTCCTGTGGGAAAATTCCATTTGCAGCTAGAAAAACAAAGGCCATGTAAGGGTCAATTGGTAAACAATGATGCTCAGATACCCTGTAGCATTCATGGTCTACTCTATCACAACGACCTGTCCCAGAGACCTCCACGAGAACGTCTCCCAACGCATAATACCGCCACCACCGGCCTGTGTATAACGTACTGTACATTGAGGGAGCAACAGTTCGACTGGAAGACGGCGTATCCTCACATGACCATCTGTGTGATGAATAACAAACCACGATTTATCTGACCAAGCAAGGCTCTCCTACTGATCCATGGACCAGTCGTGATGTTCCCGGGCCCAGTGTAAGCGCAGTTGTTGATGACGCTTGGTCAGCAAAGGCCCAGGAGGGGGACATTTGCTGCGTAGCCCCATATCCAACATTGTCAGCTGAACAGTGTGATCCGATACGATTCTGCTTGACCTTACATTGTATTTTGTTATCAGCTGAGCCATTGTCTGGCTCCGGTTTTGCTTCACCATGTTAGACAGCCTCCGACGACCTTTTCCTTTGATAACGTGTGAACGTCAAACACCATGTCATCTACTGCTGATTTCACCGTCATTCAACCACTTTGAATAAGTGTTTACAATAACAACCCACGAGTTGTGCAGTTTCGGAAATACTTCTTCCGAGCCTTCGAGCTATTACAATCTTCCCTCTATCAAAATCGCTTAGATCCGCAGCATTTCCCAACGTACAAAGAAGTAAGTGAAAAAATGATTCTTCAGACTCTTCAGCAACAGTTAAATACCACTCCCACTTGATCACGTGCCTTCCACGTCATCCAGGCGAGTCATAATGTTTTGGCTCTGAGGTGTATGTTCTACCCAAGGGTGTTTCTTTTTTAATTTCTACAAGCGTGAGATCCGCAATCCAGAAACCATGATGCAATGCAAATACTTAAATGCGCTCTACTATTTACAAAAAAATATTTACGATATGTACAGAATAAAGTTTACGTATATCCGACCACAACAAGCGAATTCTTCAACAAGCGAATGATGGAATATTCAATTTTATAGGAGAACAACCATGGCGTTACAGCGACAAATTAGTATTCAATAAGTCTTCTTCTGTTTACTTAAGACCATAAACCTCGCACTACCACAAAATCAAAACGTTAAAGATAAATAAAAATAAATCAGAGCTAATATATTAAAACACATATACTAAAAAAATCTTACTTGCATTCAATTTAAACATTGTGTTCTTATACATGCATGTGTTCTATACATATGCTTTTACCACACATTTCACAAATAAAGTTCGTTCTTTTCTTGTTTAATTTTTGTATTTGGGGCATTTCTTTAGGTTTCATACTTTATCTGTCTTCTCTCTGTAAATAAAATCTATTTTAATTAACTTGAACATGTTGGTGTTTTTTTACTAAACTATGAATAACTTCAGAGAATAATAGCATATTTGAAATTTCCAAAGTAAAAATAACACTTACTCAAACAAACAAATTTCAAATAAGTTTCGAAATAAGGCTTTTCGGTGAAGCCCCATAATTAGACCTTACTTTATTTTTGTTACATTTTTCATTATTGTACCTTCTTAAAAATGAATCTTTGTTATTCGAAAATACATTCTCAATTTCTTCCTTCAAATAAATTTTAGTTGATGAGTCATAACCATCATATTCCTCATCATTTTGTTTACCGTTTCCCTTAGTTCACTGTTTCTTCACTGAAATCATAAAAACAGATATAATAATTTTTGCCTTTCCTTATTATTGCCACTATAATTACACTTAATGTCTGTACTACGATTCTATTTAGGCGTACCTAACTATAGCCGAATGGTGTATTGGAATTCGCGCTGTCAAATACGACTGTTGACATGGGTAATCGTAACAATTTGGTTTGGTTTGGTAGTGCTACGCTCTACTTTTTGCAACACGAGGGTTAATGAGACCGGGACCTACTGCTTAAAGCCGATTCCGAACGGCTACGAACATCCATGCCATAGTGGGATTCGAACCCATGAACTCCGGTTCCGAAGGCCAGCACCCTAACCATTCGGCCATCGTTCAGCCCGTAACAATTTGGAATTGGATTTAAGCAATAGGTTCCTGTCTCATTAACTTTTGTGTAGCAAAACAGTAGACTGGAGAGCTTTAAAGGAAACCAAACCAACCCGATTAAGAAACATAATAGAAATACTCGCACAGGGTCTGACATTCCAGTTCGAGGCTATTCCAAAATGTATATTTATAAATGTTTGAACGATATTTCCCATAAAAGCCCCATTCATCCGTTCACGCCCATTTTTTGAGTAATATAAAATAGAAATATTGAAATATGAGGCATTGGGTATTTCTTACCATGCGTTTGCATTCCCTGGTCAAACATGCTGAATATTGGAAGTAGATTGGTGTCAAAGTGACTGTTAAGCTTGCATTATGGATATCAGAAATTTTTTCCATCAAATTTCCCTCCATAAATTCCCATCCATGTTTAAAATAATATTAAACAGAAACACTGAAATATGAGGCATTGGGTATTTCATACCTTCCGTTAGCATTCCCAGGTTAAATTCACTGATTATTGGAAGTAGAGTGGTGTCAAGGCAATCGTTGTGCTTTCATTAAGGATACTGGAATTATTTTTGTCAAATTTTTGCCCACCCATCTATATACACTAATATTTTTAAAAAATACTAAAATAAACGATAAGTTGAGTATTTTATACCTAGCATGCCCAGGATAAACTGAATAGTGGATGTAGAGTGGTGTCAAAGTAAATCTTATGCCTGCATTATGGATACTCAAAATCCTTTTCTTTGATTAAATTCAAATGTACACTAACAAGTCATGTAGTCTATTTTATAGAATATTTCAATCAGTTACACATCATGTGTACTGCAGAATATATTTAACGACGATGTTTAAAATATATTGAATAATTGAGTGAATGCTGAATAACTGCTATTTGAAATACAAAGTCGGATATATATTTATAATAGATATGATATCTTAAACTATTTATTGTAGTCTTTCTAGAGATTATGCTTTCATGACATAGTGAAGATTTAAGCCTTTAGCGACTTAGAGAATGCAAAATTTTAAATAAACATATGTCAGGAATACATATGTAACGTATTTCTTTTGTTTGTCACTTGATGTAAGACGACATTTTCTAATTAACCTGTGGCATTACCTTTTATCCCACATTTACCTTTATCTGAAAATCAAGCTTAATGCTCTCTGTTTCTGTAATCTGGCTTTGCTTTAACACTATGAATTTTGTTTTTAGTTCAAAGAATCATCTCCAAAATAGTTTATTGGTATTTTTTAAGCAAGCATGTCGTGCATTTAGTCTGTTTAGGATGTTAAGTCTAGAAAGGGTTGCATGTCAGTGTTATAAAAAAGGTGACAAAGTAGCACTCTTGTTTTTTAGAATTCTAATTAAGTAAAATATAGAAAATAGTAGTAAAGGGAAACAAGTATCCTTTGATTTGAGGTTATAGTATTTTGAGTTTAAATACCACAAAAATATATAAATTTGAACGTTACTGAGATATTTTGGTACATAATGGAAGTACTTGAGCTTTTGAGGTAGTACAATGAGAAACGAAACCTAGTTTATATCTTTGTACTTTGTACGACATCTGTGATGATGCATCGTACAATATTAAAACATAGATATGATATAGTAGACATGCAAGAAATTCGTGTGGTGACCATATTAGATGCTGATTGTTTTAAGTGTTCTGCAAATAAATTCCTTCCTTAATAGCCGTCAATCAAAAGTCATCGAGAAACACTGAACTAATTAATTATAACTCTTTGGAAACTAAAATGAAAATCTTAACAATTAGGTATAATTTGAATATCTTTTTAACCCTTAACTTGCAAGATATTTTTCAAATATTATTTAATTTTAATTTCTGTTATTTTCCCATGTCTGTATAGGCATTAGTATCTCTGTAAAATAAACAAAACGAAATATTTCATTTTTCATTTTTGAGATAATTAATGTTAGCTGTGGCGAACACTCACAATTATTGTATATAGTACCTATAAATATACACGTCCGTTGGAGAGTACTTAGCCAAATTAAGGGTTAAAAAATCCAATAGTTGAAAATATACGTGTATAGTTATAAATTGCAGTTAAATATATTTTGTTTTCCTTAATCGGTACTTTTTGACCACCTGCTCGAACCTGGTCTATAGTGCATGTTTTTCATAGTCATATTTATAACTGTGAAAAATGTTGGTTTTTTACATTTTAAATAAATAATTATCACAAAAAAAATAAATAACTTATTATTTTATGGTATATTATACAGCAGTTATAAAATTATTCACATAAATGACCAGGATTTTCCGAATACATACTCTACAATAAAGATCAAAATTAAACAAACTTCAAATTTTCTTTCACTTTATTAGTATTTTAGCGTTTTAATAATCAGTATACACAACAAATTCTGCAAATTCCGTTTAATTTACACTGTCAGGTTTTACATCCCGATTTAATTTAATCGGGATATAGTAGAGAAGAAAATTAAAAATAAGCGCATGAATTTTTATATCAAATTCCTGGGAAATTAAGCTTTCAAAATTATCTCTTCAAAAAGTAAAAAAAATAAATTTTTTATAGAGATAAAATATCCAAAGTTTATAAAGACTTATTGCGTGTGCATACGTCATTTGTTGTATTTCTAAAAATCCCAGCTTTCATGGAAATTTAATTTTAACTTAAATGTATTGATCTCTGAAAATACACAAATTCTTTCAATTATAACCGTATTTTTCTGCACACCGAAGATGTGATAGATAACATATTGATTCTCCATTCTAAAGAAAACCAATGTAATTGGATTTACATAGCTAAAGGAAATTTACTGCTTCACTTTGAGCTTGAAACCAGAGAATTGACACTGATTAAAAATCAATTTGTATTTGTAATTTAGAAGATGGAGAGAGCAGATGACCCCAGTCTTGTCCGATAACCACCAGAGGTATTGTTTGAGAACTTGGGGAGCTTGCTACCACTAACTTATATTATATGGCACATCCACCATTAATGAACACGAGAGATTTTTGGTTTGCTCGAGCTTTGAACTCGCTACCTCCTGTTTATTGTTAAAATTGCAGCATTTACCGAAGTCAAGACTCCACTTTGTTCAGAGCACGCTCCAAGACCAGCTGATCATCTATTTCGAACCGCCGACAATAGCATGGCGACACCGTGTCTGGGAAATTGACAGTTCCATTGAATAGGCGTAACGCCCTTTGATAGTTGAGGTAATGAGGCCAGAGGATTGAACCGAGTTTATAGAATCGGGACAGCCAGAAAATGATAATTCAGCTAAAAAAACTAACTGCAACCTTAGCTGGAGTTCTCATGTTACTGGGATCTTAACTGACGAAAAACAAAAACAGTTGGCTGGACCGTAACTGATCCCTACGTATAAAAAGCACAGAATTTTGTTATTCGGGTCTTTTCGGCATTTTTACGAGGTGCTTTGACATCGTGGAAGCTTTCGCATTTTTGACTGAAGCCAGCTTTCTAGTGATTAAGTTCGGGGGATTCGTAAAGTCCGCTCATATAGGGAGCTACAGAGTCTCTGATAGCAAACGGGTAATAAATTGGGTTTCCATTTCAACCTGAAAAAGCCTCTCCACCTGTGTGAGATTATTTAATATGTTTTATTTCGACTGTGATCGCAGTGAGAATGTTATGCAGGCAACCATCCTTTGCAGTTCGACATGTTTTGGGAGATTAAAATCCCCTTGTATATAGCCGTATTTACTCAAGAAATAAAAGTTATTTCCAATTCTATATAAGTCTTCCTTATTCGCGCTACTTCTTCAAAGACGAAGGCGTCACACCGACTAAGATATCACAGCTCATCTATAAAAACACTTATTACGCTTTGAAATATATCATCAGAGTGTCATCAATTCTTCTCCGATACCAATATTTTTAACTACATATTTTTTTAGTGTATAGTCTACCAATCTCCTTCATAATTGAGAAAATAAACAGCTATTTCTCCATAAAAATATCATTTTAATTCTGCTAATTGAGAGGTCTGTGGTGGAATTTATATTTATGGTTTTAGGTGTATACGTTATAAACACACAGAAAAACTTTCTAACCAATGCAATTTGATTTCCATTGCTAAAGCAATATATTGCTTCACTATGATCTTAGAACCAGAGAATGGACACTGATTAACCCTCTGACTGCTCATCCCGCGATTTCCACGGGCGTGTGTTTTTCTTCCTTTATAAGAAGCACATTCCGCCTTTTCACCGTTTAACCAGTGGAATCAATTATACACAGTATTAGACATTTAATTAGGTTATAAATAGATTTATATGACTAGAACTATTATAGTTATATTAGATAATACAGTGATAGATAGTAATATATATATGTATTATATATGTATGTATATATATATATATATATATATATATATATATATATGTATATATGTATATATGTATATATATATATATATATGTATATATACATATATGTATATATATTTATGTGTATATATATATTTATATATATATATATATATATATATATATATATATATATATATATAATATATATATATCTATATATGTATGTATATATACATATGTATATCTCTATATATATGTATATCTATATATATGTATACTTACATGTATATTATATATATATATATATATATATATATATAATATATATATATAATATTATATATACATATATATATATATATATATATATATATATATATATATAAATATATATATATATATATATATATATATATATATATATATATATATATACATATATATATAATATATATATATATATATATATATATATATATATATATATATATATATATATATATATATATATATATATATATATATATATATATATATATATATATATATATATATATATATATATATATATATATATATATATATATATATATATATATATATATATATATATATATATATATATATATATATATATATATATATATATATATATATATATATATATATATATATATATATATATATATATATATATATTTATATATATATATATATATATATATATATATATATATATATATATACTTAATCTATGCAAAAAAATGCGGAATTTTTAAAGATCTCGGTTTACAAATTGAGCAGTCAGAGGGTTAAACCTCAAGAAGTTGTATTTTTAATTTAGAAGAATGGAGCAAGCAGATGATCCCAGTCTTGGCCTATAACCATCAGAGGTATCGTTTGAGAACTTGGAGGAGCTTGCTCACAAACTTGTTTTATATGTCCCATCCACCATTAATGTAGACGGTAGATTTTTGGTCTGTTCTATCTTTGATATCACTACCTAATGTTTACTGTTAAGATTGCTGCTTTTAACGGCTAAGCTATCACAGATCATCTATAAAAATACTTATTACGCTATGAAATATCTCATTAGGGTTTCTTCAAATCTTCTCCAAGACCAATATTTTTAACCACATAATTTTTTAGTTAATAGTCTACCAAATACCGTCATAATTGAGTGAAAAACTAGATATATCTATATACAAATATCATATAAATTATAAACACACGCAAAAAATTTCTAACCAATGTAATTGGATTTTAATAACTAAAGGCATTATAGTGCTTCACTTTGATATTGGAACCAGAAGAATGAACACTGATAAAAACCCCAGTCTTTAACCACCGGATGTATCGTTTGAAAACTTGGAAGAGCTTCTTACTACCAATGTATTTTATATGACCATATCTAATTAATCATATTGTAATAATCTGTCATTCCAATTACGTTAGGAAAAATTGTTTTTTATTCATTTTTTAATATATTTTTTACATAAAAATTAATTTATTATGCTGTTATTAAGTTGTATTTTTTTCCTAATAACATTCTTATCAAGAAGAAATCGATCGTTGATAAGTTCTATTAAAGATATTATAGATATTAAAGATTGTGCAATTATTTAAATTACCCATCACTATTTATCCAGTACTAAATGAAATGTTTCCTTTCAAAATTTATAGGTAGAGTATACATATCTTGAAACACACGATTCATTAAATTTTGATTAAGTTTGTCATGTGTCTTCTCCAGAAACTTTATATTTATTTTAGAATAAACAGGTTTCTTTTAACTACTTTACTTTCAATCTCTTAGATTTTGTTACTTTTATAATTAAACTCCATACTAATTAACTTTTTTATTGCAATCCATTTCTGATATATTAATTTGTAGGAAGTAACTTTTATAAAACTATTGAAAAGGGAAGTTTCAGTATTAATTAAAATATATAGTAAATTTAAATTTTATTCGTTTAAGGTTCGCAAAATGTTTTGTAAGAGCTTTATTGAAAGGCTTCGCATTAGTTGCTTTATAATACTGCAGCTTGATTAAATTTTATTTTCTATCCCCATATATTTCATTTGAAAAAAACATTGAAAGTTAATTTACAATCTCTAAACACTAATAATGTTTCAAAACATTACACAAACAAATTTTTTTACAAGTTTCTATGTATTTTAAATAGTTATAATTAGTATAAAATTTTATTGGTTTTTTTACATGTTTAAAAATTATTGGTTATCTTTGAATTGTTTTGCTTCTAAACAATAAATTTATGTTGTAGAATAATTGTAGTAGATTTGTAATTAATTATTATTTTCCTTTTTAAGGGATTTATAATGACGTAGTTATCAAAGAAACATCTATCTTTTAATTTGGTGTATCAGGTGTCTTCCTATCCGCTTTAGACTATAATACATAATCAAATCGAAGTTATGGATATTTTTACATTGTTTTGCAGATAGTTTCATTCTACAAATATATTCTATGGATAAACAAAGACTTTCTATGTTAAAAAATGAAATATTAAACACTACGTATCGTGAAAAAACAAATAGCAAATAAAAATGAAGAGCAATCCAAATGTGTCTCAAAGTATGTTGTTCATATTATTATTATTGTTGTTCATATTCTTATTGTTCATATGTTCGCTAATTGCAACGAGAGTATCAATAGAGGTTTTATTATGTTTGGTTTATAAAATAAATTATACTGAAGTTCCGCTGGAATCATTCCAATAAGGAAGCTGAAGCATTTAAGATTCACCAAGGTTTAATTTAGATTTCCTTAACCAAAAGTTTTAGTTTGGTTTGGAGCACTACAGTCTGCTGTTTAGCACACAAGAAGTAATTAAACTGAAAACTACAGATTGAAACCGTGTTGGACTACATGTACCAAATCACCCTCCAGAAGTCGGGTGTAAGAAGTTGGATTGCTGGTTTGGTCTGATCGTCAGGCATCATTGCGTTACTCAGGGATTTAAGATAGCATTCCGACCATATAATTAAAATAGCAAGAAAATGTAATAAATACAACCAATGTAGTTTCCGGAAGTTTGGGGGATACTCAGCAGGAGCCCTGCCCAGTTTAAAAGTCTGGTCGACCAGGTGTACCACATGTCCCTTTCTGACATGAGAATAGGTGTTGTAGAGGGGAGCGATAACAGTACAGTTCAGTTGTAACGGACATTAGTGAAGGCGTTCCCCCTTTCGTTCCTTATCAGTTCCAGGTTTTCTATTAGGCTCTCTGTCCAGGATTCCTTGGATACGTCAGAGGGTTTCGTCAGGTGCAAATCGTGTGCACAAGTACGATCATGTAGATACTGATTGTAGTCACAGACTGCAGGGCAGACACAACCTCACGAGGAGCAATCCGAGACATGTAACGTGTGGAGATACTGAGGGAAAGATCCGTGATTTCTAAGGAGGGCATTTACTGCACATATTGAAGATGAATTCGAACATCTACAAACATCTTTGCCAGCACTGGGATTCGAAGTCGCAAACTTTATTTCTGAAGAGCAGCGCTCTACCATTCGGCTTTAGCTAAAAAAGATTCCCTTCAATAGAACTGACCATACTGATAACCAAATAACTGTATATACAAAAACATAATAGTAAACACCATTATAAAACAAGAAAAATAGATTTAGTACATGGAAGTTTATCTATACATTATTAAAATTTCGTATATCAAGTGAGCTAAAAAACCATCTGGTAACAGTGAAAGCTAAGATAAATCATTATCAGATTAAATATCAGTCAGAATATCCCAAATCATAACTTTAAAGATTGAATATCCAAGACACTATAGAATTGTAGCAATCATCAGAAAATACACCTCAAAGGGGTGTAGTAATAAAATTTTTGTATTTTCACGTTATTTCAAGAATAATTGCTTTAAAATTTGTTTATACTTTGAATTTTCACAGAAACATTTCTGAACAAGGCAGAGTAAATCATGTTTCTTCCCATCACTCCCCTTTCAACTTACTGAAATACAGAATGTATTGCATATTTTGCATTTCTGCATGTATTTTGTTTCTTTATTTAAGAAATTATCCCACTTATTTTGAGTAGTACGATTATACCTTTATTTTTCAGAACATAATTTTAAACATTTCTGATATGTTTTGGATTTCTATAAATTTGATTATTTGTTTGAAATTTTCTATGTGTATTGTATTAATCTAATTTTACTGTAAAATGTATAAAAGGATATAATGTATATTGTACGAATTTATATCATGTTGCATGCCAAATTGAAAAAATGTCAACTAAAAGAATACTATTGATGTAATGTTTTTAGAAAAGTAAAATTGAGTTTTTTATTTATAAAGTTTTAATATAAATGTGAAATATGTTATGAAATTTTTTTACAAAATTTTAAGATTGTTTGAGTAGTTGGGTGTTGTATATAATTGCCTGCATAGTTATATTGCGGGTTATTTCAATAAATATGTTACTGGCACCAAACAAATAATCAACATTAGTAGCTCTAATTTGAAACACTATGTCCACAAGGATCATTTGATAGACATAATAATTTTTGCTATGGTGTAGTAATTGTTGTTGTTACTTCAAATCCATTAATAACCAATGTTTGCTTTATATAGTCTTTAATTATAGTGAAATGCCACTGATATATATCACAATATTAAAATATAGAAAAAAGATTAGGAAATATGCTAAAAACTATATAAAAATATAAAGTAAAATAAGCACTATACGTTCTACACCTGAAAGAAAAATTGGCCAAGTTTTTGAGCACGCTGTATTCTTTTCCTTCCTTCGGAACTACTCCATCAACCCTAGATTTTTCCCAATATCCTGTGCTGATGCGTCTGTAGTTCCATTGTCCTGTGCACAATGCGTCCTTTCCCGGCTCTGTCCAGATTGAATGGGACTCCAAGCATGGTTCTGAATCGCCTCCTGGAGACCAATCACAACTCTCCAAATCTTGGTGAAGTTTAAGTGCAGTTTCTTTTCACAGGCTACACCACACGCTTTCTGGAGTCGCGAAAAAATACTGGCAATGCAACCCACAACTTGTGAGTGCTGCGAGCAAACCTTATGTAAAACATTGCTGCACTCTGACAATTTTTTATCAAGATATATAAACTATTGCTTAGTAAAATTTAAGACATTTAAAATATCTTTACGTATCCACTTATAAAAATTTTAACTTATATTTCATAAATTACTTCTGTGCATACCGTTTTAACGGAATAACTTTTTAAAAAATAAATTAATATTGTTTTTGAACTATCTGGATAAAAAATTAATATATTATTAGTAATATATATGCGTGACGTGTTTTAAAGTAAAATATTTATAGTTTAAAAAGTTATTATTTAATTCAAATGAATCATTATTAAATATGTTGTATGTGAATACCTTATACAAGTGTAATATTATCATTTTTATTCACATGATACATTTTAGGACTCACAACAAAAACTATCATTATCTTAAGTCATTATCTTAAGGATTTGCTGGATACATAGCTAGAACATCTAATAAAATATTCCAAAATAAATATATTCAGTAAATATATATAGCAAATTATATTTAATAATTATTTTAATTTTAATTAGGTTAATTTCAATTAAAATTTTATACTTGTACAATGTACAGATTTTATACTTGATGTATAACTCTGTTAGACAACTTTTATTTTAGACTCTACCAGTTAAATTACCAATATTTTCCGAATCTATGTCGGTTAGAACTGTACATGAGTGTTTTAAATATTTTTAAAAGTCGAAATAAGTTTTGGAAATTATTTTATGCAGTTAATAGTAATAACTAAAGTGTCTATTATAGAAATAATTAAATTATTTACAAGGTTATAGATACTAAAACACTTTATTTATTTTTTTTTATTTAAAAAACTGTTTAAAATATTTTTAAAAGTCGAAACAATTTTTGAAAATTATTTTATGCAATTAATAGTAATAACTAAATTGTCTGTAAATAATAATTAAGTTATTTACAAGGTTATGAATAGTATAACACTTTATTTACATTTTACTTAAAACTCTTTGTTTTAAGTATTTTTAAAAGTCAAAATTGAATTTGAAAATTATTTTATGCAATTATTAGTAATAATTAAATTATACTAATATTAATAATTTAATAAATTTTTAAATAATTTAATATTATAGTAATAATTAAATTATTTACAAGGTTATGGATACTAAAACACTTTATTTTTTTATTTAAAACACTTTGCTTTAAATATTTTTGGAAGTCGAAATATTTTTTGAAAATTATTTTATGCAGTTATTAGTAATAACTAAAGTGTCTATTATAGTAATAATTAAATTATTTACAAGGTTATGGATAGTATAACACTTTATTTACATTTTACTTAAAACTCTTTGTTTTAAATATTTTTAAAAGTCGAAATAGTATTTGAAAATTATTTTATGCAATTATTAGTAATAATTAAATTATACTAATATTAATAATTTAATAAATTTTTAAATAATTTAATATTATAGTAATAATTAAATTATTTACAAGGTTATGGATACTAAAACACTTTATTTTTATTTAAAACACCTTTCTTTAAATATTTTTGAAAGTCTAAATATTTTTTTAAAATTATTTTATGCATTTATTAGTAGTAACTAAAGTGTCTATTATAGTAATAATTAAATTATTTACAAGGTTATGCATATTAAACACTTTATTTATTTTTTATTTAAAACACTTTGTTTTAAATAATTTTAAAACTAGAAAGTTTTTGAAAGTTTTTGTTTCATGCAGTTATTAGTGTTAACTATAGTGTCTATTATAATAATAATTAAATTATTTAAAGTTTGTGAATATTAAAACACTTTATTTAAATCCTATTCTTATGTTGTTTCACTATTCTATGTGATTGAAATATATAATTTTCAAGAAAAAATTACCCACTAAAAGTACACTGCAGCCTTAAATAAAATCATTTTTACTTTTTTATATGAACTGTCCTAATATATTTACATAACTCGTGAAAAGTCATTTATAAAATCCTTAAATTGCTACCTTACTTTAGAAAACGTTTGGAAACAATGTCTTGACACTGCTGAAATATATATTGAAATGTATTTAAACGCATTTCATACATTTGTCCTACACGAAAAAAGAGTGAAACAAACTCGATGGAATGTAACTCAATAAGCAAGTTGCTTTCACACCTACAGAAAATACAAAAATAACAAAAAAGATTCATTACTTCTTTATGTGGTAACTTTTCCTGCTTTATTTTTGACGACAAAATTGATTTTTTGTGTCTCAAGAGCATTTGGCAAAACTGATAGAGCATAAAAGTTTCATACTAATCTTATTTCAGTCTCTTAAATCTACCGCAACATAGTTTCAAGAAACTCTTTAGGTATTCATGGGACTGTCAGGGGAAAATAAATGTTTGCTGAAGAACAATTCATTTAAATGGCACAAAATACTTGCACTTTAATAGTTACCTCTTTTCAGTAGACATTCATTCATAAGAGTATGTCACAGCGTTTAGTAACACATTTATGCATTAAACGGTTTCACTACTGTAAAATACAAGATGAAAGAACAATTTTTAATACTTTAAATATTATTATATAGCCCAAAATATGGATTCAATTAGCACAAATCTACTATTAAACATAATATTTTCTCAGCATTTTAGAAAATGGTAACCGTTTGTGAAGGAAATGCAGAAGGAATTAGTAAAACAGTAAGGAATTTAAATTTCGAATTTAGAATATATACATATGTACACTGTTGTAAATTTATCTTCAATTGTAAAAACAAACTGTGACACACAATTTTTGGAGTATCAGCATCCGCTTGAATCTAAAATGTATCATTTTAATAACTGTTATACATATAATAAAATACATAATTAATAAGATGGGAAAAATATTATATTTTCAAGTATTTGGTAAAGTATTAAAATTGTTATTTAGCAGGTAACCAAATGTATAAATTCAGCTTCATATTGAATACTGCAAAACATTTTTACATAATGCAAAAATTTTACAAAAATACATTCAACAGCTCAATAGGTCAAAGTGTACGAAAGATTGAAAAATCACTTTTTAATGAAAAAAGTTATGAAATTGTCATTTACCTATAGTTTTTGATGTATAAGCTAATATATGTTTCTCTATCAACTTACGTTACATGATTTATTTTAATTGTAACGATGGTTTCACTTATTATTTTATAAAAAACCGCTATTTAAATAAATAAGGTTTGCTAAATTCACGAAGCTTTAAGCATCATATAAATGTAGCTATAAGTTTTGACGAAGGCAGAAATTGTTATGTATAAAGCTAAAACTTAAAGACTACAGATTTGAAATTCCATTTAATGTTTAATATATTTAAATAGCAGAAAATGTTCTCATCTGAATGGTATATCTTTTCAATAGGATGTAACTTTTAACTATACATTTATGCTTTCAGCTTAAACTGTAGTCCTACGAAATTTTCTCTAAGTTATTTAATTAATTTAAAAATGGTTATAAAATTAAAAATACAAGTATAAATTTAATATATTGCATAAAATATATTTACATACTAATTTTAATCAGTTTATAAACAATTTCATGTTTTACATTTATATAATATTACGGAAATTTCTGTAAAATCTGCTTAACTTAGTGTAATTATCCTTTTATATCTAATAGTATTTTATATCGTCTTACGTTCTAACATAAAGACGTGCGAGTAAAATTTTAAATATATAGTTTATATAATATATGAGTATTTAAGTACATATATGCATATGAAGTTAAACACACACACACAACACACACACACACACACACACACACACACACACACATATATATATATATATATATATATATATACATACACACATATATATATATATATATATATATATATATATATATATATATATATATATATATATATATATATATATGCATACATACATATATATAAATATTCCGTTACAAGGCATATATTAATTTATAATAATATTTGTTGAGTTACATTTCTACATTGAAAATAAAATTATATACATATATAACTATAAATAAATGAAAAAATATATATATATATATATATATATATATATATACATATATATATATATACATATATATATATATATATATATATATATATATATATATATATATATATACATATACATACATATACATATATAATTTCTTTGTTCCGTTACAAGGTATTACTTAAATTTATAAAAATATTTGTTGAGTTACATTTCTACATTATATATATATATATATATATATATATATATATATATATATATATATATATATATAAATTATATAAATTAGATCTCTAAATACAACTCAAGAAACTGCTTAAATACTAGATGATCAAATACCCTATGTCTGTAACTATAACCTGCCTGTAACAACATTTTTCTAGATGCCAACATTATTGTTAAAGTTATGTTTTTCTGAATACATATAGGTATGGGTATGCATATATACCTTATT
Source organism: Pardosa pseudoannulata (assembly GCA_032207245.1). Classification (NCBI taxonomy): domain Eukaryota; kingdom Metazoa; phylum Arthropoda; class Arachnida; order Araneae; family Lycosidae; genus Pardosa; species Pardosa pseudoannulata. The sequence goes on from CM063508.1 coordinate 18,216,659, forward strand.
CCTTCATAGATAATATTACCTATATTTTATTGATTAAAAAACTTTTTAGTATGAAACATATGTGTCTATCAAGCTGATCTCGCATAAACTATTCTACACTTTCGATGAGCCACTGCTCAGGCATCTCGTTTCTCACCCACGTAAGTAAAGGTGGATTATTGTTTGAGCCCGCTTCTTACCCTGCAACCGAAAATCTGCAGCGAAAGGTGCAAAGGCCCATCCCAAAAAGGGAAGCAGCCGACGCCATAACTTCGCCGAGCCCGCCCACCTCCTTTACCGGAATAATCGATATATTCAGGAGCCTGACCGTATCGATTGCCCTTTGCTCCTCACCCCCTTCTTCAGACTTGGCGTGACACCCGACTTATTACGGGCCCAGAAAAAAAGGGTTTACAAACGAGCCCCATCCGGGGGAAAAAGTCTCGGAAAGTCCGAAATCACGTTACTGTAGTTTGGAACAATACCTATTGATTGCTCACGCGCTGTTACAAGCAGTAGTGCATTGTAATTTCCCTTTGATTACTTTATTACTTTTAGTTAACTTTTAAAAAATGTTCAAAATCAATAGAGATGAAAGAGTGCTGGTTTAAAAAAATACTTTTAGTATCTTAACTTTATTTTAAATATGTAAAATTATATAAAAATTTATCACCGTTAACATGTGATACGTATATATAATATTTTACAGTTCGTTTATATTTATACAGTCTTATTTAAGGCTTGGCAAATATGGTAGGTTCAATTTATTTCTGTCAATCTCACTGATTTTTAACTGTGTTTAGTAATATATTTGTCATGATGTTGTTTATGCTTTTTTGAAGAATAACCGTTTCTGCCAAGGTGCACAGTGAGTACCCTCATAAATATCAAATATCTTACATTCATTCTATTTTTGTCAATCTCGTTTACATTCTTGAACATTGTGTAGCAGCGTGGTAGTCATAATGTCCGATATGTTTTTTAAGTGTAAACTATTTTACCGATGTGCAAAGTGGCTATTAAATTGAAGCAAGGATAGAAATAGCTAAATTTTTCACAGAAGTTTAAAAAATTGGGTATTTTATAATTTGTATTTAACATAAGGGAAAATCTATGCATGTAAAGTTAAACATGTATTAAGTATTAGATCAAATTTGTTTAAAATTGAGAGTGCAAAGAATATTTTTTAACGTTTGCTTTTGGGAAACTTGATTTTTTCTTTCTTATATGAGTAGCACATTGAAAATTCACTCTTTATAGTACTTTTGGGGGATAACCCCAAAAGTTCGATTTCATACTTTGATCTCCAATAGTCCCAAAATATCCTTTTTAGAAATATATCTCTGTGAGAGTGTTTGTCTGTATGTGTACACGATAACTCATGTACGTTTTGAAGTAGAAAAACCAAAATTTAAATATATACATTATAAAAAATTCTACTTTCTGCCGAGTTTTATTTTACTTCTGTTTTCACGTGCATCTCCCAGATACTATCAAGTGTTTGATTTTGTTATTTCAATTCATAAAATAGCATAAAAATCTACAAGACAAACTGCACTGACTTCATAGTATTCAGACGTTTTTAACCCTCCGAGTGGAACATACCGAGGAAAAAATGTCTCCAAAAATACGTTAAAGATTTATTGTATCAGTGGCCAAAGCGTTCTATGATTTTTTACTTCACCATTTGTAGACTAGATTGGAATTCTGGAAATCCAATTGTTTATTGTCTTTTACTTCGGTTATAAATAGATATATAATTAGACATTATATTGTTAATTTTATAATACATAAATCGTCGAGTCTCGAAGATTATCCCATAATAAATAATATTCTAAAGTATATATAAAAATATTCTTTGAAAGACTTATTTATATTTTTACGAAAGTTCTGCAAGATAATTAAGTGGTGCAATTTGAGATACATATGTTTAGGCAAACGAAATACTTCGAAATAGAGATTTAGAAAGCCATGAAAAGCTATCAGCGTCTTTGTGCCTCAAAGAGTAGGGGTGCAGTTACTAAATAATCGACCTGACCCTCCTACCTCAAAACTCCATGATGGAAAACACTTACAGAAATGTTGTACGTCACAACCGCTTTGAAGACATCATCGGTTTGGCGGAATTGTACGTGCGTACCGCTTAGAGGGTTAAAAGTCCATGCAAACCTCATGTACGCTTTGACTGAAATAAAACACATTTTGAATATGTGCATAGAAGAATTGTACTTTCTATCAGCTATTCATTTACTTCCAGTTCATGTTCTACTTCCAGTTACTATCATGTGTTTGATGTTGTTATTCAAATTTTTAAAATAACGTAAATAGATAAAACACATGTATTATTGATTTGGCAGTATCCAGATGTTTTTTTAAAAATCTTTGTTGAAGAACAAACACATGTCACACGTTGAATTAGTTTCATTTCTGTTTTATGATTATACAAGAAAGTCGATAGGTTCGATATTTTAAATATGTTTCGCATTTCAATGAAAAACTTTTTTCGTGTATATTTCAGTATTTCATGTAATTTATACCACACAATACAACCTTGTATTTTTCGTGTTATATAATAAAATATAATATTTATGAATATATTATTAAAAGGGGAATGTATAAAAAAATTATAGTTTTGAATGAGAAGGTCAGTTAAAAAGAAAAAAACATTTTTTTCCAAAACTGCAATAGTGTTACATATTTTACGAATGATTTGTAAATATACTTGTTCTAATCGTTGAATAATAAGAATAATATTTCTATCAGGTTTAAAATAGAATAAATACTATGAATAAATAACATACAATACTTCTTAAATATTTTAAAAATTAAAAATTCTTAAATTCATTAATTAAAATTTAAGTTTACGGGTGATTAAGTAAATATTTTTATATTTCATATAAGTATTAGTTGAATTTAATATTAAAAAATGTAATTCTTAATAACTCTTAAATAATTAAAATATGCATTTGACAATGAATTCAAATATAAAAGCTTGAAAACTCTTCTCTAAAGATTATTAATAAATTTGAGTCAAAAATAACATCACTTCATTTCTATTGATAGTTTTCATATTAAATATTTCACACAAAGATGCATTAATCTAAACTGTAGAATGATCAATGTAATAAGTCTCAAATATTGGTCTATCAATGTAGGATTTTAACAATATTCTGATATATATATATATATATATATATATATATATATATATATATACATACATATATATGTATATATGTATACATATATATATGTATACATGTATACATATATACATATATATGTGTATATATATATGTATACATATATACATATATATGTATATATATATGTTTACATATATATATATACATATATACATATACATATATATATATATATATATATATATATATATATATATATATATATATATATATATATATATATATATATATATATATATATATATATATATATATACGACATTAGTATTTTTGTGTTTTCCGTATGATTGTTTATTGAATTGCTAATATGAAGCAAAGAATACTTCGATGTAAAAAACTCGCAATTGACATTAAATTGAAATACGACAACTTAAAAATTTCTTTCTGAAGAGTTGTAATTACTCTGATTTAAAACACATTGCCGTCACTTCAGATTTTATTGATAACTTCCATATCTGATATTTGTTTCAAGGATACATTTAACAGGACTTTACAATTAACAAGTGAAAGGATCGAATTATTTGATTTAAGCGTTAGTAATTTTCAATTCTTGTATACTTTAGAGATCATTTGAGTGGTTTATAATTGATTGTCCGTTACAAACCATATTCAGCTTGTTATGAAAGCAGAATTGTTTGTCATTTTGTATAATTCCAGTATTCCATTATATATAGGAGCTCAAATTAATAGAGCAGTATACTGATTATCGGATAATTAGACCTACAAGAGGGAGATTCATTTTAATAAATGTAGAACTGTGTAACAATATGACAATCTGATTGGAATTGATAATATCATATAATATAAATTTTTTGTAAAATTAAACTGAAAAGGTATACTTTAACATTTTACAGTTCATACTTTATATTATTGCAGTCTTTTAATCGATGCTAATTTATTAATTTTATACTTTCTAGACATTATATATATATATATATATATATATATATATATATATATATATATATATATATATATATATATATATATATATATATATATATATATATATATATATATATATATATATATATATATATATATATGTATATATATATATGTATATATATATATATATATATATATATATATATATATATATATATATATATATATATATATATATATATATATATATATATATATATATATATATATATATATATATATATATATATATATATATAGAGAGAGAGAGAGAGAGAGAGAGAGAGAGAGAGAGAGATAAATAGATAAATAGATAGATAGATTGATCGATAGATAGATAGATAGATACATAGATAGATTAATTACTATGTATGAATAAAGTAAGAATAGGTAAGAAGTAATTAAAGTAGAGGTATAGTATAGATATGAAAATATAATGTACACAGACAATATTTTTTGCAGAAGCATGTTATACTTTGCTGTAAAATATTAACTTACATTATCACAGAAAATTAATTTCTTTAGGTAATTTAAATGTTCTGTGTTCATGAAATATTTATTACATTAGAAGGAAATTCATCATTATCAAGTACTTGTAAAATAAATTCTATGAACTCTACAATGTCGAGAGCAGTTTCATGTTGGCATTCCATAATTTTCAAAATAGTTTAAAATAAATTCTCAAAATCAAATAGTAATAATAGGTATGCCACCTGCAAACTTTGCTTCATTTTAATAGTTTAAAAAATTGCTAAGTTTAAATGTGAAGTTTAAAAAAAATGTATTTTCCTGCACTATGAACATTTAATAAATTTAACCTAGAAAATAAAATTCGCCAATTATTTTGTAGCGAATTATTATAATACTTCATTTAAATGATATTAATAGATTTTAAAGATGCTGTTTGAGCATAAAATTTACTTCAATATGACAAATATTTAATAAAGGAATTACAATTTTTACATGAAAAATCACTTTTTTCGAAAAGATTATATGTGTGTTATACATGTGATTTCATATTTGTTTAAAAAATTTTTAATCGATGTAATTTATATAATATATATACACACACTCACACATATACTATATATATATATATATATATATATATATATATATATATATATATATATATATATATATATATATATTATATATATATATATATATATATATATATATATATATATATATATATATATATATATATATATATATATATATATATATATATAATATATATATATATATATACATATATATATATATACATATATATATATATATATATATATGTATATATATATTCTATATATATATATATATTATATATAATATATATATATATATATATCCTATTATCGGTTTATAAAACGCAATGTAAAACCTTTTCATCAATTACAAATTTGAATATACACATGTTTTTGTGTTAATATAGTTGAATTTGATGGCTTTGATTAAACTTGAGTAGCAAAGTAGATGTATATATATACACTGGACACTGGAAAGAAGGGTTTTGGGGCACCTGGGGACGAAGTCCCCTTATCCCCAATATGAGCTTTGGTATGTGGAACAATTTATATTATCGGCTGATGAAATTAAGATAATACTTATACATATTACAACAACAACACAAAATAAAGGAAAGGAAAGAGAGAAGGAGAAAAAAGAAAAACAGCAAAAACAACAGAAGATATTATAGGTTTACAAATTATAAGATGTATCTTCATAATTTTATATAAATATTAATATATAATATTTATTTTCCCACTCAGTTAAACTCTTTTACAAGAAAACACAATGACAATAGTATACAATTAGAACATCAGTATGGAATACACATGATGCTGAGAGAAAGTCAGCATTATTATAAGCAGTTTGGTAAGAGTACTGAGTTATATATATATTTTATAAATATATATATATATATATATATATATATAATATATATATATATATATATATATATATATATATATATATATATATTTATTAATTATAATTATTATTAAAGGGCAGAAGATATTTACAAATATTGAACCAGGAACAAGATTGAAAGGACCGTAGTCGTAGGACGTCTAGGTTTTTCAAGCGGATCGTAGTCCGAATATTAACAATTTCTTCGTTATTGATAGAATACATTTTATTATATTTATTGAATTTTTTTAATAAATTCCCTTATAGTCTCAATGCCCAGGTCCCTATGAATAATGTCGTTCCGCAAATATCTATGGGCTTTAACAATAGCTCTTAAAGTTTTATTTTGAATTACTTGTAATCTCTGGATCTTAGTATGCATATGCTGCATCAGGAGAATGGGCCTTAATAAACCGTCTTATAAATAGGACTATTTTACATTTATTCGATATGGTACAGGATATATAATTTTTAGCTTTATAAAATTTAGCAATATTATAACTAATATTATTTTTACAGTTAACCTACTATCAATAAGTAAACCTAGGTATTTAATTTCCCTCTCATATATATATATATTATATATATATATATATATTATATTCATATATATATATAAATATATATATATATACATTTACTTTGCTAATCAAGTTTAATCAAAGCCATCAAATTCAACTATAATAACACAAAAACATGTGTATATTCAAATTTGTAATTGTTAAAAAGGTTTTACATTGCGTTTCTTAAACAGATAATAGGGTATAAACAACAGATGTATAACATTTAAACAACATTTGCTTACATTTTCTTTAAAAATATACATTAAGGTACAAATTATTTAAAGCACTTTGTTATTGTATTTTTCATTTTAAATTAAAATTATGTTGTTTGAAATAAAGATTACATGATAGGAGACTACTTTGTACACATTTAATTCTTTTAATATGAAAAAAATATACATCGGTGAAATAAACTTGAAAGTTAAAAATAAAATAAAATATTGAATGGAAATTTATGAAATATTTTACGCTTTTTGCATTTTTGTGCAAAATATATTACTATTTGATGTTTTCATCACATATTCTCTAAATGATTTTATAAAAAATAATGAGATATTATTTGATAAAGGAGAAAATTTTTAGAACGCTACCTAAAAATTGAATAAACAAATTTAAGAGTTTAAGGCCTTTTCCATTAATAACATGCACTCCTCATATTTTATTGCATTGCATTCTTAGTTTATATAACATTTAGTAAAAGCTAAAGGTATATTTTTAACTTTGGTTTTGTAATTTCGTTTCCATAGAAATGTTTCGGAAATCATTTAGTACGAAATTATAGTTTAATATTTCTACGTATTTCTGAAATTTATTTATAGATTAGAAATGTAATTATCAAATAATTCACATTTAAAAAGATAGTCTTGCGTAAATTTGCAGACAAGAATTAGAATTTTAAATTACATAATAGATGATTTAAAATATAGCTTTTTTCAGACAATAGCTGTCCATTTTTCTATGTATATGACATCATAATTAATATTGTTCAAGAAAGTGTGATCCTGTATAAAAAATTATTTTAATGCCAAAAGGATTTAGGATTTCACTACATTGCTAATTCAATCATGGACGAAATGGCATTTATAAGCTTACTCTTGAATAAATAATTATTATTTGTCAAATTAATTACCATTTGCCAATTATAAAGGGCTCGAGCAGTCTTAAAATCAACTGTGTTCGTTAATAGTTATTGGAAAATTTAAAAAAAAAGTTCACAATGTTTACAATGTTCCCAATGTGTTCCAAGATATTGAATCCAAGTTCATCAACAAACCTGGGGATCTACTGTTCGATACCTTTTTCGAAATTCAGAGGACCAACTTCAAGGTTACGCTCTATACCCTAGACCTGCATGTCAAATAAAACGCATATCCCCTAACTTTTAATTCAAGTGGCCTCTAACCAGCGTGCTTTTACCTTCCAAGTGACATTGACAACAACAACATTAACAATTATAAAACATAAAAAGATTCTTACATTTTAATGTTTTGGTTCATATTTAGATAATATAGTGCTCCATATAATATTTGATATACGTATTGTTATAATATTTTATACCTGATGTTTGTACATACGTAAATGACGTAAAGCATCTAACCATAGAATGATTAAAAATTAATCTTATTAATGGAATACGGGATAGCAATTATTATTTAAATACCGGAACAAAACTCAATATAAAATAGGAGAGTAAATTACTTATTTGAGTTGAGCAGAATATTTAAGAATAAAAATATATTGAAATGAGTTTTAATATCACAAAACATCGTTTTACTTCATTAAAACTAATTGTGGGTTTTAAAACGTCTGAAGGATAAAAAACAAATTGACAAATATAATTAGTTAGATTAAATAGTAAATCATAAACTATTTGTTATACATATTGTTATAATATTTTACATCTGATGTTTGCACACACGTAAATGACGTAAAGCATCTAACCATAAAATGTTTAAAAAATAATCCTATTAACAGATTATGTGATAGCAATTGGTATTTAAATAACAGAAATAAGCTCAATAGAAACAAAATATTATTCATTCCAGTTGAGTAGAATATTTAAGAATAAAAACATATTGACGTAAGTTTTAATAGCATAAAACATTCTTTTAGTTAAATAAAATTAATCGTAAAACATTATTTGAGTTAATTAAAACTAATTGAGGGTTATGCAAACTCTGGATTATAAAAAACAAATTGACAAATGTAATTAGATTATGTAGTATTTCATATACTATTTGATATACGTATTGTTATAATATTTTACACCTGATGTTTTCACATACGTAAATGACGTAAAGCATCTAACCATAAAATGTTTAAAAATTAATGTTATTAACAGATTATGTGATAGCAATTGTTATTTAAACACCGTAAATAAGCTCAGTATAAAATATGAAAGGAAATTACTCATTCGAGTTGAGTAGAATATTTAAGAATAAAAACATATTGACGTAAGTTTTAATAGAATAAAACATTCTTTTAGATAATTAAAACTAATCGTTAAACATTCTTTTAGTTAATTAAAACTAATTATGGGTTATACCAACTCTGGAGAATAAAAAATAAATTGACAAATGTAATTAGTTAAATTTCGAAAATGGGATTTTATTTTCATTGAATATAAGGAAAGTTATTTTACATTGCCCTGATTATTATTCTTACTATATAAGTGCTTTATTTAATAATTATCGCTGAGTATAGAATGAGCAATATATTAAATTCTTTTTCTTATTCACTTTACCCTATTTCCTAAAATCTTAATGAAACTTATAATAACTCAAATTTCAATTTTAATTTCTTAATCTCAAAGAGTTCACTGAATCTCGAAGACCTGTTGTGAATTTCAATGCAATATGATTTTCATAATTTATTCAATTGCAGAAATATTTAAGTTAAAAATGGTTAAAAAAATATAGGTTGCTTAACAAAGCTATTCCTTTTTGCAAATAAATATTTGTTTATTTATTCTTTACTTCACATTAAAGTGCTGATATTTCAATGATTTCCATCAAACAATTTTAAAGTATTCAACACAAAAAAAAAAATAGTACTCAATGATTTCTTCTAGCTTTTCGTCCTTCATGAAACCATGGTATATCAGTATAATCATATAACACACTTTTAAAGCATCCCTAGAAATTAGAAGTAGATATTACAGATATAATGCAAAAAAACTTATAATAGACTTCAAGAATCTTTATAACAGATGTTTGAAGAAACCTGGAGTATCGGATTTATCGTGTATTTCCACAACAATATTTTACCATTAGAACATAATGAGAAATCTATGCTTTAAATGTTATTTTATACTAAGTTGAAATAGCTTATAAAAGGTTAGGAGCAATTGAGTTGAATTAAACAACTTAATGTACATTAGACAAATAAACATTCGAGTATCTTATCAAAGAAAGCATTTTATGGTAATCTACATATTCGTTATATATTTGTATATAGTTGTGCAAATGCAAGAAAAATCCAATACTCGTTGTATTTTTAAAACACCTATTAAAAAGATACTTGATATATATTATAATTTTTATCTATTACATCTATAACATCTATCAGTTAAAAGAGTATTAGTATGTACCCTTAGAACATAATGAGAGTTAAGATTTAAATGTTATTTCATACTAAGTTCAAATAGCTAATAAAAGATTAGTAATAACTGAGTTGGATTAAATACTATAAAGTATCTTAGACATATTACTAATTTCGAGTATCTTATCACAGTGAGCATTTTATGGTAATCTACATATGCGTGAATTATGATTGAGGTATCTTAATATATCCTTTAAAATTTCTTTTAAAGTTTTCTTTGTTTCAAAAAAAATATTTATTTAATTTAATATGACACGGATGTTCACTCTGATCACATTAGAGAACAATTAACAACCATTAACAATTATAAAATAATAATTTCTTGTCTGAGTAGATTTGAAATAATACAAAATATATAACGAATATTATAAAATTACTACCAAGGTATCTGACCATATATACGGTTTACCAAGAAAGATCATGTAAGGAAAGGTAAAGATGTATTAACCCATTAATACCTGGTGTCCACTTTAGATGCCGCTGAAGATTAGAATTCTAATATTTTCTCAGTAGTATTTTAATGTCATAGAATGTTAATCTTTTCTTAGAGCGAGTTTTCCTTTTAAGAGCAAGTAGAGGGTATTCTTATATACAATCTACAAAATTTTCAAGCAATATCTATTACTTATAAATTTTTATTTTGATCGACACATTACAATATTTCGAACTGTGCAATTGAATATACTTTTCATGCAGTCAAATAGACTAAAATCATGATAAATTGCCCTATCTATGAAGAAGCATCTATATTTATTAGAATAAATGATAAAAAAGAATATGAAAATTAAAATAGATCTTCACATTAAAACTATTTTAATGCAGATATGAAAGAGCGAAAATACACTTCCATCTTTCAGCACTGCAATGAGTACAAATAGACATGTCGATAAACTGTTAAAAGTTTATAAAAATTAAAAATTTTTCGGGTTTTATTTTCTTTAAAGGATAAAACCCAAATATTCATGATATTGTAATTGCCCCAGTAGTTTAGTTGGCTAATGCGTCAATCTCACAATTGGGGGGCTGTGAGTTCCTTTCGTGAGCTGACAAAAGATCCGATGTGTTCATTAATAGCTATTAAATCACTTAAAACAGGCTCGTAGTTGTAAAACAGGACAATTCGAACTAATGCCATTAGAGTCCGTAGCATTCTTCAGGATACACGTGCTCTTTGGGTGGTAATAAATGAGAAACAGCTTCATAACCATGTTTGGAAAAAGCTATTTCTCTCCCTATTTTAAGCAGAATTGTAAAAAAGTATTGAAATTTATTTCTTTGGTAAAACACACTGATTTTAAAAATCAAGAAAGCAGAAATTACATGAAAAATCACAATTTTTAACCATAATAAAATTATGCGAAGAATCAAATGTTCTTTTCAGTAACTGTATAATTAAAATAATCAAGTGATAAAACATTATTTAAACATTTCTATAATATAAAAAATACCCCTTTCTTTCCAGGTGTAAAATACACTACATAATGATATCAAGTATATTAAATGAAAAACGACATACATTTTTATAAGTGAGCAATAATTTATGATCTGATCAACAAATTTCTTTCCTACAGTAAAGGGACAAGTTAAAATGATAAGAGTATAAAACTAATAAAAATGATGGCAAATGAAAGCTTGTCAACAGGTATCTTTTATCACAATAATAAATGATTTTTTTTGTCAGAAAAAAGATTTTACAAGGCATCTATCAAAAATTAAAAGAAATGAACCAAGAATGGCATTTAAGAGAGTTATTATTTGCCACTTTCCATGTAATTCAGTGGCATTTAATAACCGTTTATGGTTATTTAATTAAGTTTCCTTCGATTATGTTAATCGAATAATATCAATTATCCGTTGTTAGCGAAAAGGAATATAACTTAAGGAAATAGAAATTAATCCACATTCTAGGGAGATCCGAGCACAAAATTATGATTTTTATATTTCTATTTATTACAAATTGCTTTATGCTTATATTGTTAATATCACATATATTAAGATTACTTTTTATGAGAATACTTCTTGAATATTTTGAATGTTTATTTAATCATGTGGAATAAAGAATTCAATTTAAAAAAAAATTACTTTTGATTCTTTGAAAATATTTAATATTTAACATAATTGAACTACTAGTATTTGTAGCGAATAATTTTCAAATAATTTTACTTCAAGTATGTTAATTGAATAATATCAAATATAATTTCTTAAGGAATATGAATATAATTAATGTTTTTCTAAGAACTTAGAATAAAGTGTCCAAAAGTATATTCTTTAAAAAATATTCAGTTTTTAAAGAAACACTTGAACTACCCGTATTTATAGAGAATAATTTTGAAATATTTTTTCACTTTCAGGTATAAACATTCATTTTTTATTTTAAGTTGAATAAATTATTCCTTTTGAAATTTTGCTAGTTATTGCTGTAAAGTAACCTGCAACATTTTAAAATGCAAATGTTTGTTACAAAAGAGAATATTGTCGAAATTATTTCTTGAAATTAAAAGTAAAAGTCCATTTGTATATTAAATTTTTGTCACTTTTACATTATAAAAACTCATATTCTTAAACATGTCTTTTAAAATAGAAAAAATAATTAAGCATATTTTATTTTTTTAATTTTAAATAACTTCTCCATTTTTAAGCTTGTTAGAGAGAAAGTATTAAACATAGTTCAATATAACTAATATATATTTTTAAACTTTTCATAATATACATTTGGAAACATTTTAATAATTTGCTGTGTGGTATTAACTACAAATATGTGTAAAAGAAATATGGTAACAAAATATCATTTTTTGCATACTTAAATTTATTTATCAGTTCAATTTAATACATATTTTGTAATTTAATACTTACTATTAAAACTTAATGTGCAATTTAATACTTACTTTAAATACTTAATTTGTAACTTAATCTTTAAAATTACTTAATTTGTCCCATTATATTTTTCTTTTAAAATTACATCCTGTAAGCTTTGTGAGCTATTAATATGAAATTTAGGAATTATGAGGGGAAGTACTCTAGAAACAAATTTGAAAATTTGAAATGTTTACAAATTTTTTTTTATTATTAATAAATGAGCTGTTTCAAAATTCGCTCATTCATAGTCAAAATTGAAGTAAATGTTACTCAAAAGTTACACGTTTCTAGTTATAAACGATTATCAATTATTTTTTTATGCGAATGGCCTCCTAATTTTTCATGTCCTCAAAAATTCACTGGGAAGAGATAGTTTCAGAATGTTTTTCACATGACCCAAGTTAGTGAACAAATTGCCAAGTACTTTTTTTTAAAACTTTAAACAAAAACTTCAACTCCAAACGTGTTATAAGGTTTTGGTCTTTCTGTGAATACGGTTCAGTACATGCATATATGCCTGTGTGCGTAGGGTTTTCCTATATATAACTTATCTTCTTCTGTATTGTTACATTGTCTGCAAAACAGATTAGTTTGATTTATTAGAATAGCCAAAAACGAGGCTGTAAACGAAAACAGCCACGATCAATGCGACTAAGGAGAACATTGTATCTATCAATCTCCTTACATGGCTTCTCTTATACTATTACCTGGCTAAAGTTTTGCAAGGTCAATGACGGATTATGGTTTATTTGAATTTTGATTGATTCTTGAATTCCTTGACTATGACTATGATCATACCACATGGGATCTTTCATATTTGATTATAGCATTTATCTTTTATAGGTAAATTTACTAAATACTTTAAGCATTTTAAAAAATGATGTATTCGTGCCTGGTTCTTTGCACAGTTGAAAACAAGGAGCGTTTACATATTAATTAAATATGATGATAGATCTCCAGGAGTTAAACTTAAGATATGATGTAAAAACATACTTAAAAGTAATAGTTTTTGTATTATTCACAGGTATGTCCATTGTTCTTTTACAGCCTAGTTTTATGAACTTTTTATTAAGTACCAATTATATTTTTGTATTATCGTATAATATACCCGTGTTCCTTTATACACAGCACATCTTCCTTGTAATGCAGCTAGTATTTTCGACATATAGCTTTATACCAAACACAGCTGTAAAGCTGTAACACATTTATAACCACCTAGAGAGTGCGTGTAGTTTAAGGAATACACGTGTAACATTGCATCGTAGAATCCTCCTAATGCACAAGCAGCAATGAAACAGAAGATACCAGAATTATCCTGCTATCTCTAGAGGTATGATTTGAACTCTCAGAACATAACGATCATGAACCTATTTTACATGCCCCACCCGCTCTTAATGAATATTGTACCTCTGATGTGGACCTTTCGCTGGCTCGACATTTGAACTTTCAACGCTCTTTTTATGTGCCTCTGTTATCACCGCCTTTGCTGTCTGATCTTCCGTGGTTAAACATAATACATAGAGATGAGTAAAACTAGTGTAGTTTTTTGCTGTTATTACCAGAGTGCTATGTGACCCAGATGCAACTCGAATTAAGGCAGAGGGGGGCAGAGGGGGTTTATAATTATACCGCTACTGTTAAACATGATGATATATATCCATGAGAAAAACGTGAAATATAATGTAAAAACATACCAAAAAGTAATAGTGTTATCCACAGGTTTGACCATTGTTCTTTTATAGCTCAGTTTATAGTGTAGTTTTATGAACTTTTTATTAAGCACCTATTATATTGTAAAAGTCTCCAAAAATACACTAGTGTTTTCCTTTATAAAGCCTTTGATGAATTTTTTTCTTTTTCGAAGGGAAACAATATGTCCTTTACTACCTGTCAAAGATGCTTCCATTTAATGATTAAACCGTACAATATAGTCTTATAGTGTGACAGGTCTTATCTATATGACACAAAGTTCAGTGAAGTCTCGGCTATTTCATACCGACAAGTAAAAAACTGTTTTGACTCATCTTTACAAAGCAGTATTTTTACCCATTATATTTTTGTATTATTTTATAATATAGCCATGTTCCTTTAAACATAGTACATCTTCCTTGTAATGCAGCTGGTATCATAGGAATATATCTTTATGTCAAAAGCGGCTTTAAAACTGTAACACATTTAAAATACAGCTGCTCATTTAGAAGTGTACACAGTTCAAAATGAGTCATCGCAACTTTGTTGCAGAGACAAAGTAGAAGATCAACAGTCTTTGCCTGCCTTCCCTCCCAGATTTGATTTGATTTGATTTGGAGTTACGGTCTACTTTGTGCAACACGAGGGTTAATGAGACCGGGACCCCCTGCTAAAATCCGATTTTGAACGGCTACGAACATCCATGCCACAATGGGAATCGAACCCACGAACCGAAGACCAGCACCCTAACCATTCTGCCATCGTTCAGCCCTTCCCTCCCAGAGGTATCGTTTGAGAACTTGGAAGACATTACGATTACGAACATATCTTATGTGCCCCAGTGCTTCACTGTGTGCAGTCATTAACGGGCACAATGGATCTTAGACGGACTCGAACCCCAAATCTGCAACCCTTCAGTAACGAGATCAATGTAATTTAATATAAAGTATCAATAATGTTGTTATGCATATCGTGTATCAAGACAGTAAATACTGAAATCATGTATATCGATAAAGATGGATTTCAGCGTCATTTATTTATATTTCACTTGGCATAGTCAAAGATTTGTCTCTCCTGGTATGAATTTATTAATGTATAACAATGCTTAAAATAACAATAATGGCAATAAATAAACTTAAAACAAAAAAGTTAATTAATAATAAATTAACTGAAATGTCGTCTTAGTTTAATCTACGATAAAGCTTTGGACGTAATACAGCAAATTCTCTTTCCAATAAATCCCCTTTAACGACATTTTGGATGGATTTTTTAGGAAAGCTGTTAATAGAGTCCATCAATATTCAGTTCCGCTGTCAGCTCTATTACTGTCATTTGTGGATGTGACCCCACATAATGGGGCTTTTAAAGCACTCTAAAACTATTTTATGATTTTCAGAAGGCAAATTACTGTGAAACGGGTAGTTTTTAGGAGTTTATTGGCAAACATTCATTTCCATCTTATTTCATGGAAAGAAATCGAAACTAACGGATTCTTATTGCTATCGAATTGTGAGAAGAATGCGGAAAACATTCAAATGTGTTTAATATGAAAAAATATGCATAGCGAAACATAATGAGTTCTGTGGCCTTTAAGTGCAATAAAAGAAGAATGCAGTTTAAATAAACTGACCGCACTTAAAGAATGCTATTTAAAACACGAAAATATTCATTGCATGATAAGCTATCTTTTTGGATTCTGTGGTTTCAAATACTGTGATATAATTTAAATATAAAATTAGAATGATTAAGGTTTTGAGTTATCCGATTTCAGACAATATTTCATACATATTCCGATGAATATAAATTATTTTTTGTAGAAAATGAAGGAAGTATAACAAGACTTTACAATTAAGAAATACAATTTCTATTTTACGAGTTCTTCTAAAAAAATTAAAAGTTTGAAAGTTTTAACTGTAATTAAGACGTTTAGATGCAAAATACAACATAATTAGTCATGTTACTTCAATTTCATCTTGCAAAATTAAGATATGTGACTAGTATTGATATGATATAACAAACTAAACTCCTCGGCTCAACAGATCACCAGGCCTATAGTGCCAATACCCTGTTTTGAGACCAATGGCCCAAGGATTTGAAGCATACTATACAATACTGTACTATACTATTATGTATTATACTGTACTATTATGTACTGTACTATACTATACTGTACTGTACTGTACTGTATACTGTACTATACTATACTATAATATACTATACTTTACCATAATGTACTATACTCTACTATACTATACCATACTGTACAGTACTAACTATACTGTACTATACTATACTATACTATACTATACTATACTATACTATACTATACCATACTGTACAGTACTAACTATACTGTACTCTACTCTACTATACTATACTGTACTATACTATACCATACTGTACAGTACTAACTGTACTATACTATACTATACTATATTATACTATACTATACTGTACTATACTATACTATACTATACTATACTATACTATACTATACTATACTATACTATACTATACTATACTATACTATACTATACTATACTATACTATACTATACTATACTATACTATACTATTATTTACTATACTATACTATACTGTACTCTACTCTACTCTACTATACTGTACTATACTATACTATATTGTACTATAGTATACTATACTATATTGTACTATACAGTACTATACTATACTGTAATACACTATACGGTACTATACTGTGCTGTAATGGGAGCTCAAATTGCTCCTTCAGTTTTACACCATCATAAATATAATAATAAATATTACGTGTAGAAATAAAATGTTATTGTTCATTACATGAATAGCATTTTAATATAAAATTATTTTAATAGTAAATAAAAAGTTTAATAATAATAATAGTAATACTAACTGATATTATTATTAAAGTTGTACGGTATTAAGAAATGTGATTTTCCTTCAGTATTTGTTATTAGCTTTCATCCTTTCATCCTTGCAAATATTAGATTTCTTCGTTATTTTTCTTCCGAGTATGATTAAAAACACAAATTAGAAAAAAAATAGGGAAGAGATGCTAGCGCAAAAAAAGTAACTATTTTTAGGTTTCCACTTTCTTGATGAGAAATATCCAAGCTTTTAACATTAATTTTGATGCTGAGTTTATTTTTTCATTTAGGCAAAGATGCGGTTGTTTGCATTTTACCTCATCCCAGCATTTTTATTTTAATGAGGATACACGAGCTTCATGTATATTAGGCAATGATATATATTGGAACAGATATATAATTTTTACCCATTTCTTTTAATTACGTATGTATGAAAGTAGTGCGGATGTGATGAATCACTTGAAATGGCCTTCTGTAGGAGAAATTTTATTTGCTCTTGATGTAGATGAATAAAAATGGTAAAATCTATATATATATATATATATATAATTTGTTGTCTATCTGTATATAAAATATAAAAAAATATATATATAAATATTTATATTATATATTTAATATTTTTTTAAATTTAATATATATTATATATAAATTTATATAATATTTTTTTTTTTTATATATATATAATATATTATTTTTATATATAATATAATATATATATTTTTATATATTATAAAAAATATATTATATAATAATATATATATATTTTTTATATATATATATATTCATATATTATATTTTATATATATTTATATATATATATATTATAAATTATTCATATATATATATATAAATATATTATATTATATTATATTTATATAATATATATATATTTATAATATATTTTTATTATTTATTATGTTATATATATATATATATATATAATAAATGAATGTGTGTCTGTCTGTATCGATAGAATCAAAAAACCATATACAATTTAAAATTTAAATTATTAGGTGCAATTATAGGTTTTTGTTTTTGTAAATTTTTAATGAAATCCATTTTCTTTTTACTTAATGTCGTTATTCAAGCATTATTTTAAGCTAACACAACGATTAACTTTTTAATTTATCGCGTCATAACTATAAAGAAGCAATAATTTCTAGCAATTTACGTATCTGTTAATTCCGTGTAATATTGTTTTAAGCTTTCCTCGGTTAAAAGCAGAGATTAAAATTCAAATTATCACATAAATATGAAAACGATACTTTTTTACATTATGTCGTCATTCCTTTAAATATCTCATTATTCTCTTGTTATATTATTTAAACATCGTCTGCGTAGTATTCATTTGATTTGACCAGGAAATTTCTATGTGAAGCAAATTATAGCATTTTTATACAAGAACTAATTTTAAATTGAACTCTTGGTTCAATTTTACGTTACAATGTAATGTTTATCAACAGTATTCTAATAACAAAAACTGCAAATTGCAGGGACTCTCAAGTGTAAATAAAAAAAAACTATCATTTTATATAGTTACCTTTATATTCATATGGTTGTCAATATGAATGTGTGTTTCTGTTTCATACAAATAAATTTTCTTAATTTTGGACAACATTTATTAATACCACCCAAATTAGAAGTTTTGTTGTCAAAACCTCAGCTTCCTATTCTACCACTTAATATGTCAAGATCTATTAACGTTGCTAATTAACGTACAGTAGTAATACAGTAGTATAAAAACTGAATATTGTTATAATACACTTACAATAGAAATATATAAATATGATAAGGATATAATATATAAATATGATATATATGATAAGGACTCGAACTGTACAGTCACGAATTTAGAGAGTTATGCACGAAAAAAAAATCTTTGTTTAAAAGTAATACATTAAGTTTACCGTAGCAAGCACGGGCACACTGGCTAGTAGTTAATAAAATAACTACCTGTAGGAATTTTTACGATTGCAATTTCTGTATTTATCATGGGTGAATGCATCTGACAAATTTGTAACGAAATGAGTTAAATTTTGAAAATGGCTTTTTATTGTTGAAAATCAGTCAATTTTACTCGTTGATTTGAAATGTGTAGAATTATCTGTACTGGATTCTTATATTAGTATGTGTTTTTTTTCTTTTCTTTGTTGCATTCATGATTTCATGACGGCAAATGTCAGCAAATTTCTTCATTATTATTGCTATTATTATTATTATTATTATTTTTATTACTATTATTATTATTTTGTGAGGTTGAATAAGAATAAAAAACCTGAAGAAGAAAAAATAGGAAAGGTTTGGTTTGAGTTTTGGAGCACTACGGTCTACTGTTTTGCACACGAGGGCCAATGAGACCGAGACCTACTGCTTAAAGCCGATTCCGAAAGGCTAAGAACATCCATGTCATAGTGGGATTCGAAACCACGAATTCCGGTACCGATGATCAGCGTCCTAACCAGTCGACCAGCTTTTGGCAGAAAAAGAATCATCACCTAATAAAAGAAGATATTATTTAGGATTATAATTTTGGTGACAAATATCCAAGCTTTAGTTACTCTTTTTGCTATCAAGGATGTATCTCCAGTTATATAAAAGATCGGTTGATAAGATACAGGATCAGTTTTAAACTATGTATAGTAACTAATTTCATACGCTAATTCGGGGTATCGCTTATGCAGCTGTTCATATTTTGAAATTACTAAAAATCCGACCGCTACAACAGCAACCCGAATCGGCTACAAATCCGTTGCTGAACTATGCAGCTGTTCATATTCTGAAATAACTAAAAACCAGACCACTACAACAGCAACCCGAATCAGCTACAAATCTGCTGCTGAACTAGAAGAGTACCTTCATAATTCGATTTTTATTTTGTCAAATTTCGTATGAAGCAATCACTACGGAGGAAATCTTAAGGTTATAAAGACTTAAATATCCAGATGCCTATGGCACCCCTCTCATGTAAAGCCTATATATACCTCAAGGAGATATAAACCAGAGGTTGATTCTTATTTAACAGTACCTAGGGAATACATACGGTTTGAGATTGTGGCCGAGGACACAAGAGACGCTGTTCCTCTAATTAAGTTATTGAGGTCTGTAGAATGACTGTTAATTATGAAAAAATGATAGGTATTATCAAATGAGAAGTCTTGAGAAATTTCTTTGGAGGTATACAAAATCATTGTATGTGGCTGAGAAGAACAAAAGTGTATCGCTCATTTATGATGACAGATTATTTAATTACATCAAGATGCAGAGAATGAAACGGGCTGGTCATTTAGTAATAATGAAAGTAGATGGCAGTACCAAAATTATCTTATTCGCCAGAACAACTGGTACACAGAGAAGTCGACCAAATTTTTGTTTGGTAGATCTCCTAAAGAAAGACCTTTTGATTCTGAAGTAAAACTGAATTAGTGATTTGGAAAGGTATTCTTGATAAGTTCTAATCCCACCCCGGGCTGTCGAGTCACTGAAGTAGGAACACAGGCTGTTACAATTTGAAATAAAATGATTTACAACTTTAACCTTATGTTAATATTTTTTTCCTGTAGTGAAAATGTATGAGTGTCGTCATTGTTTACATACTTTGGATATAGTTTTACATGGGAGAAATTTTTATTCTTCCATTTTCATAAACATTCCATTTAATAAATGAGGCCCGCTGCATATGTTGCAGCAAAAATGACTCTCTGTGGTTGAAAAGTTGCCCATATATCAATAAACTTATTTCAAATATATATAATTACTAAAAACGATATTTTAATCAATATACGTTTTAGTAAATAAAGAATTTTAAAATGTTTTCATTTATTTAGTAATAAGAATCTTTTGCCTATAATATAGCTTACTTTGTCATAAAATTAATATGAAACCATATTTCACTTTTTTTTATAAAATTAACAACTTTGCAACAGAAATTGAGACAAACTTTTCATCTCTCATTTCTGTTTTGACAATACAATGATATCTGATATGAATACAAGAATAAGAAAATTCGCACTCAGAAATGCATTTATGCTTAAATAAATGTTAGTTGATTTGCCTGTTTTATAATGGCGAATGTTATCAGAATTCGTCGTTATTTTTCTAGTAAAGATGATTAAAATTGCACGATCTAAAGAATAAAAATAAGAGAGAAACATGAGATGGAGAAAGCTATTTTTAGATTAAAACTCTGTTTATGAGAAAAATCTGACATCTTAATATTAATTTCGCTACATAGCATATTTTTAAGAAGTATAAAAATAGATTGTTATGAAACATACAGCAGCGTTTTATTTCATTCCAGCATTTTTTTTCAGTGTGAGGATGTACGAGAGTAATCTATAACTGAATTGTGTGGATATATTTATATGGTAGTAAAAATATAATGTTTACCCATTTCTTTTTTATGAAATGTTTTGAATGGTTAAGGCGCTAATCTTTGGTACCGGAGTTCTGGGTTTGAATCCCACTGTTACATGGATTTTCATAGCTGTTCGAAATCTGGTTTAAACATCCAATCTCATTATTCATAGTGTTTCACAGAAGTAGACCATAGGCTTCAAACCAAATATAACTATTTCTTATTTTATTGCATATATGGAAGAAATTTGTCACGCGGTATATGTGGAATCAAAAGGAGTGACTCCTCGTAGCAAAAATGTACTCCATAGTTGATGTAGCTGATTTAAATTGTATATTATTTCTATGTATGATTCTTATAGCAGTAAATGTTTTGTTATTAGCAAAAAAATATTATTTTATAAAGTGAAAAATAGTGTTTACCATACAAACCACTGATTTAGTCTCATAATTGTTATTTACCACCACATATCACTAAATTTACGAAATTAATAATGTGTAAAGTTATATTAAAATATAGCTTGTTTCACCCTGTAGACAACATTAATATTCATCAGAAGATATAATTACTGTACAGGAACCTTCCAATAATAAAATATTGTGTAAATTAACGGAGAAAAAATTTACAGTTATTTAGAGATAAGTAATATTTACCTATCACGCCATTGATTAACTAATAGTTTTATTATTTACATCGGCATTTCGTTTTGGATTTCCTTAGTTGAAAAGTTGCCTTTCTTTCATATAGCTGCTTAAAATGTACAGAGGTACTAGACATATAAAAGTCTATTATTATATAACAATAATTCTTTAACAATATATATAATAATTAGGCTATAAACAAATATAATAGCCTACATGCAGAAGCTTCTATTACAATGACGATTTCATGATTTTCATTTATTTACTGATAAGTAGTGTTCACCTTTACCACTAAATTATTATTTACCACTACTTTACCTAAAACATTATTAATTTTGCAAAATACTATAGAGCTTAACTAACCACCACTTTAAAATAAAGTTTGTTACTCATTGTTTTCATTAATATTTTTATACAGGTATTAAAACATATAACGAGAAAATATAAAAATGTTTACATATTTGTCGCTTTCATCATTTTATAAAGCAAACATCGAAATGTTTCTTGTTTTACATGTACGAACGATTAAAAACAAACTAGACGAATATGATATAAAAGAAATGTTATCATAAAATACTTTTTTTTTGTTTTTGCGATCAAATATGAGAAATATCCTCACACTTAGTATTAGTTTAGTTATTATTTCCTTAGTTGAAAAGTTGCCTTTCTTTCATATAGCTGCTTAGTAGTAGCTGCGTATAAGTTTACCTTTACCCCTGAGTTATTATTTACCACTGCTTTACCTAAGACATTATTAATTTTGCAAAATACTATAGAGCTTAACTAACCACCACTTTAATATAAAGTTTGTTGCTCATTGTTTTCATTAATATTTTTATACGGGTATTAAAAATATAACGAGACAAATTTACGTTTACATGTTTGTCTGTCACTTTCATTTTATACAGCAAACGTGAAAACGTTTCTTGTTTTACATGTGTGACCAATTCAAAACAAACCAGACGAATATGGTACAAAAGAAATGTTATCATAAAAAACTTTTATTTTTGTTTTTGCAAGTAATATTATAAATAGCCACAAAGTTAGTATTAATTTAGTTACTAACCCTACTTTTGCAGTTATAGAATAAATAAATTGTTAAGAAAAGTTTTACTGTATTTTACTCAATTTAAAAATATTTTTGTTGTGAAAAATGAAACCAGAGGTAAAATAATAGGAAAAAATATTCAAAGAAATCAGACTTTTTTCTTTCTAGAATCAATATCAGCTCCATCATTATTAATTTCATTAATAAGCATATTGGGACAGCTATAGAAAAAAAGAATCGTTTTATGAAGAGTATTTTAAGAAAATTTAGGAATTATTTATAAACCGCTATTTGTTTTCTTGTATATATGATTAAAAGAGTAAACCAGATGAAAATAATAGCAAAAATAATGTAGACATAAAATAGAAACAGTTTTTGTTTCAAGATATATAAGAAATTTCTGTATTCTTAACAATTTCTTCGTTACGAATCATACTTTTGCACTTAAAAAAATATTGTGAAGAATTGTTTTATAGTGTATCACTCTATTAACCATTATTTATTTTCTCGTGAGAATGATTGAATACCCAAACCAGAGAAAAATAATAGAATAGAAATGGTGCATAAAATAGAAGATTTAGTTTCGTTTTTACAAATAATATGAAAAATATTTCCAAAATTATTATTAATTTAGATACTGAGCCTACTTTTACAGTTATAAAATAATTAAATTGTTAGGAAAAGTTTTACTGTGTTTTACCCAATTTAAAAATATATTTTGTTGTGAAAAGTGAAACCAGAGATAAATAATGGGAAAGAAATATTAGCATAAATTAGATTTGTTTTCTTTCTACAATTCATATTCACTCCATCATTATTAATTTCATTACGAAACATATTTGCGCAGTTACACAAAAAATAAGAATTTTGTTACGGCGTTACCTGATTTACTGTTATTTGTTTTCTTGTATGTATGATTAAAAATCTAAACCAGAGGAAAATAATAGCGAAACAAATGTAGATATAAAATAGAAACACTTTCTGTTTCAAGAAATATGAGAAATATCCATGCCCTTAACAATCATTTCTTTATGAATCATACTCTTGAACTTATGCAAAACAAATTGTGAAGAATCATTTTACAGTGTTTTACCCCATTAACCATTATCAATTTTCTCGAAAAAATATGAAAATCTAAACAAGAGGAAAATAATAGCAAAGAAATGGTGCATAAAACAGAAGATTTATATTCCTTTATACAAGTAATATGATAAATATCCGCACATTTAATATTAATTTATTTACTAAGTCCACCTTTGCAGCTATAAAACAATTAAATTGTTAAGAAAAGTTTTACTTTCTTTTACCCAATTTAAAAATATTTTTTGCTGTGAAAAATGAAACCTAGTGTAAATAATGGGAAAGAAATATTAGCATAAATAATATTTTTTTCTTTCTGCAATAAATATTCTTTCTATCATTATTAATTTCTTTGCTAAATATATTTATGCAGTTACACAAATAATAAGAAATATTTTATAGTGTTTTACCCCAATAATCACCATTTATTTTCTCGTGGATATGACTGAAAATCCAAACAAGAGAAAAATAATAGCAAACATGTGGTGCATATAACAGAAAAATCAATTTCTTTTTTACAAGTACTATGAGAAATATCTCAATATTTTCGAACTTCTACAAAAGCGTGTTTTATACAAAATTTAGATGATTAAGAAACGTTTTACAGTGTTTTACACCTTTCCAGTTTTATTTAAGAAATATTACTAATACAAAAGCGTATTTTTACTCTTATAAAAAAATTAGAAATTTAAGAACCGTTTTAGAGTGTTTAACTCTATGCTAGCAAAATTTTCTCTTTCTAATGAAGATATTTGAACGTCGTCATCATGAAAATATATATCCGAAGTAGAAAAATGTCTTCAAACAGCACGGCTACACATTGATTTCAATATCACCAACATATAGACTGAGATTTTATTTCATAAAATATTTGTCCAACAGCTTAGCGTTATCCTGTTAGAATGCAGTACATGCTATAAATCTTTTACAATACTGACATGAAACTCAAAAATAAATACGATGGTCTAGACGGTGAACACGAAATTTATTTGCCGTAAAAATTCTTAGAAAACAAATATGCACTCTCGTATTTTAATCTACGTAAAGATTCAAATTTGTTTTAGAATCCTAATAGACATTAATGAAAACAAATATTTAAATATGTGAATTTATTTTTTTCAAATTTGGCAATTATGCAGTTACTCCTAACTAAAACATTTCATGCATATCTATTTGAGTAGCAAAATATTTCTACTCTATCATTTTCTCTTATTTTCATTTTTCAGAAATAAATAAAAAGATTTAAATTAAAGTTATTTTAAAATTAAATTGTGCAATCAGTTATACATATTTTCTACTTGTTACATGGAATTCAATCTCTTTCTAGAAATAAGTAATTCTAAATCTACATTTTCTATTTCCAAAGTGCTGGCAATATTTTACCTGTCTATACTTTTCTATTATGAATAATAAGCTAACTCGGATTTTAAAGTAGCGTTATTAAATAATGATTTTTATATCTTTGTAATGAAATACATCATTTCTTTTCTACCTGAGTAATATGAGTATTTAAAAACATGTTACTTTTTTTGTGGCATGATTTTGTTTTATGACAACAAAGTTAATTTTTTTGTTTCTTAACAAATTCATTATGAATTTCATTTATCTCTTTATTTTTGTGACAAAAAAGTTAAAAATCAATTTTAGTAAGAAATACGATGCACGTGTGTTTGAATAGAAATTTATGTATGTCTCACCCCTTTCAAAAGTTACTCCTACTGCAGTTTGTTACCTCATAATTACTAGTTTAGACTGCTAACTATCAGCTGACACAAAAATAATTTTAAGCAGGATTTCTAGTAGATACTATATACAGCTGTAAAATCTCTATCTAGATCAAAGAAAGTGTGCTAGCATTTTTTTTTCTTTTACTAAATCATCTCCAAATTCGAGGAAACGGAAATGGGATTGAACTTGAAAAGAGACTTGAGGAAAGAAAAATGATTAGAAAAGAAGGAACAGAGAAAACTTCTAATTCAGAAAGAGACGATAAAAAGAAATAAACTAGAAGATAGGAGTTCTCAATTCAACAAAGTGATTGCCACTTTGGCAAAGTTCCAAAAGGTTACTTCTTCAAATAGATGTTGTAAACTGGGGTACTCTATATTATTTTCTTTACATCAAGGGAACCTAGTTGTTTACAAATTCACATTAACCAAAAGATTATCTATAAAATTATAGAAATTGTATAAACAATTAAACATTAGTTGCACTTAATTTATTTTTTCTTAGATGGTGTTCTGATATAATAGCGATATGAAGTTTATTTTATTACTGCAAACTATCGTTTATAAGGACAAGAAGACAAGGAAGAGAAGATTTTGACTAAGAATGTGCAATGCATTTTTGTCAGACAAAATGAATATATGTAACTAGTCATTATCTAAAGACATTTTTTTATAATTACAGGATAATTTTACTGCACTGGAATGTGCATATTGTAATACTCTCTCAGTTTAGAATTTAAAAATAATATTTTGCAGCTTGATGATTCTTTTATTAAATTACTAATTTTGAAATGTTCCAACAGCATTACTTTTAGGCTTTATAAAATCACTCATTATTTTCTCTATTTATTGAAGACTTAATACCATAAAATGATAAAAACATTTTCTAAGCCTTTGTACAATTTCAAATATTAATCTTATATGAAGAGCTTTTAAAATACGTATAAATATATACTTAGTATAGATAAATGGAAAAATAAAAGCAAATTATTAGTATGTTGTGCAGTAAGGATATTTTTATGGAATATTGTTTAACGGTTAAATTTTTATCAAATAGTCTAGTATTTTAATCAAAAACTATTTTCTAATACATAGTTTGTGTCATTTGTTTCACATAATATTACATATTGTTATCAAAAATATCATTAAAATTGAAAAATAAGAAAAAAAATATTTTAACGTCCTGTGTAAATTTGCGCAAAATATATAAAAATATGTATTTTTTACATTCGAAAAATTATTTATTTATGTAATTACATTTATAGAGTTTTATCCACATCCTTCTAAAGGAAGCTTTGAGTGGTTAGACGTTAACGAAATACGCATTTTGATTGTAACTGAATAAATTTTGAAACGTTTCAGCGATGTAACTGCATGTACTTACCAGGAAACGTTAATATGAAGCTTTAAATATCCAATTTGCCCATTCCTTAACTTTTTTTCAGAAGTTTCTATGTACTTCTCTACGTAAGAACGTATGTAATTACCATAACTTAAAAACAGTTAGAAGTTGAAAGTCAATCTTTTTGAATCTCAAATGTTATGACATCTAGTTGTGTACATTTCCTTGGATTGCAATCTATACATTTTAAACGAAATATATTAATAAACCGTATATCAATAAATGTATGTATACAATAAGTATTAAAAGTTTTTAATAATAAATTAACTGAAATAAACATTTTTTCGTGTGATGATAACTCAAAAAATTTATTGAGAATATACTAGACATACAGTAAGGCTTTATTATATTAATATTACGTAACGCCCAGAGATAATTATTTTAATTTAAGCTCGTATAAAGAATTATGTTTCAATAAAATATTTCTATTAAAACACTATATATTTTGTCCCCATAAGATTTACAACTAATTAATGTTACATTTAATATTAAATTAATTATATAAAATTCTCCCTTTTATGGATTAATGTCTAAGATCCTCCTGAAGTCAATTATTCTGCTAACTTATATTTATTGCACAATATATATTTCCTATGAAATTGAAAATAAATTCTATAATTTTCATATTAAAGAACCTATAGTGTTACATTCAGCCCTGAAGAAAAGGTCTGAAAATGATGACCGTTTAAAAGAATTTTTTTATAATAATCTATAACTTTCACTTCGAACAATCATTTGTATTCACATATAAATAACAACATAATAAATTTTCCAATATATTAAAAGTATAATAAATTATTTTTAGCAGTTCACTTTCATTTTAAGGGGCAGTGGAAGTTAAAATACGTTTATCAAAATTATTAACATATTTTTGCAGGGTATTATGAACAGCGTCGTTTGACATGCCTCCTGAAAATAGCATTCTTTGATATTGAGAATTAACTCTGCAAATTATATGCAAAACACTTGGAAAAATTTGGGATTGTTTTATAAAAACCTTAATTTCTTCACGGGTATAAGTGCTATACTCATAATAATCAACACAGATTATTATAAGTAGTATCCCAATCTTGTTCTAAAGTTTCAAAGGTTTTCATGCATTCTTTTTACAGGATTATCCAAAACATATTCATTTTTCTTCAATTTGTTGACTGTCTCTTATGGAGTTTCGAAAAAGCTCTTAGCTGAAATATATGACGTCTACCATTCTGTTTAAACGCTTGAGTTTTCAGGATAATTTTTCATGTATTTTTCTAATTATTCAACAAAACGTCTAAATTCTCAAGTGTCTGGCCAACGTTGGCAATATAGTGTACTACAGATAATATATAATTACTTTGTTTTACTTAGAGTTTACTTTCAAAGTCATCCTAAATGATTTTGTTTTCTGTTTTAGCATTAAATACAAATTTTGGTTAATATGAAAAGATTCCTCAACATTCCGACATAATTTTAAAGATTTTTGACAATGTATAGCTATTTAATTACAACTCTTACTATGAAGCTTTAAAATTTAAGTGGCATAATATAGTCCTAATAATTACTTTCTTTTACTTAAACTTTACTTTCAAAGTCATCCTAAATATTTTTTTTCTTTTTTAGCGTTAAATACAAATTTTGGTTAATACGAAAAGATTCTTGCAAAATTCCGAATTCATTTTAAAGATTTTTGACAATATATAGCTATTTAATTGCAACGCTTACTATGAAGCTTTAAAATTTAAGTGGCTTAATATAGTCCTAATAATTACTTTCTTTTACTTAAACTTTACTTTCAAAGTCATCCTAAATATTTTTTTTCTTTTTTAGCGTTAAATATAAATTTTGGTTAATACGAAAAGATTCCTGCAACATTCCGACATCATTTTAAAGATTTTTGACAATATATAGCTATTTAATTGCAACGCTTACTATGAAGCTTTAAAATTTAAGTGGCTTAATATAGTCGTAATAATTACTTTGTTTTATTAAGAGTTTACTTTCAAAGTCTTCCTAAATGATTTTTTTCTGTTTTAGCGTTAAATACAAAATTTTGGTTAATACGAAAAGATTCCTGCCACATTCCGACATCATTTTAAAGAGATTTGACAATATATAGCTATTTAATTACAAAGCTTACTATGAAGCTTTAAAATTTAAGTGGCATAATATAGACCTAATAATTATTTTGTTTTAGAGTTTACTTTCAGAGTCATCCTAAATTATTTTTTTTCTGTTTTAGCGTTAAATACAAATTTTGGTTAATACGAAAAGATTCCCGCAACATTCCGACATCATTTTAAGAGATTTGACAATGTATAGCTATTTAATTTCAACGCTTACTATCAAGCTTTAAAATTTAAGTGGCATAATATAGTCCTAATAATTACTTTGTTTTACTTAGAGTTTACTTTCAGAGTCGTCCTGAATGATTTTTTTTCTGTTTAGACCTAGTACTTATTGATAAGGAATAAATAATAGAAAATATTAAGTAAAAAATAAAAATTTGTGTAAATTCTTCATTACAGTTTTTAACTTTTTGTACAATAAGAGAAAATATCATTTAAAAATATGCTGTCATTTAAGAGTTTTTTCCAATTGCACTTTTAAAAAGCGTACTTGCTTTAAAAATTTAAAGGCACGGTTTCATTTAAAAAAAGAAATCTCTTTAGAAAATTCTGTCCGTTAAAGGAAAAAAATTGTTCCTTGAACAGAATATTGGTTCCACTTCTCCCTGATTTTGCCTGAGGGAAAAGTTAATGCTTTTGTCAGGAACAAAATGAGCTCTAAAATATCAGACAATCCAACCAAGAATCCAATAACATTCTTTGAGAAAAGTCGGGCTACAAATAAGAAAAATACCTCTGATGAAGAAAAATGGCCTTGTTTATGTCTAAGGAAGATATTTTTTTCCTTTAAAAAATTCTGTGGCAAAATGATATTCAATACTTTTACTTTTTCAATAGATATGTTTTATCTGAAGTAAAACCATAAAATACTATGATAAAGCTTTTTAAAAATTATTTCCTTCATAAAATATTTTTTAAAGTTAATATTTTGGTTTTTTTTAAATAATATTTAAAAAAATATTAGGCTTTGATGCTCAATGTTAGTAAGTAATATAAATCAATAAGATATAGCTAAGGGCTGTACATTTAACATTTTAAAGAACAGCTCTGAAAAGATTTAAAATACGGAAAATTACTTTTCGTTTTAAATACTTATTTTTATTTTAAATGGATTTCTTTTAGCATTAACAGTTTTTGCATTGCAAAGCAATATTTTTTATTAAGGTATACATGCCGCATAAGATAATGCAGTCCAAAAAGTTATCTATAACGGCATATTATAAATATATTATAAAACAAAAATCCTGTATATATATATATATATATATATATATATATATATATATATATATTATAATATATATATATATATATATATATATATATATATATATATATATATATATATATATATATATATATATATGTGCGTGTGTGTGTGTCTGCTCAGTCTTATATAATCACATACTTTTTATTTTAATGTTTACTTAATGTTTATACTGATTGATTGTCAGTACTTAGTAATTGTAATATTTATTTTGTAGTGGAATGTACTATTTATGTTTCAGTGTGTACAGGATGTTAAATACTTATCCTCTATTAGTAAATGTATTTATCAACTTATTATCATGAGTTAAATTGATGATCATTTAAAAGAAAATTTTATAATAATCTATACTTTGCACATTGAATAATCATTTATATTCACATATAAATAACAATATAATAAATTCTCAAATATATTAAATACAGAATAAATTATTTTCACCTTAATTTTAAGGGGACAGTGGAAGATTTAATACGTTTAGGAAAATTATTAACATAAATTTTAAAAATTCTGTTCATAATACAATAAAATATATACAATAAAAAAATGAACAATTAAGAATTATAAGAAATAAATTTTGCAAATCTTGTAGATAAAAATTATATTAGTTCACTTACGATAGTAAATACTTATAATTATAATCATAATACATTACTCCATTTAGGTGTTATTTCATTTCTTTCTAACTAAGGCAGGCCTGAGTTGAAATATGCCTTATGTGGACAGTAGACTTTTAATTTTATTTGCTTCTGATCAATCTACTCGAAAATTCAGTATGTGATTAGAATGTATTTATATGAAACTTTCTGCCATTTGAAACAGAAGTATTAGTAATTTTAAAAGGTATAATTATTAATTGGTTTTAAGGTCAATCATTAAGCACTCATTCTTTTAATATTATATGTAATTATATTTATATGTAATTATATAATCTTTGTGGGATACATAGAAAAATTATACCTGTTATCGTAAGCATTCTATGAAATATAGATACAATAATAAATAATCTATAAATTATCCTTTTTTCCGTACAAAATACACAAAGTGATTCTATTAATGCTAAAAGTTATAGATTTTCACAGTTAAAAATGCGTTAATACTACAAATTTCTATTTTATACTGTAATAGATATATATTGTCCATAAATTGTAAGGGTATATAGCAAATTGAAATTCCCTTAGAATATTCCAAATAATTATTAAAATTAAAATTTTTTGTTTCGTTTTGAAAATTGTTTAATGTATTTACTTCTAAAAATTAAATTATCTGATGCAGTTTAAATTACATTAATTCTAAAGCGATGAAATACCCTTTTCAAAATTGAAATACTTGTTTATAGTTCAAGGTTAAATAAGATAGAAATGTTAAATTGTTGGACAATTTACCCCAAGATGAATATTTAATGTAGCTTTAAAATACCGAAAAAGTTTAAAATCCTCATAAGAAACTGATTTCTGCTTATTATCAAGTCTTAAGGTAATCTAAAAGGATTTATATTCCAGTCATGTAATGTGAAATTAATTTTATCTTGAATTATAAACTGTATAAAAATTCAATTAATTTGCTTGCCATACATATTCGAATACGTAACAAAAATCTGAAAAAATGTAGGTAGTTATTCATTTACTTATATTCGTTAATAATAATTAATTAAATACTAATTTATTTTATTGTTTCTTTCAGAAATTATTTCAAGAGGAATCCACGTATTGCTTAATACTGTAAGTATATTGGTACAATCATGTTTATATTTATTTGTATAAGAATTTAAAATAAGATGCATCAATAATTATTACTTATAATATGGAAATATTATCTTTTATGCAAAAATTTCATAAACGAGGAAGCCTCATTTCACACAGGAAGAATTAAAGAAACACTTTTAAGAAATAATTCTTTCTTCCAATAGTTTTGCTAACTGTCTCGGTTATACAAAATATTAATAAATTCATTTGTGAAAAAATAAAAATAATGTAAGTAATTATAATGTAAATTTGTGCATAAAATGAATTCAAATAAATATTTGGTTCAAGTTTTTTTAAATATTCATTTGTAGTATTTATCAGTAATTGTAACATGAAAATCCTAATTGTTTGCACCTCCTTGTACAAAATTACCTAAAACTTTTTGCTGATTTAATATTTTAAATCAACTTTGTCATTTCTATGTTATTATGTTATACAAATTTAAATTATTACTGTTTCATAAATGACAAATCATAAACAAGTAGACCTGCTCTTAAAAAATTTAGCATCTATAAGAAATTTCTTCTTTTTCTGACTGATTTATTAGCATCAACTATTCAAATTATTAATATATTCATATGCGTAAGAATTAAAAATGACATTTATCAATAATTATTATGCTGAGTTTGGTTTATTTGTGTAAAAAATGAACTTAAATATTAAATTCATGTATTTTATATTTGTGTAAAAATAATACATATAAGCAATTATCACGTGTAAAATGGATAAGTTATCATTTCATTCATAAAAATCACAAACTAGTACACCACTTGGATAAAAAAGAAAGTTACCATAAGAAATTAACCTCCCTCTCAAAAATTTGTTGAATTATTCATTTGTGCGAAGTGTAGAAATTCATTTGGGTAATAATTAAAAATGATGTATAGAAGAAACTGTTAATCATTATTTTTAAATATTTCCATTTCATAAAAGAACTATCATAAAAATGTCTACGCTGTTAAGATGAGGCCGACAGAGCGTCTAGGGCAGCCGCATATATATGTGGAGTACTCGTAAGGAAATACAAAATTGAAAATAAAACTAATTCCTCCTGCTGAATTTTGTTTATTTTGAATATAAATAAAGGTGTTAATAGTACATAAAATGCTATTTAGGTCATAATGCCAAAGGGACCACACTCGATCGAAGATATGCCAAACATGGCGTCTTGGTGAAAAAAAGAAATTGTGGAAATGCTGGAGCAGAAGAAATTAAGCTTCACACTCCTTCCTTGCTCTCTCTCTGAGGGGGCCTGTAGATCTCTGGAAAAAGTTCGTTGGCGAGCGTTGCCTTGACCGAATAGGGCTACTCCGCGGTTAACAATCCCTCTTGACCAATGGGGTCGAAGGAGGGTCACTCATTTCGCTTTCACCTCTAGGTCAGTTTCGCGCTGGCGTTGTCGAACTGTAACACTTTGTTACATACGCTTCTTTGCAAAATAAACGAAGCATTCTTAAAATCATTTTGAGATCAGCATGAAATTTTTTTGACTGATTTCGTTGCCTACTATATACTAAAGATTAAAATTTAAATGCTAATTGATAGGGATTTTGTATATGTTGACTGTATCTATTTTTTTCAAATTTAACTTGGAGTGATAGCTATTTTAAATCTTTCTACTTGTCTGTGAGTTACTTTTAGTTAATGCCCAGTCTTCAAGCAAAGTTAACAAAACTTTTAGGTTTATTAACGAATAAGTTATTAAACATTATGTTAAAATTTGAGGAAAACACCTTAAGTATTCTCTGAAGTATAGTGGTAAATGTAAATAATTCATAATGACGCATGCTCAAAAAATATTTTTTTTTATACAACCATAGTGCGATTGCTTAAACTATAGCAAAAATTATTCAGATGTTTCTTCAGGATATCTTTGCAGATATTGGAGAGACAGTTGAGTAATATCTGAAAATATCTTAAATGATTTTTACTTTTAGCAATTTAGGCAGAGTTTCATTAAGTGAAATTTTATTCCTAAATTATTTTTGTATTTCCAATGTAAATGACATTAATTCCTATAAAAAATGTGATTGTAATAATAACAGAAAATATAACATCGTTTTGGTAAGACTAATTTTATAAAATCTGGCAAACAGGAAAAGTTTGATAATAATAACTACGTTTATTTACACCAGAATTTGGTTTTCTTACAAATACTCTCAAAACTCGAATTTTACATAGATACTTTTTTTTAATATGAACCTTTTTCAACACGTTACTTACTAATTTAAATCGAGTATGGAATCCTGTTTTAGGTTGTTTATGAAACGATGCTTGGTTCAACCTAAGTCGGATTCTATTTCTTAGTTTAAATCCAGCATTTAGATTTGAAGAATTATCTTGCCTAACCTTTACCCCATGTTCTTTGATCGTACTTTACCTATTTTCTGAGAGCACTGACATTAGTTGCTGCACCTCTGACATACTGATATAATTAAAAGAAAGCCTATTAATACTTACAACCAAGTTCAATGATAAGGATAATTATCAGTAAAGATGCACGATGCAAGATTGTTATTTATTTCTCTATTAACCTAATTTAAAGATAAGCTTCTACTTATAATGATTATTAACAACTATTAGCAGCAAACGTCTACTTATACGCACTCCATACTTATTGAAGTCTTCAGACATAAATTTCGAATGTAAATAATTTTACCAGTTTAGCCTACTCGGTTGTTGCTGCTTTTGCCCATAATTTCACTATCTTCATTTCTACGACTTATATATCTTCTATGTTTCTAAAATCTTTACAAAAGTATTCTTTTCTTCATAATTTTTCAAAGAATGTAAGGAAGATTTTATGAAAATTCTCTGACGTCATAACTTAACTACTCATACGTAAATGTTAATATTTTCACATATATTCAACCTCTCTTTCAATCTTAACCCTTTCCAGGTTCATTTTATTTCGAGATTATGGGTAAAAAAATGTCAATTTTTTATGCTTATTTTCATACTACATAGCTTTTTTGAACATAATAGCATCATTCGTATACAAAATTTCCTAAAAATTAATGTAACATATTCCATTTAAATAAATGAATAATTTAGCTGTACAGTTGGCTTTCAGAAATCATTAGACTTTGGAATCAATTCACACTAACTATAAATATTAAGCTTAGAATACCTAGCTTTTATCTTGAATTAAATGTTATTAATATATCCTTCGCATTTACATAAATGATTATGAAATTATTAATCAAAATTTGATCGTGTATTATACAATCGGTCCAATATCTCAATCCGGACAGTAGAACCTTGTTTCTCTAATTA
>CM063508.1:18257906-18277906 GCA_032207245.1 Pardosa pseudoannulata
ATAGTTAAAATCCCTAATATCCACGTTGTTATAGTGGTGCCGACAGAGCGTCTAGGCCAGACCCACGTTTAAGTGGAGTACTCGTAAGAAGATAAAAAAATTGATAAAAAATAATTCCTCCTGCTGAATTTTGTTTATTTTGAATATAAATAAAGTTGCAAATAGGATATAAAATGCTATCTAGGCCATCATGCCGAAGGAACCACACTCTGTCGAAGATATGAAAAGCATGCCATCTTGGTGAAAAAAAGAAATGGTGTAACAACTGGTGCAGAAGATATTAAGCTCCACACTCCTTCCTTGCTCTCTCTCTGAGGGGGGCTGAAGATCTCACGGAAAATTTCATTCGGGATTGTTGCCTTGGCCGAAGAGTGCTAACCGCGGTTAGCAACCCCTCTTTACCAATGGGGTCGTAGGCGGGTCACTCACTTCGCTTTCGCCTCTAGGTCAGTTTCGAGCTGGCTTTCTTGAACTGTAACTATTTGTTACATATGTAATTAGGGTATGTTCCTAAAATTGCATTACCTATGAAATATGTTATTATTCTTGTTGTCAGAGCCACTTGGAAGAGCAAAGCAAGTAAGCCAGTGGCAATACGAATATAGGCGAATGTATGCACATTTCGTTTAATGATGTGAGGTGAACGAATATCTTACCTCAGTGGATCCTCGTAATTTTGAAGCAGAAATCACTCAAAAGATCCCATGCTTTGATTACCACTACAGAGGTATCGCATGAGAACTTGGAAAACAATAGGTCCAAGAATACACTTTCTAGTCCTGGTTACCAGAAATGAACATGGTGTATCTTAGGCAGTCTGAAGTAACAGGACCCCAACCCTCCAATCATGAGACTGCTGCCTTTTCCGACTTCACTCTTTCATCTCCTTATAATATAAAATAAAAAATCCCTTATAATAAAAAATAGAATAAACCTACTTCTTAAACCTACGAGGACGCTCGCTAAGCCTCCGAGGCCCTAGCGTTTTAAAACATTCCGCACTAAATTACCCAATAAAAATAAACATCCCACACTCTCAGTAGCTATTTTATAGGTCTTCTAGACCTCAATCACATGCTATTTCTCAATTCTCTCTGAATATTTATCTCAGAAAGAGATATATTTAATTTTTTCGGTCTCTAGATGCGAACATACACTTTACATTTTCATTTAGTGTTTAAAATCGGAGGGGAGATGTTATCAAAAATATATCTTTATTTCATAAATATGATGAAATATAAAGATAAAATATTAAAAGGAAATATAAATATGTGATTTATGTTTTTAACTTGCGTATGTGTTTTGTCTGTGCTTTCGGAATGCTAATATAAAGATATCTACAGTCCAAAATAGTTTCAAAAATTAATATTTCAAACAATCTGACATATATTTTAAATTTTTAATAAAGTTTTTCTGTAATAAAAATATTTTATCCATCATAAAAATCAGATTTGTTGGTATTTGTCTGAGAATAGTTGAATAGTAAAATGTTTTAACAAACGAACTATTTATATAAAGTAATTGATGAGGGTATAATTTAATAAGAAAAAAATATCTGGAAATTATCCTGATCTTGAAACAAGAATTTTTTGATATCTCATATACAATGCAAGCCACATGAATCACAATAACTTGGTAATTTGCATTTCCAAATAATTGTACTTGTCTTATGCTATTTGGTCAAAGCAAACACGATATGAGCAGGAGGCTACTCGTAAAATTTCAAATGGGTGAGCCTTTCATTTTAACAAGAGCCGTAAGAAAGAAAGTACGACATATGCTAAGTGGGTTCTCGTAATTCTGAAACAGGGACCAAGTAGTAGACCCATAAGCTTGGCCTGCCACTCCCAGAGGTATTAATTGAGATCTGGGAGGACATGGTGACCACGTACCTTTTTTACGTGCCCCAGTCACCTTTAGCCAGCACGGAAGATATTAGGCCGAACCCGCAACTCTCCAGTTACGAGACCGTTGCCTTTGCCGACTGAGCTACCACGGAGTAGGATTGTAAGTAAATAACCTAATCAAACTTAATAACCTAAGACAGATATCAAGAGTAAATGTTTATAAAATTGGGTTATCTATAGAACATAATAGAATGAGCCTATTTATTTAAAATATTATTCATTTTTTTATAAATGAGCCATTTATTTAAAGTGACTGAAATTTTTTTGTGTTGCAAAATTCTTAGATTAATTAGTAAGAAAATATATCAAGATCATGAAACAAAATCTGTTCATAACTTAAATAAAGTGGTAAAAAATTATGTCACATCAATCGATGGTATATTTGATAGTATACGTTTGTAAACATACACCTTACAATCCACGGCAAGAGGAAAATGCGAATGAAGATGCATTACTATATCTTCATTTATTAATTATGTATGAAACTGTTCTGCAATTACTACTACGAATACATCTGTAATAATCGAAAGATAAACTTTCCAGACAACTTAAATTAATAAACTACTCTGCGTTCGTTGCGAACAGATCACACCTGTTTATTTCTCTAGCATTTATAATGAACAGAAAGAAGCATCCAGTACTGAATCCTTTTACAAGTCACGTAATTTTACGAATTAGACTCTTTCGGATAACAAAGTTCTGGAGATTGTAGCCCACAATTTCACGCAACGTTGGTTCCTGAATAGATTCTTAATAATCTCCAGGAGTTTCCACCACGCTTACCGCATGTAGTTTAATTTTTATTCTTTTGATCATTGGTGCAAGAAATTAAAAATTTAACAAAGGAGGTAATGAAAATATCTTATTCAAGGGTGAATTGTAAAGCCTCCTTAGTTCGGTAGTTGAAGATATATTAGAAGTTTTCTAAATTAAAGATGCTAAGTTCACTGTTTGTAAAAAATCCCGGTTGGCATTTATTGAAGAATTTGAGAGATTTACTACTAAGATATACACTTCGTTAAAAAACATGCATATAACATTTATTAAAACCATTTATAATTTATTGAAATTTGAGAAAACAACATCAGTAGAAAACTTATTTAAGGGAACCAGTTGAGTCATTCTTGAAAAATTTTAAAAATAATGTCCAAAAATTCATTATACACTACAAGAGCATAAATAATAAGTTTAACTCAGTTTATATTTATTAAAGAATTTGTGACGTTTACTACTAAGATATGCAATTCGTTAAAATACATGCATATAACATTTATTAAAATTATTCATAATTTATTGCAACCTATTTAAGGGATCCACTTGAGTCATTTTTGGAGAATTTTAGAAATAATGTCCAAACGTTCATTATACGCTTCAAGGGCATATGTAATAAGATTAACTGTCTCAAACTTTTGACTTCAACTTTACTGGATTTAGGAATATCTGTTGTAAAAAACAAAAACAAAATTTAGTCAATATTTTTATTACTTTTATAAAGAACTTTTATAAATAAAATGCTGTTTCAATTGAAACTGGAGAAAATGAACTTTTTCACAACCCTCCCCGTAAAACTATTTAAACAAAAGAGTAAAGTACATTTTTATTAAAAGCTGACTATGCATCTTAACTACATTAAAAATTAAGTTACTCTAAATAAGTTTAGAAAACATACATATAACATTTATTAAAATCATTCATAATTTATTGAAATTTCAGAAAACAACATCAGTAGAAAACCTATTTAAGGGAGCCAGTTGAGTCATTCTTGGAGATTTTTAAAAATAATGCACAAAAGTTCTTTATACACTACAAGGGATATATAATAAATTTAACCCAGTTTGCATTTATTAAAGAATTTGTAAGGTTTACTACTAAGATATACACTTCGTTAAAAGACATGCATATAACATTTATTAAAATCCTTCATAATTTATTCAAATTTCAGAAAACAACATCAGTAGAAAACCTATTTAATTAGATCAGTTGAGTCATTCTTAGAGACTTTTACAAATGTTGTCCAAAAGTTCATTAGACGCTACAAGGGCATATATAATAATAACTCCGTTTGCATTTATTAAAGTATTTGTGGGGTTTATTACTAAGATATACACTTTGTTAACAAACATTCATATAACATTTATTAAAATCATTCATAATTTATTGAAATTTCAGAAAACAACATCAATAGAAAACTTATATAGGGGAGCCAGTTGAGTTCTTTCTTGGGAATGTTTAGAAATAATGTCAAAAAGTTCATTATACGCTACAAGGGGTTATAAAATAAGTTTAACCCAGATTGCATTTATTAAAGAATTTGTGAGGTTTACTACTAATATATACACTTCGTTAAAAAACATGAATATAACATTTATTAAAATCATTCATAATTTATTGAAATTTTAGAAAACAACATCAGTAGAAAATCTATTTAATTAGATCAGTTGAGTCATTCTTAGAGACTTTTACAAATGTTGTCCAAAAGTTCATTAGACGCTACAAAGGCATATATAATAATAATACTCCGTTTGCATTTATTAAAGTATTTGTGGGGTTTATTACTAAGATATACACTTTGTTAACAAACATGCATATAACATTTATTAAAATCATTCATAATTTATTGAAATTTCAGAAAACAACATCAATAGAAAACTTATATAGGGGAGCCAGTTGAGTTCTTTCTTGGGAATGTTTAGAAATAATGTCAAAAAGTTCATTATACGCTACAAGGGGTTATAAAATAAGTTTAACCCAGTTTGCATTTATTAAGGAAATTGTGAGGTTTACTACTAATACATACAATTCGTTAAAATAAATGCATATAACATTTATTAAAATCATTCTTAATTTATTGAAATTTCAGAAAAGAACAGCAGTAGAAAACCTATTTAAGGGAGCCAGTTGAGTTCTTTCTTGGGAATGTTTAGAAATAATGTCAAAAAGTTCATTATACGCTACAAGGGGTTATAAAATAAGTTTAACCCAGATTGCATTTATTAAAGAATTTGTGAGGTTTACTACTAATATATACACTTCGTTAAAAAACATGAATATAACATTTATTAAAATCATTCATAATTTATTGAAATTTTAGAAAACAACATCAGTAGAAAACTAATTTAATGGATCCAGTTGAATCATTCTTGGTGACTTTTAGAAATAATGGTCAGAAATCCATTATACGCTACAAGAGCATATATAAGAAGTTTAACCCAGTTTGCATTTATTAAGGAAATTGTGAGGTTTACTACTAATACATACAATTCGTTAAAATAAATGCATATAACATTTATTAAAATCATTCATAATTTATTGAAATTTCAGAAAACAACATCAGTAGAAACTTATGTAAGGGAGCCAGTTGAGTCATACTTGGAGACTTTTAGAAATAATGTCCAAAAGTTCATTATCCGCTACAAGGGCATATATAATAAGTTCAACTGTTTCAAACTTTTGACTCCGTCTTTACTGGTTTTAAGAATATCTGTTGAAAAGCAACAAAAAATAGTCAATATTCTTATTACTTTTATAATGTTTATAAATAAAATGCTGTTTCAATTGAAAGAGAAAATGAACTTTTCCACAACCCTCAACTTAAAACTGTTTAAAAAAAGAGTAAAATACTTTTTATTAAAAGCTGACTATGCATCTTAACTACATTAAAAATTAAGTTAGTCTAAATAAGTGTAGAAAACATTCATATAACATTTATTAAAATCATTCATAATTTATTGAAATTTCAGAAAACAACATCAGTAGAAAACTTATGTAAAGTAGCCAGTTGAGTCATTCTTGGAGACTTTTAGAAATAATGTCCAAAAGTTCATTATCCGCTACAAGGGCATATATAATAAGTTTAACTGTCTCAAACTTTTTACTCCGTCTTTTCTGGTTTTAAGAATATCTGTTGAAAAGCAACAAAAAAAATAGTCAATATTCTTATTACTTTTATAATGTTTATAAATAAAATGCTGTTTCAATTGAAATTGGAGAAAATGGACTTTTTCACAACCCTCCCCGTAAAACAACATCAGTAGAAAACCTATTTCAGGGAGCCAGTTGAGTCATTCTTAGGGATTTTTAGAAATAATATCCAAAATTTCATTATAAGCTACAAAGTCATATAAAATATAATACTCAGTTTGCATTTATTAAAGAACTTGTGAGGTTTATTACTAATATGTACTGTTCTTTAAAAAATATGCATATAACATTTGTTAAAATCATTCATAATTTATTGAATTTTCAGGAAACAACATTAGTAGAAAACCTCTTTAAGGGATACAGTTGAGTCATTCTTGGCTACTTTTAGCAATAACGGCTAAATGTTTATTATACACTACAAGGGCATATATAGTAAGTTGAACCATCTAAAAGTTTTGACTCCGAGTTTACTGTTTTTAGGAATATCTGTTGAAAAGAAAAAAAAAGAAAATAAAAGCGAATTATAATTCTTATTACTTTTAAAAAGAACTTTTATAAATAAAATGCTGTTTCAATTGAAATTGGTGAAATTGAAAGTTTTTACAACCCTCTCCGTAAAACTGTTTAAACAATAGTGTAAAATGCATTGCATCGAAAGCTAACTATGTATCTTAACTAAGTTAAAAAAAATTAAGTCACTCTAAATAAGTTTAGGAAACATACATATAACATTTGTTAAAATCATTTATAATTTATTGAAATTTCAGAAAACAACATCAGTAGAAAACTAATTTAAGGGAACCAGTTGAGTAATTTTTGTCGACTGTTATAAATAATGCCAAAAATTCATTATAAGCTACAAGGGCAAATATAGTAATTTTAACTGTCTAAACCTTTTGACTCAGACTTTACTGGTTTTAAGAATATCTGTTGAAAAGCATCAAAAACAAAAATTAGTCAATATTCTTTATACTTTTATAAAGAAATTTTATAAATAAAAGGCTGTTTCGATTGAAATTCGAGAAAATGAACACTCTTACAACCCTTCCCGTAGAACTGTTTAAACAAAAGTGAAAGATATATTGCATTAAACATTAAATACGCAGCTTAACTAAGTTAAAAAGTAAGTTACTCTAAATAAGTTTACAAAACAGAAAATAAAATTTATTCTGCATACAAATTGATTTAAAAGTTTTAGTATATAGTTATTTAAGTGACGCAAAAAGAAATTGTTAAGTTTACACACAGACACACAACAATATGTACATACATGTGTTTACTTGAGTAAATACTTAAAAAAGCTCTTTAAATATTTAATTGATGTAAAAATAAATTACATAGAAACATATATAGAAACAAGTGAATATATTCATACATGTGTATACGTAGGCGGATACTTAGAAAACTTTTCTCATTTTTAAATGAAGTAAAAATACATTATATTAGTTTAGTTTATACACTGTCACACTCAAATATACATGTTTACCTGTGTGTATGTGAGTGCACGCTCAGAAAGCATACATTTTTAAGTAGTTGCAGAAATCCATAACTTACATCAAAATATAGCAAGATGTAAGAAAATCATGCATAAAAAATTTTTGAGCTTAATAAATTGGACTCTTCATAAATAAATCGAACTCTTTACAGCTACAGTTTATCGATGGAAAAGGTCTTTACCCCCATAAATTACTGCGCCATTCTTCATGTTTCCATTTTTAGATTTCCATTTACGTTTCTATATTTATTCACGAAGCATCAGGTAGATAAGGTATGATTAACAAAAGTATGGTTAG
Source organism: Pardosa pseudoannulata (assembly GCA_032207245.1). Classification (NCBI taxonomy): domain Eukaryota; kingdom Metazoa; phylum Arthropoda; class Arachnida; order Araneae; family Lycosidae; genus Pardosa; species Pardosa pseudoannulata. Next base: position 18,265,528 of record CM063508.1, read on the forward strand.
TGACTGCAAATTAGTTCTCCTATTTCATACGAAATTTGTTCCGATAACTCCTAAATATAACACTATTTCCTTCCTTAAATAGATAATATATCGACAAAGTGTAATTAATATGATTACAAGGTGGCAAGGGTAAGTTTCTATGAAACTATGAAATTTTGAAACTTTGTTTAGAGATTTTAGATTTATGTTATTTATTTACATACATTAGGATGGTCCCTAATTTTTACTGTTTAAATATCAATTTACACCCACCTTCCAATATGTTTAATTTAATCATGATGGTAAATGCAACGACATGCATAGATTTCATTGTAAGTAACTCATATTCCAATATCAAAATTAAACACCCAAGGGCTGTACACAACGTAAGCAAGCGTAATTTTCTTTTTTAAACTGGTTTATTTAGACAGCAATTAAAAAAGTAAACAACCTTAAAAAATGTATGTTTTTAATATAACGTTACATGTTATAGTTGAACACCTCAAAAACAACACTTAAGAGATATTTGAATGAATAACTAAAACTGATTTTTTGTCTTATAAGTTTTTTAACTATTTTCTTTCTAATAACTGTCGTTTTGTATGACATGTACTAATTTTTCAATAAAATATAACAACATTTTCATAAGAAATAATAAAATTTAATCACACCTATTTTGACTATATGTTTACTTAATCAGGTTTAATGTAGCACAGGCGTCAATTTATATATTCAGAAAAATATTTCGTATCCCTTTATACACTGTCTACCAGTAAGTAGACACCTATGCAAATGACGATATCTGCGGTACTGAGGTACGTCACGGTTTCCTTCGGTATACGTCGTATAGGAAACAGCATTGGGATTAGTCGCATGCAAGATGCCGCGCAGTTCGGAGCTCTTTGAATTCGAGAAAGGTATAATTATTGGGTATCACAAATGTGGCCGATCCTTAAGGGACAAATCTAGTGATCTGAAGTACCCAAAATTGATAGAGGCCTATGTGATTAAGAAATGCAAGGTGAGCGGTGTTTGGACTCCTAACGACTATGCCAGTTGTCATGTTTCGAGGTTAACCAAGGCTTGGTATGGTGCCAATGGAGTTCATCGAATGTACTGGCCTGCCCAGAGCCAGACGTGAACCCTATCGAGAACCTCTGGGACGAGTTGGATCTCTGCATTAAGCTGTGGACTGTCCGTCCGAAATCGGTGAAGGAATTTGTATGTCTACTCCAAGCCGAGTGGAAGACAATACCACTAGCTGTAATACAGAGACTTGTGGAAAATATGCCCCGGAGGGTTCACGTTGTAATTGCCTCTCGTGGAGGCTCTACCAACTATTGACTTTGAGTAAAGATAGTTTACCTTTTCTATCAAAAGGTGTCCAAATACTTATTGGTAGACAGTGTAATACGGTAAAGGAAAAAAATTAAGATTCGTCGTTCAAAAATGTGCAAGAAATATCTTACCATTACAGTACGACTCAATACACACACACATATATACATACATACATATATATATATATATATATATATATATATATATATATATATATATATATATATATATATATATATATATGTGTGTGTGTGTGTGTGTGTGTGTGTGTATGTATGTTATTTTATTAGACTCTTGCTATTAGAAACACATGCAAAGATTTTCAACTTCCGGAAAAAATATTTTTTAGATCTCTTGAAAGAAATTACACCACACTTCGGAAGTATTTAAACGCTAAGGGGACAGAGCTACTTGTAGTAATTTCTTAGAATTGCTCAATGTAAAAATAGTGTATTCATTGTGTGTGCAGTTTTACAAAATTAAAAGTTTGTATTTATTTGGTTTTATATCGTTTGATATTTGAATTCCCAAATTCTAAAAAATGTAATTTACTAAGTATTGTTAATGTAAGAGAACAAATCTATGTTCACATAAAATAACACAAGTATATTTAATCGTCTCATATTAATGTTTTAATTTTAATTATAGATAATCCTTTTATAATACAGTAGCAAAATTACAAGTCATCAATAAAATCTAATATGAAATAATATTTTATTTTATTATTCTTAAATTCTAAATATTAAAATATTACTAGGATTTAACTTTAAACCATATTACGTTTGTAAAATGAACTTGTTTTTATGTTTTTTCTACTGAGATTATATGAAGTAATCGCATTATTTGTTGTGTGATTTAAAACACAAGCACCGATTTTCAATTTCCTGAAAATTGTTTTCTTAAACCTCCTGAAAGAAATTACACCGCATTTCGGAAGGAAGTAAACTCAAAGGAGACAGAGCTTCTTGCAGTAATTTCCTGAAGCTACTCATATCAAAACGGTGGGTTCATTTCATTCATACAATATTCAACGGTTGTATTTTCTTGGGATTACATCATTTGCTCTTCGAAAGAAATGCACGAATTCTGTTACAGGTAGATTACTAGGTGTTGTTGAACAAGGAAAACAAATCTTTGTACTCATTAAAATACACAATTACTTAATTTCCCCCTCGGAAAATTTTTTACTATAAAATAAATTCATAAATATAAAATTAATAATAAGGTTATATTTTAAACATTATTTAGAACTATTTTAAACATATAATTCCAAATAGCATTATACTTATTATAATTATCTGTCTTGCATTTTCTTGGGCTTACATCATTTTCTCTACGAAAGAAATGCACGAATTCTGTTACAGGTAGATTACTAAATATTGTCGAACAAGAAAAATAAATCTTTGTACTCATTAAAATACACAAGTATTTAATTTCTCCCTCCGAAATTTCTTGAGAATAAAATAAATTCATAAATATAAAATTAATAATAAGGTTATATTTTAAATAATATTTACAACTATTGTAAACGTATAATCCCAAATTGCATTATACTTATTAAGATTATCTGTCTTGCATTTTCTTGGGCTTACATCATTTGCTCTACGAAAAAATGCACGAATTCTGTTACAGATAGATTACTAGGTATTGTTGAACAAGGAAAATAAATCTTTGTACTCATTAAAATACAGAAGTATTTAATTTCACTCTCGGAAATTTCTTGACTATAAAATAAATTCATAAATATAAAATTCATAAATAGTATTATACTTATTATGATTATCTGTCTCTACATGTGTGTAATGTTACTCGCTTTTTCTATAAAGAAAAAATACACTTTTCCATATTTTGGTTAGTATTTTTATAACTTTTATTTTATAACTCTTTTTAATAGTTCTTAGCAAAAGTTTTTTTTTAAAAAAACTTTAAAAATAATTGTTGTAAACCTGAAATTTTTAAAAATATTATATTGTAAATAATATTGAAAATTATTACTATAATTATAAAATCAAGACTATAATGGTTACTGTGCACTCAGTATTAAGGAAATACTCTTTTCACACAAAACAACTTAAATGGTACTCTCAAATACATGTAATTGTTAACAATTATCTATAATACAGTATAATTGTCAATACGTAATTTTAGTTATAATAATGTAACATAATTGTTGATAACAGTTATATTTTATTAGTATAAATATATTATTTAACAGTTTGAGTGCAACGAAGCGCTCTCACTCTTCTCAAGTACTAGCATATAGACCATCATATGACGGTATCAGTAAAATTTTATTAGCTCCAACTCATCAAAAATCCAATATGGATGCCTCTGTCCAATTCAGTACTTTAATTATTAAACAAAATCAATTTTAGAAAGAAGAAATAGCCTAAGATGTTCAGAAAATTAGACAATGAAACATTCGTTTTTAAAAACCAACAAGGAAATTTTCATCGTTTTATTTTTATAGAAGATAAAGTATGTGTAACGTTTATACAAAGATTAAAACTGTTTCAAAAATTCCACTTTATGAAAGTTTCACTATCATTTCTACGAATCTTAACAACGATGACGTATTTTTTATAGAAATATGACTAAACAAGTATGACACTTTATCGGGAAAGGAAGTCGAAGAAAATATTCAGACACGGTTGTTGTAATTTCCGGTAGATACTACTCATTTCAATATGATGACTGAACTAATTTGTTCATTGAGTATTTGTCATCGCATTTGCAAGTGAGGAAACTTCCTATTACGACAAAGGACTCTTTCCATTGAGTTATACTGGAAAAATTTCTTCGGAGGAAATAAAGGTGAATTTTTCGATAAAATTTGAAATAAAACTGTATATTAATATATTCTTTTTTAATTCAAGGTTAAACACGATGACTTGTAACATACAGTTTTTAAATTATTCTAGGGGATATATATGTATAGGTAATAAAGGGGTTCATTGCTTAAAATATTTCGGTTTTTGTTTCAAAATTCTATATGTCAAATCTTTTAAAATGGCGACGTTTTTCTGGTTTTGTGATTTGCACGCGGTACTCTGTCAGTGGGATTAGTTTTTTAGAATTCGTGAGAGCTTTCTATGCGGCATGATTGTGTATCTCTTGACGTCAATCATGACATCGATTTTGAAATGTTTTTAAATAGGCGAGCACCAAGGTTTGAAGGGTTGTTGTTCGTGATTCTGGTTGTTGTTCGTTGTTTTTCGATGTCTGTTTTCCCTGTAATCATATAAAACAGGAATAAATGGAGTTAGTCGAAGCTGTTGTCGTTAGTGTTGGTGCCTCTGCATGCCACTGTCCGCTTATTTTATAGCGGACTACCAATGGACACGACTACATTCCGTGGGGTAGATGATGTGACGGCTACGGTCGTCATATATATATATATATATATATAAACTTTCAAGACATAAAAGGTTTGTTAAAACAGCCATTATAGATAACATAGAAAATCAAAAGTCATAAAATTGAAATTACTCTCTTTAAAATGAATTTTTAAAATACTTAAACAATTCTCTAACTTTGAAAAAAATTAACTATTTTAAACATATCAACTTTTATATCCTTACTAAAATAAAACGGGTACATCAAATGAAAAAAAATGGAAATTATTAGACAAAGAAAAAAAAATGTCCATAAGATATTCAATAATATAAGCATATTAGAAACTAACTTTTCATATCAAATATCTGTAAATCATTGGTTAAGAAAAATATGAGTTTTATCCTTACTCGGAAATTTTAGACATTTTTTAATTAAATAAATTAGAAACTATTAATTTTTAAATAGGCTTTATAATATAAAATATAATGCTGATATTATTATAATTGTGTTCTATAAAATAAAAACAATTAGTTTATATTTCTTTATAACATATGACTTAAATTTAAAAAGTAAATAAAAAACTTTGTTTATTTACATAAAAAATTCCCAGATGATTAATAAAGCTATAACTTGATATAAAAGTTAAAATTTGAAATTTGTTATTCAATCAACAAATTTTTAAATCCTCATAAAATACGTTTATCAAGTGAAAAAAAAAGAAGTTTGCTTGATAAATAACTTTTGAAATTTGTTGTTAATAAGAAATTATTTATTTTACAAGAAGCCTTTTCACATTAAAAGGTACTATATTCCATTAAATACAGATACTCATCTAAAGTAAATTGTATTTAAAGTGTAAAGCCAAATTATTTGCTTCAAACAGGAACATACATTTTCTTTATATAAATATCTCTTATATCTCTTTTTTGGACACTTTATAACGTCCCCTACGATTTGCCACATTTTGACGGCAAGTCTTCTATTATCAATTCTATTATCAGACAATAATGGTGAAAGAATGAGAGGATAGTCATTTATGGTCGTAAACTCACCACTTTTCTTAACAGTGTTTGCCAGGGTTATAGATGAATAATTAAATGCAGATACTTACCTAAAGTAAATTGTATTTAAGAATATAAAGCCAAATTATTTGCTTCAAACAGGAAGATACTTTTTATTTTATATAAATATCTCTCATTTCTCCCTTTTGGGCACTTTATCACGACCCATACAATTACCTCATTTTGTCGGCAAGTCTTCTATTATCAATTCTGTTATCAGACATTAACGGTGAAAGAATGAGAGGATAGTCATTCATGGACGTAAGCTCACCACTTTTATTAATAGTGTTTGCCAGGGTTATACATGATTTATTACCATATAACTGTGAAAAACTAAATCATTGTAAAATTTTAAACAATTATTTTATATAAATATTATTTAAATTATGGAAAATATCTACCCAGTTCAGTTTATATACATATTGTAACAGTAAATTAGTATACAGTGCAATAAGATCATTTCTAAGGTATATTGCTTGGAAAACTCATGTTTTATCGAATAGTCTCTCATGTAAATCAAAAACTGTTTTAATGTAGAATATCATGTTTTATATATTACATGTAACGACAATATAACTTCATTATAAAACTATGAATGAAAATTTAAAAAATTTAAAATTGAAATTCAATGTTTATTGTCTCTTGAAATACCCCACATACCATAAAAATTGAGCTTCGTAAAAGTTCTACCCTAGGAAATACTGCATGCATACATCACAGTAAACTAAAGGGAAAATGCCTTCTTATCTAATAATATTCTTTCTTTTCAAAGGGGATCCTTAATGACGTCATTTGTTGGGATGTGACTCGAAAGGAAACTGGTTTGAGTCGCTATTAGCAGCTTAGAGCGTTTATCAGAATCCAACTATAAATTTTCTGTCGGATTTCTGTATTTCATTGTTTATTAAACAGCAGCATTTTTTGTGACCATTATAAGAAAAATTAAAAGATGTATATTTTTAAAACTGACCTTGAATCTCCCTTGTTTCCTCAAATACAGATAATAATTGTACTTATTAAATGTCCGACTTCAGGAAATGCGGAATATATAAATACATCGTCCTCAAGTTGACGCAAGAAAACCTCCTTATCTAGGGATACTTCTTTCCTTTAAAAAAAATAGTTCAGGATATGATTTTCAGTCGGATTTCTGTCTTTCATTGTTTATTAAGTAGCAATATTTTTGCTTCTATAACTATACAATTAAGAGGTTAATCTCCCTTCTTTTCTCAAATACCTCAAATAAAGATAATCTTGGCTTCAGGAAACTTTCTATATCTGAATACTACTATACTGAATATATAATACCTCGTACTCAAAAAGACTTGAGAAAGCCATCTTATTTAAAGATACTTCTCTCCTTTTTTTTAAAAAAAAGAAAGTTCAGGATCATATTTTCAGTCGGTTTCCTATGTTTCATTGTTTATTAAAAATCAGCATTCTTGTGCCTATTACAGAAAAATAAGAGTTGAATATTAATAAAACTGACCTTGAATCCCTCTTAATTCCTTAAATATTCAAAATACTAATAGTATTTTTGGTACTCAGTAAATATTCTACTTCAGTCAATACTGCATATATAAATATCTCACAATCGAATTGCCTCGAAAAAGACTTCTTATCTAAGTATACTTGTTTTCTTAAAGAAAAAAGGAGATCAGGAACAAAATTTCTGTCAGATTTTAACCTTTTATTGTTTAGTAAGTAGCAGCAATTTTATGCTAATTAAAAAGATTAAAAGTTGAATATTTTTAAAACTGACTTTGAATCTCCCTTGTTTCCTCAAATACAGATAATAATTGTACTTATTAAATGTCCGACTTCAGGAAATGCGGAATATATAAATACATCGTCCTCAAGTTGACGCAAGAAAGCCTCCTTATCTAGAGATACACCTTTAAAAATAGTTCAGGGTAAGATTTTCAGTCGGATTTCTATCTTTCATTGTTTATTAAGTAGCAATATTTTTGAGGCCATAATAAAATATATAAGAGTTGAATCTTTGTAAAAGTGACAATGAAGCTCCCTTCTTTCCTCAAATACCTCAAATAAAGATAATCTAGGCTTCAGAAAACTTTCTACTTCAGGAAATACTGAGTATATAAATACCTCTTGCTCAAACTGACACGAGAAGGCCTTCTTATTTAAGGTACTAAGGAAAGAAATTAAGGATCATATTTTCAGTCGGGTTACTATGTTTCATTGTTTATTAAAAAGCAGCATTTTTGCACCCATAATAAAAAATTAAGAGTTGAATTTTTATAAAACTGACAGTGAATCTCCCTTCTTTCCTCAAATACCTCAAAGATAATCTGGCCTCCAGGAAAATTTCTACTTTAGGAAATACTGAATATATAAATACCTCTTACTCAAACTGACACTAGAAAGCGCTCTTATTTTAGGATACGTCTCTAATTTTTTTCGAAAAAAAGAAAGAAGTTCAGGATCATATTTTCAGTCGGTTTCCTATGTTTCATTGTTTATTAAAAATCAGCATTCTTGTGCCTATTACATATATAGGCAGTATTACATATATAAATATCTCACAGTCACACTGACGCAAGAAAGTCTCAGGATACTTGTATCCTTTTTTTTTAATAAAGGAGTTCATTAGTAGATTTTCAATCGGATTTAAATATTTCATTATTTATTAAGTAGCAGTATTTTTGTGGCCATTTAAAAAAATTAAATGTTGAATATTTTTAAAACTGACCTTGAATCTCCCATGTTCCCTTAAATACACCAGATGCTGATATTAAGGGTACTTAGTAAATATTCTACTTCAGGAAGTATTACATATATAAATATCTCACTGTCAAACTGAAGCGAGAAAGTTTAAGGATAGATGAATCCTTTTTTTTTCAACAAAGGAGTTCATTAGTAGATTTTCAGTCAGATTTAAATCTTTCATTATTTATTAAGTAGCAGCATTTTTATGACTATTTAAAAAATAAATGTTCAATATTTTTAAAACTGACTTTGAATCTCCCATGTTCCCTTAAATACTCCAGATGCTGATAATAATTATACATAGTAAATAATCTACTTCAGAAAATGCTGCTTATATTAATACCTCACAGTCAAATTGACGCGAACAAGTCTTCTTATCTAAGGATACTTCTCCCCTTTTTTTAAAAAAAACGGAGTCCTTAATTACGTCGTTTGATGGGATATGACGCTAAAGGAAACTGGTTTGAGTCACTATTATCAGCTTAGAGCACTTGTCAGAAGCCAACAGCGGATTTTCCGTCGGATTTCTATCTTTCATCGAGAGTGAATGTGTTTTCTGTGAAAAGTATTCCTATCGATTCAATACAGTGGCGTGGGTTTCGTTCAGGATTGACTGTATTGATTAGAAATGCGGATGCGTTGGTTTGCCATCAACGCTGATATAGAAATCCTTTGATCATTTTTTTTCATATCCTCGTCTGGATTCGTCGACAGATTTCTGAATATATCTGCATAATGTTGGGTGGAGACATACAGACAGTTATTCACTTTATCACAGTTCAAATGGGACATAATACATAAGGAGCTGAAAACATTTCATTATAACACATTACCTTGAGTTCTGTATTATATACAATATTTTGGTCTGATTAAACTATCTTTTCGTACACCATTGAAAAGATTCTAAAATTGAAATAAATAATTAAATTGTGTTATATGAAACATTAACTTAAAAAAATTAAAATACATCCATCAAGTAAAAAGAAGGTATAAAACCAGCAAAATAAATTTGAAAATACGAAAATTAGAAACCCTAGTTTCTAATTTTACTCCCCCCCCCAAAAAAAAAGAAAAAAAAAACTCTTAGGAGTTTGAAAATTAAAAAAAAAATACACCATGCTATAAAATAAAGTATATTGTTCATAATTATGTAATTAGGATCATAGAATATAAAACATAATTTTTCTATTTGCTATTAATAATACGAAAATAAAATAAAATAAAATAAAAATTTTAAAAAAATTACCAATTTTTTTTCTTTTTTGATATTATTAATACCAAATAGAAAAAAAATATCCTTTATATTTTGTGATCCTAATAATATAATTATGAACAATATACTTTATTTTATAACATTATTATTTTAAATTTTTAAACTCTTAAGAGTTTTTAGTTTTAAATTAAAAAGCAATATATCTTAGGTTTTATATGAGAAAGAATGATAAAGAGGTTCAGAGAGTCCACCATATTTAAAGAGAGATAACACAAGCAACCCATTGTCCCTGATACCAATGAACTGATGGTATCTTCCAATTTTTTTACTTAAATCATAATTATTTCTCTTAAAGTTAAGTTCTAGGTAATTAAGTAGAGTATGCTCCCTGTTCATTTTAATTTGTATAAAATAAGAATAATTTTATATTAAAAATATCTGTTAGGTTTTAGGAAATAATTATCATAAGAATGTTATGTTAAATATAGACAGAAAACACAATAAAAATAAAATGAAAACATATTTATCTAATTCAAAAATGAATAAAATTTTTATGTGTTCAAGATTTATCCAAAATGTTGTATGTGTGAAAGCTTTTTTGTCATGCGGAAACAAAAGATTTGAGTATTCTGATAATAAACAAATGATTTTTGTGAACGATTATAAATATTAGGTGGATATCGCAATATATATATATATATATATATATATATATATATATATATATATATATATATATATATATATATATATATATATATATATATATATATATATATATATATATATATATATATGTATATATATATATATATATATATATATATATATATATATATATATATATGTATATATATATATATATATATATATATATATATATATATATATATATATATATATATATATATATATTATATATATATATATATATATATATATATATATATATATATATATATATATATATATATATATATATATATATAGTCAGCTAGCTATTTAATAGTTTTATTACTAGATATGTAATATGCAGAAAACTATTACTTACAGACAAATAATTATAGCTCTATATGGAATTAAATTACTCTACGTAAGAATATTCTTTCCGTTAATCGATGTCAAATACAATAATCTGCTCGATGTTTACGAGCTTTCTAACAAATTTATAGGCAACCTGATAAATAAATATGACTATTTTAAGACTTTATATACGGACATAATTTACTGAATTTCCATTATTTTTTAGAAATACAAATTGAGAGAATAACATTTGGATATACGTAGATAGTTTACTGGATTTCTATTAAAATTTTTAAAAACTAAAATCTACAGACTAAAATTTAGATCTAAGGAGATAATTTACTGAATATTCCTGAAAATTTTTAGAAATCAAAAATGAAAGACTAAGATTTAGTTATACACATTATTATCAACAAATGTTTTTTGAATAAGTAATAACATCCAGAATTCTGCTCTAAGGTTTAACAGTGAATGTGAAATCATAAAGTTTCATCCAAGCCACTCTTTATCTTATCACAAACTTGCTTTCAAAGTTGTAATTATATCGATTCTTATTACGCTAGAAGAGGTACAATACATGGGAGAATAAAAAAACCCAGATATTAAAAATGCACTTCTTTTAAAAGTCTTCCCCTTCGTTTACCACTTCGCATTATTTCTTCTTTCCAAAAGAAAGAGGCTTGATTTTATTAAGAAAAATAATTAGAAAATGAGACTTTGTTTAAAAGTTTTTTTCTGGGAAAAGGAAAATTTTGAAAAGCACTAAATAGTTTTTGAATTCATTATCCTCTGAAGAAATATTAAAAGTTTTAATTCAAATCGGTTTTACCAATTAAAATATTTGGGTACATAATTAATTATTTAAAAAATAGAGCTTCCAATATTTTTTATATATTTGAATCTAAAACTAAATATTGTACTATTTTAAAAACATACTAGTTGAATGTGTTTTTAAACGGTAACTTTGTAAATCAATGAGATTTCTTATCCAAATTAGTGTCAATATAACTATGCATGCTTACCACTTTCCAGTGAATTTTATGTCTTCTTGAGTTTTTTGCGGTTCATCAACCTATGCCACCAAACCTTCCACAAACAATCTAAGGAAAACCATAATTTTTCTCATAATGATTATCACAATTTATCTCTAAATAATCCTGAATTGTGTAATTTTTCTTGCCAAAATGATGTATTAGATCATATCATAAAACATAACTCTTATTATAAGGATGTTATGTAAAATATAAAGAAAAAAAAAGACAATAATAAAATGAAAATCTCATTTTCTAATGCAAAAAGTATTAAAAGTTTTATGTATGAAAGGGTTGTTTAAATGTATTATCAATGTATGAAAGTTTCATTGTCATTCTGAAAACAAATGATTTTAGGATTCTGAAGACAAACATTGACCAAATGTTCTTTAATATATATCACATTAGAGGTACGTCACTACCTCTACTGTATACATTTACCATTAATTTATACATTTTGTCAGCTACATATTTTAAGCGGTAATATCCTAAAAAACAAGTACCTCCAGGCAAATAATTATAGTTCTATACCAAAAATATTACTCTTTGTAAGAATAATTTTTATGCAAATCGATGCTAAATATAACAATCTGCTCGATGTTTAAGTACTTTTCGACAAATTCATGATTCAATTGGTATATAAATTTCACTACATTAAGTTTTTA
>CM063508.1:18282906-18310406 GCA_032207245.1 Pardosa pseudoannulata
TTTCGTGTTCTCAATTATTAAATTCCTTAACATAGTATGATAACTACAAAAACATACAGGAAGGCTTTTAATCACGAATTTTTAGTTCCTCGAATCAACATAGAAATCTAGTAACTTTTCAATCTTTAGACTAATGAAATAAACGATTACATACATTTGTAATTTTAATGTAAATTTATTGTATTAAATGTATTTCATTTAATGAGAAATAGTATCATCTTTATACATCGAATACTAACTTTAACACATACGCCATTCTGAGCAAGATATTTAACTGATAAAATTTCCTTTTCTTTTCACCTCGATCTTGCAGTATTAGATTCTTTAATATAGAAATATAACAACAGAAACTTAGGAGAAAGTTTATAATCACCACTCATTTGTTCCACAATTTGACAGAGAAACTTTTCAGTCGTTACACGGTTTTACGATTTTGAATTGCCTTTATCACTTTTAAGTAAAGCATAATATTGAAAACAACTTTCAAATAAAGAGTGAATATCCATAGAATTATTCTCTGGTGAATTTATAAAACTTATCCATTAATATTGGTTTGCTTAAGGATTTCTACCTCTTGACTGTATTCTGTAAATAATTAAACTTTTTAAAGTAATAAAACATTTTACTGAGTCTTTAAAAAGCTATTGTATTTCTTTAAGATTTCTTTTTAATTTGGCTAACTATTTTTTTATGAAAGGGTAAATTTTTTTCCACAAGTTTTATTACATTCAATTGAAATTTTTTATTTATATATACCCTGTTAGAAATGAAATAAATTAAAAGAGTTTTTAACTTTCCTAAATAATACCACTATGATTTCAGAATTTGTGTTTGACTGTAGATTTAACAAAATGTATTTGTTTTATTTTCAATTATATGCAGTTTTAATTTTCCTTTTTTTACATAATCTGTTTAAAAGTCATTACAGTTACATAACATAGAGTTATGTAACATAGTTGTATTACATAACACATTTCACATCTATTCAAAATCCTGAAATTTATTTTAAAGGGAGGAATCTAAATTTTGTAAAAAAAGTATTAGAAATGGAAATCATAGAGGGAAAAATCAATTAAAGGAAAGGTTTCAAAGAAAGATATAGCCGAACGATGGCCGAATGGTTAGGGCACTGACCTTCGGAACCGGAGTTCGTGGGTTCGAGTCCCACTGAGGCATGGATGTTCGTAGCCGTTCGGAATCGGCTTTAAACAGTAGGTCCCGGTCTCATTAGCCCTCGTGTAGCAAAATGTAGACCGTAGTGCTCCCAACCAACCAACCAACCAAAGAAAGATACATTAATGGAAATAAAACTAGCTGGAAAAAAATAATTATTTAAGCACGTGAATGGTTTATGGTTTCTAACTCTTTATCTCAGTTTGGTGGGTAAACAATTTGGTTTGACTCTAGATATTTCATAGATAGAATAAAATGACAGTTTTCTGTAGTTAATATTTCATTATACAGACAATTTATTATAAACATTTTTTTTAAAATTATATTGTAAATTGCATGTTGCGAATTGGAACAGAATACAATAGTGGTTTCCAATCTATAAAGTTCTTAAGTTACTAAAAACGAACTTAAATGTATTTTTTTAATACTGAACAACCTTAAATCTCCATATATCACTTGGCCGAGTAATGGCTGAATGGTTAAGGCGCTGATCTTAGGTACTGGAGTTCGTGCATTCGAATCCCACTGTGGCAGGCTTGTTCGTAGACTTTCGGAATTTGCTTTAAACAGTGGGTAACAGTCGCATTAACCCTCGTGTTTCAAAAAAGTAGATTGTAGAGCTCCAAATCAAACCAAACCAAACCACAAATAACTTGTGATACCTGAAGCAGAAAAGAAACTTTTAGACCAAGATTTCCCCTTCTAAACTAAGTGTCCAAATTTGCAAACTACTAAAACCTACGCTGTTCGATACCCTGTGTGAATAAGAATTATATTTTAAAAATGGTATTCTGCATTAAAAATAAAATAGATAGTTGTTTTAAAAGTACCCATTTTGAAACCTAAAAATTTTATTTGTTATAAATAAAAGTATTTTTATATGTAACACCGTGATTCTGGAAGACATTTATATAAGACCAAGTTTCGAAGAAAAATTTCTTGCTTGATAAAAATACCTAACAAAACCTTGTCTCTTCATCTGTGTTGCCATCGTCTTTCCAATAATTTAGAGGAAATAGTCATTACTGCTTCATTCGTTTTCTTACCGTATATGTCCAAAACGAATCGATTAATCGATTATCGATCCCTGTGTGTTCTCTTTTCTTCGGATGGGGGAATTTTCTCCATCATTTCGAAAGAAGAAATGGCATCATTAATTTCACTGGGAACTTACGCATAGCCTCCCTTATTTTATCTCTCTTCCACCTGCGAATAAGGATTAAGTTTAAGAAAAGGGACGGGAGCATGGAACTTACCATTTCAGTCAATTCCCCTGAACGGCTTCCGCAGATATTCCTTTAGTGTTCCTGAATTGAATCTGCGAGATCTGCCGTTTTGTAGCTTTCCAATAGATCTTTTTTTCGTTTTATATTTCTTTTCCATTTTAAGTTCGATAGTGTAAAATCAATTCCTTATTCGATGTTCTTTACTGTATATCTTACGACGTTTAGAAATTCTATATATCCATTTATTTGAAATGTTTTTAACGATAATTGTAAGTAATCGTGAATAAACTTAATTCATTTTGACTGAATGAATCTACATATAGAAAATAGTAGAAGTTTATAAATCCTATCTATACTTTTTCAAATGTTTTTATACTAATTAAAATATTTTTTAACTATAATTGTAAGTAATCCTGCATGTACTTAATTATTTTTACTGAAAAAATCTACATATAAGGGATAGTAGGGTATAGAAATCCTATATATCTATTTAATTGAAATGTTTTAAACGATAATTGTAAGTAATCCAGTATAAATTTAATTCATGTATACTAAATACATGTACATATAGAAGGTAGTAGAAGTTTAGAAATCCTATATATCCTTATTCAAATGTTTTTATACTAATTCAAATGTTTTTAACGATAATTGTAAGTAATCCTGAATATACTTAATTATTTGGACTGAAAAAAATTTACATATAAGGGATAGCAGAGTTTAGAAATCTATATATCTATTTAAATGAAATGTTTTAACGATAATTGTATTGTAAGTAATCCTGAATATACTTAATCCATTTAGACCTAAAAAGTCTACATATACAGTAGAGTAGGGATGTATCGGACAGTTTTAACAAACTATTTCTTGCAACTTTTTTCTACTGCTTCAGAGTACCAAATAAAAGTCTTTTAACATGTTTAAAAGTATAATCTTAGTGGCAATTATAAAATTGTAAATTTAATAAAAAATTCTATAGAAAAAAGGTCCTATCCTTTCCTTACATGAGAGTGGGATGAGACATGTTTTTAAAGTTAAAATACATACTTAAGTTTCAAAAATATTATGAAAAATCACAAAAAGTGTGTGTTACTAATGTATATAAGATTTATTGGTTATTGATAATATCTATTCTATGTAATACTTTGAAACTTTCAAATTAAACGAAAAATATTCCTGTGATCGATAAGATCCTCTAACCATTTTCTGTGAGAGAAACTTTGCAATAATGTCTGTTTAAATAATAGAACAGTTAGTTACTCATGGGAACATAAAATTTTCCATCCATACAGTCCTACCATCCATTATTTCGTTTCAATTAAACAACTCCTTCATAAAAAGATATACTTTTAGGCTTAATTTAAGTGCTAATTTATAAAAGTGTATGGAACATCAAAAGCATCTATGTTAATATCAATGAAAGAGATTGAATACTTACTTACCTTCAAAACAGAATAATTATTTACTTTAGGTAATGTTAAATAATTTTTCTGCTATAAACTCAGATAACATTACAACTAATGTGATTCTCAGCAACAAGTATGGGGCTATGGGTGTCTATCTTATATAAGAGTCAAGAATTGAAATCAATATATACATTAAGCATAATTTCAGATGTTATATCCATACATATTTCCCCTAAATAAGAGCTCACATTATGTAAATCGGTTTTGAAATAATATAATAATAATAAATAAATAATTTATTCCAGTTAAGAATGGATATTTGGCAATATGGATAAATCCATCCTAGTGTGTCAGAACTGGTCAGTGTCCTATGGTGATATGGCCATACTATACAGAATCTCTAATGCAAGCATCAGAGAAATTTTATGTAGACCATGATATTTGGACATGTAGATTTCTTAGTCTGAAAAAAATACAGTTCCTGAATAAGAGTAATGAGTAATCATATAAGTACTCAATAATGAGAAACTCACTAAAAGTTTAGAAATCCACTATTTCAAAAGTCGTTGTTAGTTTTACATGCATTTTGTAAGTATCCCATGACTTATGGTACGATCCACTATATGACACGAAAAGTATTAAAGGCATAACTTGTTGAACTAGCTCAGCTAAAATGTATACAAACAAAGAAGTAAAGGAAAAAATACAATAGGAAAATAAGGCTATGGGCGTGTCATATAACACATATAATATTACCTGCACGTGTTGAAAAAGCTGCATATAGTTTTCAACTTTATATCCTGATGAAGAATATCAGGCTGTCTTGTGATATAGCAAAAAGTTTTCAACCGATTAAAGGCCTTAAAATAAATTAACCTGGAATTAAATAAAAGGGTTGAAAAGTAGAATACATTTTTATAGCACTTTGAACTTTTTAGACAGTAAGTAGATTTGGGTAATATCCACCTTCAAGTAACAAAATAGTATTGTTCACTATTTTGCATACCCAATGATATAAGCTTTAGGGGGAATTGCAAAAGAAGTTTATAACTTGAATGACTTAAAAAATGTTTTTTTTTTATATGAGATTCACAAAAGGTTATCTGCAACGGAAAAACTAAAAAGATAAGGGATGCTATCTAGAAATACACTTTTACCCTTTCTTGAGCCTAAAAAAGATTTCTTCCCTTGTTATTAGTCACGTGAAACATACTTGCAGGAATCGCAAAACCCACTGCAGATCTCTAAAATTCCACATAGCATTAGCATTAGGTCGTCAGGTAATCAAAAAATATTAAAACGATATTCTTAACGAAATATCTGTAAAGAAACGAACATATTAAAGAGAAAACTGAAAATTTAGTTTTTAATATCTTAAAGCCGAAGCATGAATTTAGCTTTGATGGTATTACTTTCAAATTCCCTTGTGTGCATCCCTTACAAAATTGTGCATCATATTTCACTGTTACAACGTACTAACAGATTCACTTAATATATATATATATATATAGAAAGATAAATATCAATACAGGGGTAAAAAATATGACAAAATGAATTAAAATTTTACTGGGAGAATGTACACTTAATAAGTATAATGAAGAGAAAAGATGAAATAAGGAAAAGAAAATATCAAAGAAAAAAGGGAGGCATTAGTTTAATATTTTTAGATGAATCATTTACATAATTTCTCCATTAGGAATTTGGAAATCCCTATTTAAATGCTAATATATGCATCGTATTCTACTATCCCAATACCCTAACATATTCAATTAAAATATTTAGAAAGAGAAAGAACAGGAAATAGGTATAAAATACAACAAACAGCGTTAAAATCAGACAAGCAGAGTATAAGCATAAGAATTTGCATAAAAAAGATAAAAGATGAAATAAGGAAATGAATATATAAAAGACAAAAATAAAGCTCTTAATATATTCTCCGGTAGGAGTTGTTCCTGGTTGAATACATGTATGCATCATATTTTACTATTATACATATAGAAATAGACAGAGTAGGCAAATGGCAAAGAAAATATACAACAAAAAGCATTAAAATCTGACTAGCAGAATATAAACTTGATATAATATACATTAAAAAAAGATTAAACATAAAACATAAAAGTGTCAGAAGCATATTTAGTTATGTTGGCGATTGTAATGACACTGCTTCCTACATTCTTAACTTGATAATGCGTAGTTTTTAAAGTGTAAGCTGCTTGCAAATATTCACTTGACATAATGATATCACAGGGGGACTGAAATTATAATCTACTTACACAAGTCAGAAATAAATTGCTCGCTGCTGTGAAGCATATTCTCGCAAGGGAATGAAACTGTCTGAATGCAATCTGCTGATATATAATTAAAGAATCACCATTCAAGCATGGCTCTTTGTAAAGCATTGCTCCAGATCTCGTTACTTGAAAGTTGTATTATTCACACTGTTAAATTTTATGGGCATAAAGCAGTGAATGAAATCATTTTGGCGTCATGTATGAAGAATTCGTCTGCTTATTTGTTAATATTTATTTCTTCAGGGAGTTAACACTTTTAATAAATGTCATATTTACGGTACAAAACATATGGAGATTTATAGTGACAACAAACATTCGAAATTAATTTATATCGTTTTATATCAATATATGAAATATATGACAGCATTTCATAGCAGATTTATTATATATTTTATAATAAATCTGCTATGAAATGCTGTCATATATTTCTGTAAAATGAGATCTAATTGCGGGGTTAAATTGTTAATCATTTAGAAAATAAATATTTCTAAGAATATTTTTTTCAATACTAGCCGTATTCAGTATGTTACATGCAAATATTTTTATAATTTTTAGACCTTATGGCTTTCTTTAAAATATTAGACATTAACACAGACATTGGTATGAATTAGTGTCACGACATCCAAGAGGAGCACCTCCATAAATGCAGTAGAAATTTGTTAGAAAGATGGGACACTTTAAGACACTGATTTAATTTAACTCAAGATAAAAAAAAATATATATAATATTATAGTAGAAAAGTGTTATAACTATTATTGCTTGTTTAAATTAGTTTTAACCTTTTGGGAGCGGGATGGACAATATTTCGACTAAGCATTTTAAGTCTCGAAAGTACGGTCTTAGTTGAAATATGGGACAAGCATATCATTCTCCCAACTGCTCACAATAATGTCGGACAGGAAGCTGAGAGCCATCGTTATCAGTCACTTTTTGTATTTGTCCTTTATTGTCTATATGTCATTCCTCACACTTATTGATACACAAAGTAGCAATATCAAAGAAATTCCGAATAATGGGAAAGCGCCACACTTAAGACTCTCTTACTTACCTGCATAATATAGAGAAATGTCCCGTTACGAAAGGTTAACAAATTTCAAAGTTGTGAAATGAATCTCAAATAAGTTAGTACTCAAAACTCAGTAAACGCATCAACATCGGTGAGACTATATTGAAGTAGTTTGAATACAGGAATGTAAGAAGGTTGTAGCTCTCTATATATTTAGAAAATATCTGTAAAATTATAAAACAACAGGTTTATTCTTTCATCGTATCTTACTTAGTACAGTTTTCCAAAAAATTTCAATCCAATATTCCTGACGATTGTTATAATTGGATCCAGTTTCTTATTATAATATATTCATTCATTGGTACAATATCAGAGAGCCCTGTAAATTGAACAAGTAGAAGTTTCCAAAAAAGTTCTATGAAAGATTCCTGATGATTGATGTAATTGATCCAATTTTGTTTTAAAATGTAGTCATTAATTGGATTAGTATCAAAGAACCCTGCTAATTAAACAAGTACAAATTTTTAAAAACATCCAATGCAAGATTCCTGATGTTGATGTAATTGGATCCAATTTGTTGTTACATTATATATTCATTCATTGGTATAGTATCAGACAGCTTTACAAATTCAACAAGTTCAAGTTTCCAAAAACATCCTGTGAAAGAATCCTGATGACTGCCCTATTTGGATTCATTTAGGTATCACAAAGTACTAATTTATTTGTATGGTACCTGGGAGCTCTGCTAGTTGACCAAAGTGTTTTGTTACCCAGCTTGCATCTTTTGAATACGAGTGTTGCCATCAATTTCCAGACAGGGTTAGCATAAAGTATAGGTCTTAGTTTTGCATATAACGACTTTATTCCCTATGATTATTCTATTATGATACAAGAGATGTGTAAAGATTATTAAGTCCTTTTAAAAAATTACCTTTAGAAAGATTGATTGTTTTTTAAAAGTTAAATTGCCTGGAAAACCCCTCTCCAAGCAAATGGTGGGACCGAGAAAAGAATCGTTTAGTTAAAAAATGATTAAAAAAGATTAACAGACTATTTGATAAAGTTCTAATTTAGATAATTATATATTGATATCAAATTTAAAGCGATATATTAAAAAATATATGTTGTATATTGCTTGAAATTATGAAATGATTCTTCCCCTCATGATAACTTTAGAAACTTTTGTTTCAAATTTAAGTAACTGCTTTATTTTGAAAATGAAAACTTTAAAGGTATTTGTCATTTTAAAATTTTTAAAATTTAAAAATTATTATGAAAAATAAAATTTTTAAATTTTGCTTTTACCATGATATTGCTCGTATATCATAACATATTGTTCGTATTATCATAATTGGGACTCACAAATTAAAAGAATATTAGTTTATATTTGATCTAAAATAGTAGTTTGAAAACAAAATTGTTTTGGGGATAAATGGATTTCTATTTTTTCAGTTGGTGTAAAAATTTTATTATTTTTTAAAATGGAGTCTCTTTGACTACTCTTACTATATATAATTCACACTTCGATGAATAAAAAGCATCGAAATTTTCAAAGCCATTTTACTTGGATGAAATTCATTGCTGAGTTACACAGTGACTAATCATATAAAGAGTTAGCCCTTTGAAAAATTAAACATTAAATACAGAATTTGCTAGAAATAAGTTTCCCAATTCTGAGGAATCTAGAATACTTTCTGTTGGCCCAAATGAGATACAATTGGAATTACAGATAATTCAAATATTGCTCTTCTCATTTATTACATAAAAATGTTTAGTAGAAAAATTAGTCCATAGATGGCTCTGGGCTATATATGGTGTTCATTTAATTTCATTAAGTTAAGTCGAGCATTAGTTTCTTATCTGCACATCATGCCAACGTTTAAAAAAACGCTACTGGTAAAACTGTTTTACCAGAATCAGCAGAACTCTGGCAGCTCTAAAATAATTCCGTCACAGTGCAAAGGTTCCATGATAGTATGAGGAATTTTGTAATATCACAACTTCAATAGCGTGGATGTCTTCAGGATACCATTTTCACGTAAGATGGCGCACCTCTTCACATTTATCATCGTGCAAAGCAACTTCTAAGACAGATGCAAGGGTGATCAGCCGTCATTTTTCAACAGCATGGCATCTCGTTCGACCACCTCGTTCGTTTGAGACTTTTAATTGTAAGGTTTCCTGAAGAACAAGATCTACCTTCAAATGCCAACATCTGTACCAGATCTGCAGGACAGCATTCGGCGATATGTTCTTGATATTCTGGCAGGCACATCCTGATCAACTATGGAAAATATCTTTCTGCGATTACAGCATATTGTTGAACATGAAGGTTGACATATTATGCACTTTTACTATTACTTTCAATATTATTTAGCAGTTATAAAGTACCGGGTGATCCAAAAGTCAGAGCAAAGTTTAAAATTGAATAATTCGAAAATGAATGAAGGTAAAAAGATACGTTTTGCATCAAACGGATGGAAAAGAAACCGAATTTTGTGTGTAAACGAAAAAATAATTCTGTTGGCGGCCAACAGATGGAGCTGTCTAATTCCTGATGTTGGATTATGCAAAGCAACAGAAGATATAAAAAGGAGAAACTGCAAAAATGTTTCCTATTCTTTTTAAACTTCCTACTCTTTTAATTACTTTTTCCCTTTTCATGACTGTTATTTGCTATCTAGGACCAATTGTTTAACCTTTTATGCAATATCTTAATTTTAAACTGTAATTTCACTTAATGTTAAAATCCATTTCCTGATGCAAATCCTGAAAGAAACATTTCATTCTCATGATGGGGGAAACAGCTGCACAGCTAAGGCGCCCAGTACAAACTTCAACTACCCGAGTAATGATAGTCGAAGCTTGTATGCATCGAAATGCTGTCCATAGTTGAGAAAGCCCTCTTAGTTAAACTGTATTATTAGAATTCTGAAAGTGACATTGCGGCATTGTGAGCCTATCGCCACATAAAAGGTAGGACAGTGTGGTTACTTGACTCATATCTGTACTACTGAATGATGGGTAGTACATTGAACGTTTACTGTAGTACTAATTAACTGTAATTATGTAAACTTGTAAGTTGTCCACATTTTACATTTGTAAATCATACTTTCGTGCAATAAAACATTACAGCGCCCCCTGTTAGTCACCAACAGAAATACCTTTTTTCGTTGACACACAAAATTCGGTTTCTTTAAAACCCATTTGGTGCAAACCATATATTTGTATCTTCATTCGTTTTTGAATTATTCAATTTCGTCCTGATTTTTAGATCACCCGGTAAATTAAATTTGTTTATGTTTATTACAGTGACACCTATAGGTGGATATTTATACTAAAGTTTTTTATGTAATAAATGTCAAGCGCATCATTTGAATTATCTATAGTTCCAAACGTATATGATTTGAACCAACAGAAAGCGGTCTAAAATCCTCAAAAGTGGAAAATTTATTTTTTGCTGATCATGTAATATAAAAATTGTAACTTTGTTTTTCTTTCAAAAAGATCTACAAAACTTAATTTTATTGACTGCTTTTATATCCCTTACGTTCATTTAGAGTAAATACAGCAATAAATTTTGCATGTAAGACTTCAAAAAAATTCAATAAGTTTTCTAATAACGAAAGAAAACTGATGTATTTCCAGAAAAAGAAATTAAATAACTCTATCTGCCTGGTTGCCATATGAAATTTAAAATAAACAAATCTATGTTTGAAAAAAACACTGACTTCAATATTTTAAACGGTAACTTATTTAATAATTTTTACAATGGTCAAAATGAAATTATTTTTTCAAATTATCTATGGCCTTGAAATGTTATTTTAATTGCTTCTGGAGATTAACTTATGTAAAGAGAATTTATGTGTGCTTAGAGGTAAAGGTTTATAAAAAACAAATCCGTAATCTTAATTTTTATATTTGTATAAGTTTAATATAATCAGCTACATTATATAGATAATAAAGGTAACAGAAATCATCTACAAACTAAAATTTCCCACTTTTTCAAAAGAATAAATTTTATTTTCAACTAAGTCTTTTATTATTAATTTATATATTTATAAGATGATTAATTAAATTCTTAAAATGCCGTTTTTTAATCGTTTTTATGTGTTTCTGTAAAGGTGAACTTTTGTAAACATTTTATCAGAATTTGTTTTTAAAGGTTAAAATTTGAAACAAATATTAATGAATATTTTATTTCAGTAGTGTGTACATACATACTTAAATACTTATAATTAATTAAATACTTACAATGTCGTTTTTCAATCTTTTTTATGTATTTCTGTAAAGATGAACTTTTGTAAACAAATTATCAGAATTTGTTTTTAAGGGCTAAAAGTTTAAACAAATATTAATGAGCATTTTATTGCAATAGTGTTTACATACATAATGAAAAGAATAAGCATAATTTGTAAATAATTGAGTGAAAGTTGTATTATTAATTGTAAATAATGTTATTTTAATACTGTAAATGTAAACTAAGTATTTACAGTTTAGTAAGCAAATGTTAATATTTATTATGTATTTTTGATTCTTTTACCTACAAAACGTGAACTATTAAGGCAGAAATTAAATTTCAGATTAATATATTGTAACTAAATCAAATCCCTCCGAACGTAGTAAAATTTATGGTTCTTGGGTGAAAGATATGTTACGATAGGATTTTTATTTTATGCTTAAATTGAAATTTACTAATGAACACACTTATTTTACTCCTAAAATAAAATCAATTTTTTTTTATTTTGAAAATAAAATAGTTATAATCAAAGACCGCCTGAGAAAAAACATGAAAGGAAAAAATCCTAAAACTGTAGAATAATTTCTGCTTTGCAATTTTCTAATGTTAGTATTTTTTATTTTATTTCATTAGCTCTCAAGGCGAAAGTATTAAGCAGATAAGAAACAGCTGCATGCTGTCATTTATGTTGCATTTTTTCAATATCAGTGTTGATTTTCCTTGATTATTTTCTTAAGATTATTTCAGAGTTGCTTCCTTATAAGTGTTGTATGTTTTTATAACATATTTAAAATGATTCATCACGACCTTTTTTTACATATGTGTACAAACATACTGTTTCTGTAATAATATTTTACAGGCAAAAGTACAATACCTTTAAAAGCAAACAAATTCTATGGCAACTTTGCGATAATAATTTTACCATACATTGGAAATTATTTATAAAGTCCTCACATACAAATTGAATATGCACGAAATTTCACATTTCTAAGTTAGCAATCTATTAATATTCCTTTTAACGTTCAGGATTCCTTAAAACATATAATTTTATGCTCAGAATTAAAAGATATTTCTTTAAAAAGTTTTTCTAATGTATGACAACCATATTGTTTTTATTAAATTATTAATATTTATCTTAAATAAACGAATTATTGAGTTCTGTACTAACAAAATATTTAGAAAGGAATATTTTCATAACATTTTCGTTTTGGTTAGTAATTTTTGGAAACATTTCAAACAGTATGTAACAAATTTGATCTTACATCTTTTGTATGATAAGAAGCAACTATCATAAGACCTAAAAGCAACCTTAGTTAAACCTCTAATTGAATCTCACTTAAAATCCCTTTTTGGGGATGTTGATTTTAACATCAGTTTATCCTCATTATACTTAAAATTAATTAGGAATTATGTTTTATCAAAGAAACTTAATGTACAATTCATAAACATTGCAGCACCGAATATTTGAGGATTTGTTTAAAAAAAGTTCTGAAAGTAACTTTTAAAAGTATTAAAGATTTTTTGGAAATTTAACAAGTAACAATGTCAACAACTTTTCTTTCAAATTTTATCTTTGGAAAGATTTTAAAGATTATTATGATAATATAATTACAAGTGGTTTTCTGAAGATTTAAAATATTTTGAAAGCTACAAGCCAACAAAAAATAAAATAATTATAAATGGAAATATTTGGTATATCATTATTATAATATCCTGTAAAGTGATTTTAGAAAGCATACATGGAATTTAAAAAGTCTCAATATAAAGAGGTAAAAATTTAAAATTCTGCTAAATATACTTAATAGACATTAGGAAGTTCGAAAATTAGCGTATGATATAGACAGCTACTATAATAAGTGAAAATATTGTACCTTTAATGATCTTTTCAAAAATCATATTCATAGTTGTAATCATTTTTTATAACAGCTAAGATAGTTTAGTTTCATTTTTCATAAGTAATACCGTAACTAGACTCTTTACTATTCTTAGACATTTGATATCATTAGTTACAAGGATGGTTATACCATCGTTAAAGAGAAAAATAAAACTAAGAAAATAGACTATTTTCTTGATATTTGTACTTTATTGATCAATACCTTTTAATGATAATTTAGATTCTCGTTTATTTTATTAATTCAGATTCATTGATTAAATTACGATACTGAAAAATCATAGTTAATCCGTTATTTGGATAGATTTTCAATGTTTTCACCAGTATCATAAGTATTTCATCTTATCATCGAAAATCATGTAAAGAATTGTTTGCTTACAATTTGGTATTGTGATTAATAGCAAATTGTCGCTAAAGACACAAATAAGTATTTATAAGTGTGTTATAAGTTTTGCCAGTTCAAAATTATTTTACTAAATAGAAATTACAACCAAAACCAACTAACTTAATGTCAATTCAAGCAGCTTGCTGGGGTTATGTAAAGCTGATTTATAAAACAGTAAATGGCTATGATTATGCTAGAAGATTTTATTTATAGATTCAATTGTACGACATTTAAATAAATTATGTGTGCCTATTTATAAATGCAAATTCATTTTATTGAATAAATATTGCAACCAGAACTTACCATTTAATGCCAGTTCACACAGCTTGCTGATCTTATGTAAAACTAATTTATAAGGGAAAATAAAACAGTCAACACTTATGATTCAGCTTCTAATTTTAAGCTATAGATCCAATAGTATGAATTTAAAATAAATTATTTATAAACATTTATAAATATAAATTCATTTTTCTTAAATAGTAATTGCAACCAAAACTTACCGACTTAAATGCTAGTTTACATAGCTTGCTGAGGTTATGTAAAACTAAATTATAATGCAGAATGAAACAGTGAATACCTATGATTACTCTAGAATTTTTTTTTATTTATAGATTCAATTGTACTACTTTAAGATAAATTATGTATGCATATATATATGTAAATTCATTTTATTGAATAAATATTGCAACCAGAATTTACCGATTTAATGTCAGTTCACACAGCTTGCTGAGGTTATGTAATTATAATGAAGAATGAAACAGTGAACACTTATTATTCAGCTTCTATTCTTAAGCTCTAGATTCAATGGTACGACTTTAAAATAAATTATTTATACACATTTATAAATATAAATTCATTTTTCGTAAATAGGAATTGCAACCAAAACTTACCGACTTAAATGTTAGTTCACATAGTTAGCTGAGGTTATGTAAAACTAAATTATAATGTAGAATGAGACCGTGAATACCTATGATTAAGCTAGAAGTTTTAATTTATAGATTCAACAATACGAATTTTTACGTATACATATATATAAATGTAAATCACGATAAATGCAGTTTCTTTGTTAGAATCATTACTTATATCTAGTGTTTATTAAATGAGCATAGCATTCATTATTTTTTACTGCTCATTTGCAATCTTGTGTGACTTCCGATTGCCGGAAATGAATCGGTGAGACTCTAAAAGCCTCTTTATCTTGAAGAGTCCCTGACTTACGTTTCGAGTGAAAGCACAATTAATAAACGTCACTATGTTGTGTACATTGAAACATATTGAAACAAGTTTATATTAATTTATTTATAAACAACAAATTATTTTAATCATTTTAACAATGTAAATAATTTTTTCATCATATCTTCACTCACTCGTTATATTAAAGTCACCAGATTTTTTTAAAATTTACTTTATTAATTTTTTTTATTTTTTAGAAAAGGTGAAAAACTTAAATTTTACAAAATATGGTGATTGAAGTTTTGAAAAAAAAATTAAATTTCTCTATTTATCTATACAATTAAAAACAGAAAGTGTAATTTTAATAATTTAACTTATATATATTTGATTTTTAAAAATCATATAGTATGATGGGTAAAATTTTTTTCCAAGAGTACATACATTTTAGTACAAATACGTCTTCATATGTGACTTATATATTAAACATGTCTCAAGTGTTATAAGTAATTCTGATTTTTCTCTTTATCTGAAATCATTTTCAAATGAAAATACTTCTAATTCTAGAAATGGTGAAAAAATTGAATTTTATTGAATGTGGTGATTGAAATTTTGAAAAAAAATTAAATTTCTCTATTTATCTATACAATTAAAAACAGAAAGTGTAATTTTAATAATTTAACTTATATAAATTTGATTTTTAAAAATCATATAGTATGATGGGTAAATTTTTCTTCGAAGAGTACATACATTTTAGTACAAATACGTCTTCATGTGTGACTTATATATTAAAAATGTCTGAAGTGTTATAAGTAATTCTGATTTTTCTCTTTATCTGAAATCATTTTCAAATGAAAATAATTCTAATTCTAGAAAACGTGAAAAAATTGAATTTTATTGAATGTGGTGATTGAAGTTTAGAAAAAAATTAAATTTCTCTATTTACCTATACAATTAAAAACAGAAAGACTAATTTTAATAATTTAACTTTATATAAATTGGATTTTTAAAAATCCTATAGTATGATGGGTAAATTTTTCTTCGGAGAATACATACAGTTTAGAACAAATGCTTCCGGGTGTTTGATTTATATGTTAAAACTGTCTCAAGTGTTATAAATAATTGAGATTTTTCACTGCATCTGAAATCATTTTCAAACGAAAATACTTTTAATACAACATTTATCCCACAGCAATATAGTATGAATTCAATGAATAATTTTAAATTTTCATGGTGGCTTAAACTTCAAAAACATTTCTACACTCTTTTATCTTATCAACATTTACTTTTCCCTTTTTATATTTATTCAGTAGTTCTTCTTTCAAATGGTGTTTACTCTACTAATTTCTTCAAACAGATTGAATTTAGTAAAGTTACCTAAAATAACCATTTTAGTTTTTAAATTGGTATATGGTTATTATTTTTACATTGGTATGGAGTTCACGAAAGGAAAACAAACTACCTTAAAGAATACATTTGGTCACTGTAGTTATATATATTTTAAAAAAAATTTAAAAGAATTAAACATCAATTACCTTTTTAAAAAATAAATAAATACATATAACATGATTTAACAAGATTCATAAATAAATAACAATTCCGTTAGCCAATGTTTCATAATTAAATCATATGCTATTATAATGTATATTACGGTACCCTTCTAATATAGGAAATAAAAACAAAATCGTAATTTGAAAAGTCAGGAACAGTTTTTCTGACTTTTTTTAATGAGTTTCTTGTGACTGAGTTTTTTTAATAGTTAAATGTTTTATAATCAAATCACATGCTATTATAATGTTTTTATGGTACTCTTCTAATATAGAAAATCCAAACAAAATCGTAATTTGGAAAGTCAGAAGTAGTTTTTTGAATTTTTTTAATCAGTTTTTATGTGACTGAGTTATTGAAATAGTTAAATGTTTTATAATCAAATCATATAATATTATAATTTCTATTATGGTACCCTTCTAATATAGAAAATCCAAACAAAATCGTAATTTGAAAAGTCAGAAATAGTTTTTCTGAAAATTTTAATGAGTTTTTATGTGACTGAGTTATTTAAATAGTTAAATGTTTTATCATCAAATCATATTCTATTATAATTTCTGTTATGGTACATTTCTAATATAGAAAATCCAAACAAAATCGTAATTTAAAAAGTCAGAAATATTTTTTCTGACTTTTTTTAATGAGTTTTTTTATGACTGAGTTTCGTGACCGAGTTTTTTTAAATAGTTAAATATTTTACAATCAAATCATATGCTATTATAATGTCTATTATGGTACCCTTCTAATATAAAAAACCCAAACAAAATCGTAATTTGAAAAGTCAGAAATCACCATGCATTTAAAAAATATTTTACATATAATATTAATGGAAAAATATTTTAAATTTAGCCAAACTTTTTAGACAATATTTTAACTTCAAATTGAAACTTTTTATTTTCCGAAGAAAAAGCAATAATTATTTCTTTTAAAAAGACCGTTATTTTTAACATATATCTTAAAGCAAATCCCTTAATTTATGAAAGGTATAGAAACCGTAGTATAAATTTTTTTTTGCATCTTAATACTTTTAATATGTTCAATTAGTGCATTAGATAAAATCTAAATATCACCCGAAAAACTCTTAAAATGTATATAGAACTAAACATTTGCTCTTCAGTGTTAAAAATCAACTATTCAAAATCTAATTCTATGTACGTTTTTCTGTTCCACTTAAAAAATGAGAAAATACTTAAGCTCTCCTTCACGTTACCAATCAACTAAATACCTCTGTAATCGACATTAACTTTATACTTTATTTGCTTTTTTTGTTTCATTGAATAAATTCTAAGTAAGGTGTTTTTACTGCCAAAGCTAATTAAATATTAAGGCTGAAGAATCTTTTATAAAAACGAAGAAAGTGGCATTCTCTCTTAAAATACTTTAACTTTTGGGTTAATTGTTTAAATTTTATTTAAGATTACAAACTCTCTTGATAACGTGACTCTGTTTATCAGGACATCTTCAACAAGTTAATTGTTTTCGACATACAACACTCTTTTGTAATTAATTAACGCATACTTTATGCTGAGTAACAGCTGTTGTTATGTATTTCTTCATTTTCATTATTTGGAAGCCAAAAAATTGGTGCCATGCCATTTATATAATCTCGAGGAATGTTAGTTAAGCTGATTACCTTTCTTCACCAAGGCAATTGCATTAACGTGAAATTATTTACTATTTGTCGTGTTGAATGGGTGAACTCATACTTTTTTTTATACAAACTAAGGAAAATTCTTTTCTTGTTTCATTACTTGATGTCGGTGACTATGGAACAAATATATCAGAGCATGGTATTGTAATAAAAATTTTATTCTTATTGAATGTTTATATTCTTTAAAAAATGGTATTTATTTTTAAATCATACATTTAAATAAATCTTTTGTCTATTTATAAAAATGAAAACATTAATTAATAATTGATTTAATTTATTCAAGCAGACAGAAAGATGTTATTTTTTTATATTTTAGAAGCAACCTAACTTTTTTTAAATTTCACCTCAAGCTCTTTTCTATCACATTTAATAATTTATGCTACATATTATCCACAAAAACCCCGACGGGCAAGTAAGTTTTCTTTAAAAATTTAGGATGCAAACTCATTAATAAATTATTTTTCTCGTTACATAATTTCTAAAAGCTTAACTTCTTAAAACGTGGAATTATTATTGTTTGTATAAAGATATTTTAAAAGAACTTTTACTTTTCTTAAACTGTGAAAATCTTTCATTCTAGAAAATGATATTTATCAAGGAGTAAAGTTTGAAGTCCAGCTCATATAAACCATTTTAACGTTATTGTTAAAATTAATTTTAATTTCAAAATATCTGTTTTTAGAGATGAGTACAATCTCTTTATTAGTACAGTTTCTAAACTGATGTGTTAGTTTTTAATACATCATCATTGTACTCTATATTAAAGATAATAAGAAATAAAATATTTTTATGCTCTATAAAGATCTAAATTTGCTACTTTTTTTAAACTTTTCAATAGGATTGTATTATAGAAATATATTTGCTTAGCAAATGTTACAAACTAGTTTCCTAAAATTACTCATCCTTGAAAACTGTATTTTACAATTGAGAGTAATCATTTTCGCAATAAATTCAAAATTCTTTTAAGAACCATTTCTATGTTATTTTTGAAATCTCCAAAACTTA
Organism: Pardosa pseudoannulata; assembly: GCA_032207245.1. Classification (NCBI taxonomy): domain Eukaryota; kingdom Metazoa; phylum Arthropoda; class Arachnida; order Araneae; family Lycosidae; genus Pardosa; species Pardosa pseudoannulata. The sequence goes on from CM063508.1 coordinate 18,301,896, forward strand.
TTAATTAGAGATTAGTAAAATCATTTTATTAATACACAGTAAAATCTGAAGATCAATTTTTTGTTAGATTTTAGCACATTCTCATTGTACTTTACATTAAAAATTATAAATACAACTATAAATATTTATGCTCATTATATAATATCTAAATTTGTTATTCCTTCATTTCACATTTCATTAACATTGTTTTATAGGAATCTATTTGCTTTACAACTATCACAAAATAATTTCCCCAAATTTCATTCTTGAAAAATATATTTTTACAGTTCAATCAATCATTTTTCTAATCGATTCAAAATTAACTTTTGAACTGATCTAAACTTTGATTGAGTGAAACTCAAACTTTAAAATATTTTCTGAGTAGAAAATATATCTTTTCAATACAAATCTATGAGAACCATTGCAACATTATTTTTGAGAAGTCAAAAGATTTTATAGTTAGAGATTAGTACAATATCTTTATTAGTATATTCTTAAAACTGATTATTTGTTAAATTTTAACAAGTTCTATATTTTAGATTAAAAGTCATGTAAAACACTAGTGTTTTATGCTTATGATTTAAATTCTTAAAAGTTTTACTCCCTCTCAAAACGTTTAAGTACAGTTATCCTATGAGATTTTATTTGCTTTACAACTGATATAAAGATGTGCTTGAACTTTAAAATATTTCATTCTGATTAGAAAATATATTTTTTGAACGTTGAACCTTATATTTGCTCTATCATTATTAAATCAATTTTTAAAATTTGTTTATATGTCATTTTGTAAACTTCATAAATGTAATCATATAATTTTATTTATAAGCATTTTTAATTCTTTATTTATTTTTATTTAATGTGTATAAAATTTTCATAAATTTAAATTATTATTTTTATATGTATTCTGGCTTGCATTCCAGACCATTTTAAGGTCTGTGTTTTATAAGTACTGATGCAGCAAAAACTATTCCCTACATTTGAGGATTAAACCAAATCATAAGAATCATCAACAGTGATTCTATTCTCCTAAATTAAATACCAAAATCACTGTCTTTCTTAATATCTCTCATTTTATTCTTACATAAAGAAATAATTTTTCATCATTTCAAAAGTGAGGCATAATTTTCGTCATCATATCTTTTGTTAGTCTCTGAAACATACAATAAATATTCTGGTAAAAAATGACTTTTAGAAGTGCCTTGTTTTTGACATTAATGAAATTTTAGATGACAAAAAATATTTGTTGCAGAAAACATGGTTTTGTGATTTGAAAATTGTTACTTTTTCGGAAAATAATTTTACATTTTCGGAAAAAAATATTCTGTATCTATTGTTCTCATTTTAATTATATAATTTTCCTCTGAAGATTTAAATATCACCACAAATACTAGAATAGATTTATGGTTTCACTACAGAGTTAATGTATTATTAAATTTAATATATTATCTACTTATGAACCCCTTATATATTGTGGTTTCCTTGGTTCCCTATCTTTGGTAACGCATAGGTGTCACTAACTCAGAGATCAGAGACAAAGAAACAAAAACAATTATTTGATTTAGAAAGTAAAGTTACAAAACATATTAAGAAACATGGGAACCCCAGATTAGTGAAAAATTTCTATCCTGGCGAGAGTAACAAAAGTATTCCTGCCGATCCTAAAAATCAGATCGTGGTTAGATCTAAAAAAATAGTTGTACTTGATGTAAACTCCTCACCATGAGCGAACCGTCATCAAGAAGATATCCTTCGAAAAATAAGTCATATACACCCAGTTCATGGCTTCTCTACTCTTTACTGTACCAAGTTTAATTTATTATACTCCCTTTAACTTTTTTTTGTTGTGTGTATTTATATAATATCTGAGTTTCACATTATATTGCATACTATGCATTGCTGTTAACCATACCTAATGGTCATTGTCAAGGTTCCAGTCTAATTATCCCCTAATTAGACAACGCGTTGGTTACTCATAATTGTTTATGAAAGCGTTCTCATTTCCTCGTTTCCTTGTAGGCTGAAGTGTATATAAATTTTTTTAATACCTTTTTGCATAGAGGCCTAAATTGATATTTTGTTCTGTTTTAAGTTCTAAGGTTAAAGTGAAGACTTTCCACTTTGCTAGGTACTCCGTTAAACCAAATTACCTTGACCATGACATTGCTTCTCTACTCTCTTTCTAAAACCTTTACCTTTCTCTAAGTTTTTCGCCTGAAATCAGTCGTTATCCAACGCCTAGTTGCTCAGTCCGTCACGAAAACATCTCGCTAGTCCGTTTTTTGCCAATAACCAGCGCCTTTTTGTCTGACCCATCCCATGTCTACCACTTTTAATCATTGAGGTAGGTCTGTCAAGGACAAGATCGGAAACATAATTTATTTCAACTGCTATCTTCGGTTTCAGACAATTATCGGCGCCTCTGTTATCTAAAAATTATCGAGTTTCGATATTGCGATGAAAACTGGTTTTCGCGACATCGCAATATATAAAGCATTATTTTTCTTTTAATTGAAATTTAAGAAAATTAATTTTGAAGGCAAAGTAATACAGAAAACTTATAATTTTTTTTATTGATTTATTTTTTATATTTGGCCTGTTTGGAAAAACTAAACACATGAATATAATCACTCCAAAAATTATATTATTTTCAATAATAATCAAGTTAAAATATTTATGTGCAATATTATATATATAAGGTGTCCCAAAACGACCGCATAAACACTGCAAAGCTAGAGTCCTCATTGGGAGTACATAAAAAATTGCCCAAAGAAGCGTATCTGTACGATCCATAGTTTATGAGAAAAATACGAACAACAAAGTATGACTTTACTTCCGGTGCAAGAAAAAACACTTTATTGAACATATCAACAGCAGTATATGCACGGGTATACTCTCTAACAGTTCCTAAGGTGTTTCCATTACATCCGCCGTACATCAGGTACATGTCTCAGTAGTCACAAACGGAATACATGGCCACCATACAAAAACTTCCGGTAGCTGCAAGATGCAGCCTTTTAAATACCTGTCCAAAGGCGGCTTAACCCTTTAATGGGCAGTGGTTTCACAGCGAAACCACCTATTAAAACCTTTTTTCTCTCCTTTATAAAAAAACATCAAAAAAAAGTTTTTGTTTTCGATTTTCTGTGTTATTGACTCTTTGATGTAGTAATAGGTAATAGAATTTTGCATAATTTATATTTCCCATTGAAATATAGTAGTTTAAAATTGCTTTATATGAAAAATCTCGAATTTGATTTTTCTCCTTATGACTTCAAGCCTAACGATTAGAATTGGTTAGGTTGCTGACCTTTGGTGCCAGAGTTCCTGGATTCGATTCCTATTATGGCATGGATGTTCGGAATCGGCTTTAAGCTATAGGTCCCGGTCTCATTAGCCCTCGTGTTGCAAAAAAGTAGACCGTAGCACTCCAAACCAAACCAAACCTTATGACTTCAAATAAAAACCCCTACCCTGAAGAATTGTGTAGTTATCTATTTGTTATGTCAATTTTGATGATAATTATACATTGTTCTTCCAATATAATTAATTTAAAGGAACTCTTTCTTTCATGCTGTAAAAAGAAAAATTTTCACAATTATCCCTTTCCCCCAAAAAAAAAAAATTCCCGCCTCCAAGGGAATAAAAAATTTGTTTTTATAGGGTTCCTATTAATGTAAACTTCACATACAATATTTATAACCTAATCCTAACCTAATTCCGTTAAATTTGAAAGCATTTTTAATCGTGAGCTTTAAAGGGTTAACATCATTAAATAGCTCGCGCGCTTGCATGGCACGACATACACGGTGGGAGTTTTAAACATTATCGTCTGGAAAAATATGCAAATAATGTTGTTGATATATTCAATAAAGCATTTTTTCCTTCCACCGGCAGAGTCGTCTTACTTTGCTTTTCGTATTTTTCTCGTAAAGTGTGGATCGTACAGGAACACTTCTTTGGGCAGTTTTTATATACTCCCAACGAGGAATCTGGCTGTACAGAGTTTATGCTGTCGATTTGGGACACCCTATACATTTCTTATGCAACTTATATATTATTTGAAGTGTTGAAAGTATTACATATAAAACGTTTAACTATCAACTAACTCTTAAAACTAACTTTTAAAACATTCTTAAAAACTCTTTCTATTTTGAAAACTCTTGTAATCAATTATATTTCACTCTTTCTTTTCAAGTTTGTTTAGAAAAATAATCTTTACATTTAAAACTTAGAAGTAAAAATAACGTTGAAAATTAAAGTAAAACTTCGTCTCTCGGTAAAGTCTATCTTCGGGAAACTTTCAAGAGGTTTATGTCAATGCAAAGATTCTCACTCTGCATATGTGTATTACATTTGTATTTTGTTATTATTTCTTAATCTAAGTCACTGTATCAGTATATTATTGCACTTTTATGAAATTTACGAATTAGGAACTTTAGAAATACTCTTTATAGTTTTGAAATCTTCATTAACTGAAATATAATCATCGGTTGTGTTGCATTTAAACTTAAAAGTACTAGAATATTAGTTTTAAAAACTTTGATGTATATTATACTTTTGTACTTTAAGAGTATAAGGAGTAAATAATACTTAGCAATATTAGCATAACTGCAATATTATTATATACAGAACTATAGCTATATACTTTTATAGCTGCAATGTCTAATAGAAATATAGTTACAATATAAATTTGTCAGATTTCAAGAAGATATTAACAATTTATGTTTTTAACTTTAAATTTCAAAAGTAAAATAATTTCATTAAGTATTAATTATACACAATACTTGTGCACACTTAACTTTTTTGAAACTTAGAAATAAGCGTGGGTTATGCTATCATTAAATTAAACGTAAGATGCCATTAAAAATAAATTCTTGTAATCCGCCAGAACTGTTTCCTTTATGAAGGTACCTTTATGAATGTGCACATAGTTCTTATTAAATGTATATTAAATATAATATTCTTTGGAAAATAAGAAATAGAGTAGCTAATGAATAATGTAATTCAAATATATTGAGCAATATGAGTATGTAAAATAATCAATTTCTACTCAAATCTAATAGTTATACTTCTTAATGCAACCCCTAATCTGAAAATCGACAGCAAACACTCAGATACAAAACTTGCAAGCCGTCCCAAACAAAGCAATTGGCTATATTCGTAGGGCTCTCTCTGGTACCAAACTAATAAATTAGTACATCGTAATACCAGAAAGTATTATATTAGAGCAGCTTTTGGTGTATAGAATAAAATTTTTGTGTTAAAATAAGAAAAAAAGAAAGTTCTATGATCCCTGACTTTTTAATTCGAAAGGCTGATAGCTACAACAGTTCCATATTCCTTTATTAAACATACTCCAACGTAGTCTCAAAGACATTAATGCCTTTCCCTCATTTTTAAAAAAAATAATAATAATAATAATAGTAATGTTAGTGATAATGATAATAATAATAATAAAAATGATAATGATGGTAATAATAAAAAAATGATAATGATAATAATAATAATGATGATGATGATGATGATAATGATGATGATAATAATAATAATAATAATAATAATAATAATAATAACACAACAACAACAACAATAATAATAATAATAATATCAATAATTTATAAACATTTATAACGTGACTCATCTGGTATCTGTATCATAATATGTCCTACATGCCTAAGAAATTACTACCATAGATAGGAAGAAGCTACTGCTATTTGGTGCCACGATCACTACTTCAAGTCTATGTTATGTCTAAAGAACGAGATTTTTAATAAACTTATTACAATTTCTGAGAAAGTTTTAAATTATCGAGGTTTTTTTTAAATATATTTTTCACCTATATCGAGCGACTTTTATGCTCTAAGGACTTAAATTTATTCTGCCATTTATAATATTTTTAACCAGTTCATTGATAAGCCTTTTATAAAATCATTACATATACCCATTAATTTAAATTCAGCTGGATATTTATTGATTGGGAATTATAATTAGAAATAAATTAAATAACAAGATAGTACTTCGGTACTTCGGTAGTAATGCCGGATAGTGCTTTGAAAATGTTCACTAAATATTTTGTTATTTTCAAAATATTCAAAATTTAATCATGCTAATTAATAAAGGGACTGAGATATCTTAACCATTTTTATCACAATTTCAACTACACACTTGTGGTTATAAACCCGAAATTTTTCCGAAATACATTTTACCACTTAAATAAAGTGACATTGTTACTATAAAGATATATATTTTCTTTCAATTTTCAGACTCTTAACAAACGTAACCAATGTCTTCATTATTCTCGACTAAAAGTTATTATTAATATATAACTTTCAAATAAGGAATTAATAAGGAAACTCGGTGAATTATGTCAGTATTTAGTTATCCATATACCTTAAATTCATTAACTCATATTTAATTAAATAAACAGATTAATAAACTACATACTTACTTTCAAATATCTGTTTTACTGTTAATTTTGAATGTATGTTATATCTATCTACTATCTATCTATTTGTCTATATATATATATATATATATATATATATAATGTAGGATTTTCACTAGCTTTATAATCCACATTAATGTAATTATTACGCATTCATATACATATATATACTTATATACTTATGTTTGTTTAATCCTTACGTAGAATACAATCCACGTATTTCTGTATATCTGATTCAAAACATATTACTGAAAATGTAATTTATAGCAAAAATATTTAACACTTTTTTAATAAATTTAAAATTTACAACAACTTTAAAAGTAATTTAATATTCTAATGAAAAAAAATATAGCTTATATTGGTTATATATTTCAAGGTAATATATAAATGTGAATCGATAATCTTATTCATAAATATATATATATATATATATATATATGCATATATATATATATATATATATATATTTATATATATATATATATATATATATATATATATATATATATATATATATATATATATATATATATATATATATATATATATATATATATATATATATATATATATATATATGTATATATATATATATATATATATATATATATATATATATATATATATGTATATATATATATATATATATATATATATATATATATATATATATGCATATATATATATATATATATATATGTGTGTGTGTGTGTGTGTGTACATATATATATGTGCATATATATATATATATATAATACAGATAGTAGTCACTCCTAGCCTTCGGTATGGTAATTCAAATTATATATTACTCTAATTATATATATAATTAAAAAAATAAGACAGCCTTTGATCATAAATCATTATCTACTTAATAAAAAAAAGAATGATATTTGCCGGTATTTAATCGAGTAATTGATTTTTAGCGAATTATATAGAAGAAATGTATCTGAAACATATCGCATAAGAAAAACGTTAAATAATTTTTCAGACGTTGATATGTTTACCGGGGAAATATGAATACCGCCTAAACATGGGATAAAATATGGCGCACTTGATTCGAAAATAAAAGATATATTCAAAAAATATGAAATAATTAATGTACAGAAGGTCAGAAAAGAAAAACACTGTACTATTCAGAAACACACTTTAAAGGGTATTAATAGAATTAGGTTACTTAAATTTTGAATTTTTTAGTCAATAGTTGAAAGTAAAAAGATGTGTACAATAATTGTACAATAATGTAGTCACCAAGTTATTTTAAAATTTCCTTGACCTCCAAAAAATGTAATCTATCTTAAACCATCCTAGTGTTGACTTACTGTGTAAAATTTCGTCGTGATTCGTCTAGGGTATTCAGTAGGCATACTGAACATGTCTATATACATATACAGACATAATATAAAGGATTTTCTATGGACAAATAACTATGAATGAGAATATCTGCATTTTGAACCCCCATCCTCCTTCAAGTTCGATTTCTCGATAGACGTTCCTGTTGTACTCTTCCAGTTTCTGGATCTTTGCCAGATTTAGGGAGTCCATTGTTTCTCCTACAGCTAAAGCAGCCAACTTTGGGATGAATTCAGAAATGCGTCCCATTCACTACACCCCTACATTTCATAACTGCATAACGGAAAAATCACGTTGAAAATTTTAGAATTACATTTTTCAGTTTATTGGCCTTATATCATTCTTATTTAATCAGTATGACTGTATTGTATTCTTAAGAACTGCATAGGGTGTTCTAACACTTTTTTGTATGATTTTGAAAAAACACAAATGTATGTATATATATATATATATATATCAAAATCTATATATTATAGTTTTCTGTTATGAAAATTAAGTTATTTATATGAAATTAGGTTTTCAAAATTTAAGATAAATTGGTTACTTAAAATTATAAAGTTATGAAATTTTATTTATAAATACCGGTATTTTACACTTTTTACTCTTATTAAATACCTGAATTCAAATCAATCACGCTGCATATACACATATAGTTATGAATATCATTTCGATAAATGTGACGTACATGTTTTTTTTTAATTATGATACGGGATATATTAGATTACTTAGTTATGAAA
>CM063508.1:18312906-18315406 GCA_032207245.1 Pardosa pseudoannulata
TGGGGTCCTGTTTTTAATTATTATTTATTAATTTATGATTGTGTAAAAATAATTTCTGGGAAGAAATTTTCTGACCTTTTTTTTATTAAAACTGACTTTTGTGTATATAATATTCTAAATACATTACCAAACGCTCTTGGGATTCTAAAGTGTAATTATTATCTGATTAATATTTTAGAGACTTTTTTTTCCTGAAATCTTATTCAAACTAGGCTTAAGGATATATTAAAACAAATTTACTTAATGCATTTCACTAGTATAAACCTAGATGCGTTTACAGGGTTTACCTTTACTTTTTTACAAACCTGATGAATTATCATTTTTTTAGTGGATATTGCCCCTAAAAATATCCAGACTGTATTAAAAGGGTGGGAATGAATCCAAAATTTTGTTACAGTGATTAGAAAAATACTTCTGAAGGGGATAGATTTGGACCAAAAATATGAAATGAATTTTTCTTTTTAAATATATATTTTAATTAGTCCCTTCATTATCAAAAGGCATTCTTTAATTAACATGACTATTTCCTGCATTAAAACATGTTTTCCTCACACCCTTAAGTTAAGCTTTAAAAAAGTAATTTTTTCCTCTTTCTAGGTCTCTTTTTTATGACTGTAAAGATAATTTCTGTGAGAAAAGTTTCTGACCTTTTTTTTTATTAAAACTGACTTTTGTGCATATCATATTCTAAATACATTACCAAACGCTCTTGGGATTTTAAAGTGTAATTATATTCTGATTAATATTTAGAGACATTTTTCTTTCCTGAAATTTTATTCAAACTAGGCTTAAGGATATATTAAAAGAATTCACTTAATGCATTTCACTAGTATAAAAACCAGATGCGTTTACAGGGTGTACCCTTACTTTTTTACAAAACCGACGAATTATCTTTCTTTTTCAGTGGAAATTGCCTCTGAAAATATCCAGACTGTATTGAAAGGGTGGGAATGTATCCAAAACTATGTTACAGTGATTAGAAAAATACTTCTGAAGGGGATACGTGATCTAGAAAGTCATAGATTTGGACCAAAAATATCAAATGAATTTTTCTTTTTAAAAATATTTTAATTAGTCGCTTCATTTTGATAATGAAGAGACTAATTCAAATTATTCAAAATTAATTCATCATTTTGACTTAAATTCAAATTATTTCAAAAAGGCATTCTTTAATTAACATGACTATTTCCTGCATTAAATCATGTTTTCCCCACACCCTTAAGTTTAGCTTTAAAAAAGTAATTTTTTCCTCTTTCTAGGTTGACTATAAAGATAATTTCTGTGAAAAAATTTTCTAATCTGTTTTTTTATTAAAACTGACTTTTGTGCATATAATATTCTAAATATATTATCAAACACCTTTGGAATTCCAAAGTGTAATTATTATCTGATTAATATTTTAGAGACATTTTTCTTTCCTGAAATCTTATTCAAACTAAGCTTAAGGATATATTAAAACAAATTCACTTACTGCATTCCACTAGTATAAATACAGATGTGTTTACAGCGTGTACCCTGATTTCTTTTACAAGAAAATCCGACGAATTTTCTTTTTTTAGTGGAACTGCCACTGAAAATATCCAACCTGTATTAAAAGGATGGGAATGTATCCAAAAATATCTTACAGTGATTAGAAAAATAATTCTGAAGGGGATACGTAATCTACAAAATGATAGATTTGGACGAAAAATATCAAATGAATTTTTCATCTTTATATAATATTTTAATTAGTATTTTCATTATCAAAAGACATTCTTTAATTAACATGACAATTTCCCGCATTAAAACATGTTTTTCCCCACATACTAAAGTTAAGCATTAAAAAAGTAATATTTTCCTCTTTGTTGGTCTTGTATTGAATTAGTGATTTCAAGATACTTTAATAGGTGCATTACGTTTATATATTTTTAATTAAAGATTTCACAGATTCTCTATTATTGTGTTTGTTATTAATAGAGTAAACTCAAAATATCTCTCAGGTGAATTGCTTTTCTATATTTGTTATTAAAAATTTTGGAGGTTCTGTATTAATACGTCTGGATTCTTTTTAAGAAATTCAACTTATTTTCTCGAGTTGCAAAGTATTTAATTCCGTGAAATGGCAAAGAAGTTACTAAAGCATTGTATACTTTTAAATAATGTTCTAATATAAATGGTTTTTAATAAAAGTTGAAATAGTACCTGGATTAGTTTCTATATAAATTCTAAAGATAAAAAGAAAGGATAAAAGTAGTTGGTTAGTTTGAACATTTTAATGAAATAATGTTGAATGACTCTATCTTTTTAAAAAGAGTGTCGTATTTTAATCAAATTTATTCTAATAGATTTTTGTGTTTTATATATTTCATGTAATAGCATTATATGATGTTATCATAAAAATCATTAAAATTTTTCAACTTATAGATTATGAAATTTAATTAGTCTCCTTAACAATAGAGAGGAAAGGCATAAAAAAATTAATTCATTGAGTGAGGGTACATTTCACAGCTGAATTGTACCG
>CM063508.1:18320406-18345336 GCA_032207245.1 Pardosa pseudoannulata
ATCAGCTTTATATATTGTTTTTATATATCCAATGGTATTCATGTATTTAATACCAGTTAATATAAAAATAAATGAACTGTAAAATTAAAAATAATATCTTAAAATCTTCATTGTGATTAGTAATCAAATATAAATTTTAAAAATACATATTTCTTTGTATGTAATTATTGCTTTCTAATACTTACAATTATATGCTATCTTCTTTATACATACATATATATATATATATATATATATATATATATATATATATATATATATATAGATAGATAGATAGATAGATAGATAGATAGATAGATAGATAGATAGATAGACAGATAGATATCCATGTATTTTATATCATTTAGATTAAAAATGAATAAATAACGCTAAAACGTTTTATCTGTATAAGAATGCATCATTATTTTTTGATTTTTAAAGTGAAAAGAATGCAATAAGACACAAAGTAATGGAAAATTAATGTAATGTCTTAACACCTTCAGATAATTGTTATTTAAATATCTATTTAAAATAATATCGTCTTTCAGCATAATTTATTACTTTTTAATTCATACAATTTTATGCTATCAGCTTTATATATTGTTTTTATATATCCAATGTTATTCATGTAGTTAATACCAGTTAATTTAAAATATATGAACTGTAAAATTAAAAATAATATATTCATCTTGATTATCAATCAAATATAGATTTAAAAAATATCTACCTTTATCGTAATTTATTATTTTTTTTAAATTTATACCAGTTTATACTATGCATTTTATATATATTGTTTTAATGTATGTTAGTATACAATATAATTTTTGTTCCTTTTTTTCAGATTTTTGCCGTGGATAATCCCCTGTTCTAAGGATATGAGCATCCATAATTATATGAATTTAGAAAATATCTGAAGAATACAATGGATGACATATATATAAATCTTGCTACGATTTTGTGACTTAAATAGTTAATTAATCTATGACCTGAACTATACACTAAAAATCACCCCACGAATTTAAGAAATGATTTCAGCAAGCAGAATCATGACTTGAAATCGGACGACAGTTCAAACAATTCATTACTCTCTGCTCAGATTAAAAAAAAATGGTTCCTCTTTCGCCGGATTTTGGACGTCATAAATTTAAATTTCAAGATACGCTGACTTGAAATATATTTTGAAATTTCTTTCTGAATGGATATTTCTTTTCTTGGATACCTTGCGTCTCATTTGACTACACATTAGTGTGCACATTCCACGCTTCATAGGGAAGCGTGTTATTTATTTTCATTTTGGATTTAAGTGGTGCAAATATACTATATCTATAAATACAGCTGTTTTGTGAGAAGAAAATGGCGAAACTGAAATCCATGGAACATTTGTGCACGATTAGTGTTTCCTCTCTCTTCAAAGTTAGGATATCTATTCTATGTCTAGGAAGAGGAATTTATAAAAAAAGAAATTCATAAAATAAAGTGTATAATATAAGACATAATATGTTTAGGAAGCGTGCTATATTATTGTTTTAATTGTGTATATGTTCTATTGTGTTGTCGTTGAAACTCAGTGTCAATTGATAATGACTTCTTTCTTTTTTCTCGAAAATGTTATTTTATACATCATGTAAAATTTAAATCAATATTTTGTACACTGCAAAACTATTTTGTAGTTGTGTACCATAAAGTATTCTGTGCGTAAACATAGTTTAGTTAACATGCCTTTTGAGAATAGTGCATTTATTATAGTGTTTAATTATTTAACTAATTATAATCATTTCGTCAATGACAGTTTGAAGTTTATTTCGTAGATTCTTATTTAATATTCCACATTTTTAACTAGTATTTATATCAAAAGAATAAAGTTATTATTTTTGATACAAATGTGTAATAATTAGTAATTCGAAAAGTAAAATAAATGTCTCAGAAACTGGATCTGATTGGAACTTTATGCCATAATCTATCAGCTAAATTTCCTCTATTTTTAATCCTTGTCAGAATTTAAAAGTTTTCCTTCCGTAAAACAAACAAACATTATGTAACTAATAATAAAACATCATTACGTATTAAATACTTAAAAGTAAATCTATGAAAACTTCTTTAAATTTATATTTTATTGATTTGTAGTGTAAATTTTATTAAAGCATTAAATTTAAGTGAAAATACATAAAAATTAACATATTACTATTTATACATTTTTACAACCTTTATTCCGATTAATTGGGTGATATTCAATACATTTAATCAGTAAATTGAAACGTAAAAAATAAGACAAAATTTTGTGCATCATTTTTTCATTTAATATTTAAAAATAAATATATGTAATCCATTATTAAGGTATATTTGTTGATTTCTTAGTGTAGATTTTATTAATGCACAGACATTAGGTGAAAATATATAAAAATTAATACGTTAACAAATTACAAATATTTGTAAGTATACATTCGATTAAATGACTATTATTGAATATGTTTAACAAACAAGATTATAGATTAAAATTAAGAAGATGATATAATTATGTTATAATATATCTTATAATTAAGAAGACGTATGTATAATTTTAATTCCCTTAATATTTAATAATAAATGTATGTAATTCATTTATAATCATATTTTGGTGATTCGATAGAGTATACATAATTAATTCATATCATTACTAAACAATAAATAAAATTACTTTATAAAATTACTGTCGATTAAACGTCTACTGTTTAAAAAATGAAATGTAAAAATGAAAGATTAAAATTACATAATTTCTTTTAAATATTTCATACTATATTAAACGATTTAAGCTTAATTTAAACCATACTATGTGGTTTTTAGAAATTAAAGCTCCGTTAATTTTATTCAATTAATTACTTGTACACTGTGATGAGATAAGATGATTTAATAAAATTAAAGATTATCTTCAGATATTGCATACTTCATTACTTTTAAAATTTTTCATTAATTTTAAAACTCTTTTACTTATATTTTTATCTAAATTTTAAATCAAAATATTCTGTATTTTACGTAAATTAAGGAATTCATTCTTTTGACTAATCTTCATGAAACTTTCAAATTTTATACGTCAATTGGCATTATTTCCTTCACAAAACAGTATTTCTTCTTTCTCTTCTAAACGCTTCTTTAATAAAATGTCTTCTGAATTTCTCAGGTAGTTCCATGCATTTTGCTATTTTGCAAGTACATAATTGTTTAAACTCTAGAAGTGTGTGTACATTCAGGACTGGATTTTTTTAAAGTTAAATGTAAAATATATAAATGTAAATAATAATTAACAAGAGTGAGAAAAATGTATTTTGACACTAATTTTCCTTCTGAAAAAGCAATAACATTTTGTAACAATACTAATGATATATTTCATGATGTTTGTATTTTTACTTTTGTTTAACTACTTTTACATATTCTGGATTTTTACTATTCAGTACATGTTATAATAAAATTTGCTTAAAATTTTAGAAATGTATATCAAAACTTTGAAAACTATTTTAGCAAGAAGTGAAGGAGGTCTATCTATATATTATCATGTTAGTAAGATGATTTTTTAGAAAAAAAGTTCTGTTAACTAGGTAGTAGTCGGCGTTATATAATTTTCTGACTGTATTGTTAGAAAGGCTTTTTTAGAAAAAAATAATCATATTGTAAATTACTTTATACTTATCCTTACAATTGCCATAATCTATAAGATCCAGTGTTTACCGAATTACAGGGTTGTATACTTAGGTATACAAATATAACCCTAAAATTTGCCAAATTTTGAAATAAAACTTCTAAATAGTGTCAAAGTTTTCTAATATTAAACATATTTATTTGTTAACTGTAAGCAAGAGTTAATTTATAGTGTTATCTAATTATTTATGTATTAAAACACATCTTTATTTCAACACACTAGTATAATTTAGTATAAATATTTCATCCATAGTGGATATATTGCTTAAAAATATATATTTTTTATTTTAAGTAATACAAATGTAAGATACTAAAAAAAAGTAATTGAAATATAATTTATTTTGAACATTTGTACTGTATTTTTTGTTTGATAACCTACTGGAATACTTATGAATTATTTATATGTTGTTTTTAAAAACAGTCTCATGTGTAATGTTATCATATTTATTGCTTTAGTTGTTTTAGTAAGTCAACATTTTAAAAACTAATTGCATAAATACGGTCATTTCATGAAACACAATTGTTTAATTTCCCAAAATAAATAAATTTTTTTCTAGGTATAGCAAATTTAATTTTTATATATTCAATCAATAAAAAATGAATTAATGAATCCAATTCCTTTTATTCAAAATAAAATGAACACGCGTAATGAATTTACATTTTGTTTGAATGAAGATTTAATTTTTTTCAGTAAATTATTGTTTCAAGGCTATTTGCAATTTGAAATAATTTTGGTTTTTAAACCATATTTCAGAATTATTTCAATGTTAAAAATTCTATCTTTAAAGAAAATTTTTTCAGTTATAATCCAAAGCTTAGTTTTAAAAAAGTTGATTTTCCTAGTAGTAAATTGACAGTTTGCAATCTGTTGCCTAAAATAAAATAAAATGTAGACCCTTTGTCTGAAATTTTCAGTTTTAGGTATTTTAAGTTACATTACGAAACGTTTAAATAGAGTTCAAGAAGCTGCAAATTTGTACTTCTTTTAGTTTTATATCTGACATAAATAAAAGTAGTTATTATGAATCATCTTTTTATCCGATTTCAGTAGTTTTAAGAACCTTTAACATTTTTTAATACATTGTTCTAATCCAAAGCTTACTTTTAAAGAAGTTGATTTTCCTAGAAGTAAAGTAAAAGATCATATGTTATGTGAAATGAAATAAAATGTAGTCCCCTTTTCTGAAATTTTTAGTTTTAGTCATTTTAAGTCATATTACGAGACTCTTAAATAGAGTGCAGGAAGCTGCAAATTTGTACTTCTTTTAGTTTGATTTCTGACATACATAAAAGTAGTTATTATGTATCATGTTATAAACCGATTTCCGTAGTTTAAAGTACCTTTAACATTTTTTGAATACATTGTTAAAATTTAAAATATACGTAATAAACATATAAAGTATTTTACTATACTATAATATATCAATGAAATATTGTTACGCATTATAAATGTTACTTGATTCATCCTTAAATGTACCGCTACACATTGTCAATTATAAAATTTACCAGAGTAGGGAATTTAGACATGAGTGCATGAAATTATATACGAGTGATGTTTATTTATAAATTAATTATATGGTGTCAGTACTGTATAATTTCTCAGATGTGATAATGCCTGAGAAGAAAAAAAAGAGAATTTTTTATAGCTTGATAGCTAATGGTTGAAAACATAAATTCCTAGTGATAATTCGAGAGATTATGTTGAAAATCTGTCAACAAGTTTTATAAAAAAGTGTTACTTGTCTCTACTAGAAAGAATAAACTAATTTATATTGTGATCTATGTTTATGAACCTATGTGCCTGCTTTTGGTCTCAAGAAAAGTTCCCACGCATTTGTCCATAAAACGCATGAGCCAGACATTCAGTGAATGAACCATGTACTTAAAAAAAGTTAGTGTTAGGAACAAGATTAGAATTCTATTAATGTTTCGTTGTTGATGCACAATATTTTCATCTTAATTCATTGTTATACGAAAAATAAAGAGCGTTGATTCACTCTATAGAAAAGTTTAATGTATTAATGATATGTCAAACTCATTTCTGTGTACCACGTGTTTTATATCTCCCTGTACATGTGTAAAATGCAATGTACTGCTTCATGGTCATGAAGTGCGTAAGGAAATATTATTATAATAAACTGTTGTGAAGATACATTCTGTGTAATAGTGTAAAAATATATTTATCAGTAAAATTTATGATGTTGTCGCCTCATAAGATACGTGAAGTACTCCAAAGTGGAAAAGCTTGCGTGTAAAATGTAATTTTATTATCATTCGTTATGAATGGAAGTGTATTCATGTGCAAAATTTGAATTACTCATAGTTGGAAATATTTCAAAGTGTTAAAGTATAGCAGAATGTTTCGATACATTTTCTGGGTCAAATAAAAATGTTAAGAAATGTGTTTTATACGTTATAGAGTTATTTAACATGGATTTTTCTTTTCTTTGCTTTGTCTTCTTTTTACTTTAAAATCGGCAGGTTGAGGGAAAGGTCTTTATGAATTTAGGAAATGTTTTGAAAAATATCATAGAAAAAAAATCAAAATTACTTTGATTAATATTTTAAATTATATAGGATTTTTATTTACTCTAATTGCTTTCTGCCATTCATTGCTATTTCAAAGGTATGTTTAAATACCATTATTCTAGATATAACATAGTGAAGAATATTAAATAATCTTTAGTGAAATTGTTTTGAAATTCTGGCTGTATTTATTCAAAGAAAATTTGAAATGAAAACTCTCTAAGTAAACTTTAATATTATCATCTAATTCTTATCATCATTACTACATATCTGTCATTACTACAAGTTGCAAAATTTGTTTATTTACATATTAAGGGCACACACAAGCACAACTCAAATAAAATTTTAAGGAAGTGTTTACAGTCATATATTTCATTTAAGGGAACAAAGGACCTTAAATAACTAGTTTTTATAATAATCAATTTTTAACAATATTATTTTAAGGAATATATTAAGGAATATTTACTATACTAAAATCTAAAAGAAAAAATAAATAAAAATACAAACATTTCCTAAAAAGAGAACAAAGATAAATCATTCAAAATTTTTCTAGTGAACTGCATGTTAGCAAATTGCTTTCCCATTTTTACACATATAGAAGCAAAATTTGGGAGTATCATTTGCTTTAATTCTATAAAAGAATTTTTGTACGTGAGGATTCTTTTAACATTTTTATTTTATGCTGTTATACTTTCTGTAACTAGTAAAATTAGTGAACACTTCGAAACAGCGTACCAAGATTTTTAAGCAAACAGATAAATAAAGTTCCAATTCTAAAATAAAAACTAATTAAGCTTTAAATATATAATATACGAGAGAAAACGATTTTAGATGAAGTAAAGTAATTATTAGATTATTAGAAGTAATTATTAGAAAATGAAAATTTAATTATATTATGAAATATACGTTTAGAGTAACTATTTTAAAACATAAACATAATTTTTTATTTTTAATCGAATTATGTTATTGATAGATGTAGATTCCTTGTCCCCTTAAAATGAGTGGTAATCCAAATGTAATAGCAAACAAATCAATGCATACATTATATACTATATATAAGGGACATTCGAGAACGATATACAGGAAAATTTAATAGAATCTAAACTTTAAACTTTCTAAATATATAATAATACAAGACAATGGCACGCATCTTTCTAAAGAGTTTATTATATAAATCTCTTGAAGAAATTAGACCATTATAGTACGGAATAAAAACATTGTGCACTTCAGTGCCAGGAAAAATATTAATTAAAAATTTTTTAGTACAATGTATACATGACAAATACATTTAGAAATATTTCTGTTGATTTAAATGTCAATACACACATAGTTTGCATAGTATTATTACAATAATGCGTTATTATTATAATTGTAGATAGTTTGAATGCTCCATTTTTTTATAAGTATGCTTAAAACATGAAATAATTTCGTTTGTAAATTCTAAAAATCTAAAGAAAGTGGTTTAGGATTGGTAATAACTTTTAGTTTAATACATAAACTGATTTACTCTTTTTAATATACACATTTGTAATATTGATATTTAAAAAAATATTCAAAATCTCATATGGTTTGGAGATACATGAAATTTTAATTTGTCGTGTGTGCCCTTCAGTAAGATATAACAAATGTTAAATAATAAATATCCTTATTACATTTTATTTATTTCCACTGCTTGAGATTAACTAACATATTCTGAACTAAAACAAAGTAATTTTGAAAGCTCCCTTCTGAATATTTTTAATAAACTGTGTTATATTTAATTCCAACCTGGTATGAAATGTTTAATTTTTCTCATTAATGAAATATACAATAGTTTTTTTCTTTTTTATTCAAAATCTTTCCTGTAAAATATTTCATAATCTAATTGCTTTTAGTACTAATTGGTAAATTTTAGTAATGCTAAATCTATAGATTACAATTTTAAATTTTATCATGAATTTTTTAAGCTATTGTTTAAATCTAATGCTACACATTTGATTTAGAATGAAGTGTTTTAAATCTTATGTTTTATTAGAATTTGTTCAATGTATTAATATCAAGTTAAGAGCTATTTTGTTTATTTCTTTTCTTGTTACCTCCATGTTAATTAATATCTTCAGTTGTAATAGAACATTAATTCCCTTACTAGATATTCATCTTTATATTTTTTTATATTTAATCATTAATATATTTTAAATAAGTATATTTAATTTGCTTTTCACAAGTAAACTAAAAGCTATGATATTTCCATGATTTTAATTGAAAACTGATTGTATTTTCGGAAATTTTTAAATTTTAAATAGGCTTTTCATTTTTGTAAAGAATTATTTTAATTTTTATTGAATATAATTTTATTGAATATATATTAGTATATTAATCTATCCATCCGTTTAATTATTAATAACAATTCCAGGTATTTAGTACATTATTAAGTTTATTGATTCATGTTTAACATATTATTAAATTAAATTATTCAAAATAACATTTTTATGTCTAAAACGATGCAGAAGGCAATTCCATTATTGTCGGCTTCATTTATTCTCTTTACCTTGCATATTTTAATATATTATTGTAAGCATCCCTTCTTACTGTTTTACAGTACAATTTTGTAAAATTATTACAAATATTCAAGCATTTATTTAATTTATGTCAGCTTGTAAAAATTTAAAAATATTATTCCGAGCTTTAATTTTAGTACCGAATATTCATAGTAAACATTCAATGGTTAAAAATAAATTTATCTTGTGAATTACAAAATTCAACAAATATTAATGCTCAATTTTAAGATCTTTCTTCTCCTTTAATTATTTCACTAAACAGTTATTCATATATTAACAAGTAATGTTACATTGTCAAATTTTAGATTCATTTTGGTTTTTCTTTAAATGCACATTAAAACTTTCAGTGAATAGGAAAACCAGACAATGAAATTTAAAGCTTTGTTTTAATTCTTACAAATTTAAGTTTTTTCCTATGAATTTACTGCAGATGTTCGACCAACTGGATATCGTACTTAATGTACTGTTAAGTGCTTGAAAAGTGATGCTAAGCCTTTTTAATATTGTTTATAAGTATTATTTGATATGTTTCAGTGTATAAGTATGTGTATAAGCTTATGTTCCAAGTATATAAGCTGTTTAATGGGATGTATAAAATGATTATAAGCTGAATATAATGCAATAAAGTGAAGTTTCTTGGCGTTAAATATGTATCGATTTTATTTTAAATTGGATGTAATTGTTTTAAATTTATTTAATCACCATACAATTTTCCATATACTATCTCTTAACTATGATAATTATTACATAAAAATGATAGTCCGTAAAGAATCTTTTAAACTCTAAAACACTTATTAAGCTTTTTAGAGTCATACAAGAGATACAAAAATTTTACTTCAGAATATTAATTCATAGAACTAACTATCGATTTTAAAGTAAGATTTTAAATGTTCTTAGAGCAACTATTAGGAATACAAATTAAACGTATTATTTAACGGTGAACTTTTTAATGCTTTATATTTATTTTTATACATGACATGATAGAGTCATAGATGTTAAATTTTTGCAACTTTGAATCTAATAAACTTGTTAAAAGAAGGAAATTAAATTAAATTTAAGCATAAAACATTTGAGTTACTGAAAATAAGTAATGATTTTGCTAGAAAATTTATTTTCTTTTTAAGGGGGAATATAGGAAGAGATCTTCAACTTTTTATGAATATATGAATATGAGATGTATTCATATGAATATGAGATTCATATGAATATGAATATGAATATGAGATGTATTCATATTAGAATACTTTGTTTTAAATTATTAATATCCAAAGGGTAATGATCACATTTCTGTTTAACACTAAAATTTAGTTCTTTTTCAGGGCTGTTTGTCCTTCATCAATAAAGTAAGTCTCTTAAATTTTCAATAAAATATTTTGAAATTACACTATTATAATTATTAATAGCAGCAATTATGTTTTGTTTTGTATTGTACTATAAAACTATCTTTTTTGAGATATATTCATAAAAAGTTTATGACTTCTCAAAACTAATGTTAATGTTGCTTGAGTGTGTAGAGGAAATAAAAAGAGATAAGAAAAGAGATATAAAGAGATTTTATAAAAAGAGAGTTTTATAGTACAATACTACGTAACACAAAACGTAATTACTCCTAGTAATAATTCTAATAGTGTAATTTCAAAATATTTTGTTGAATAATTAAGAGACTTATTTTATTTATGATGGACAAACAGCTCTGATAAAAAAACTAAATTTTGGAGCTAAACTGAAATATGGTCATTACCCTTTGGGAGCATTACCCTTTGGGACTAAACAGAAATATTATCATTAAGTTTTGAATATTTCCTTAATAATTCAAGTTAAAGTATTCTGAAATCCCTAATAAAAATATATAAATAATTATCAATAATCAAATTATTTTAATTCAATGCAATATTTTGATTTGTTTTACGTTTTTAAAATATTTATTTGCATTATTAATTTTCTTTAATTATCAGGAATAT
Source organism: Pardosa pseudoannulata (assembly GCA_032207245.1). Lineage (NCBI taxonomy): Eukaryota > Metazoa > Arthropoda > Arachnida > Araneae > Lycosidae > Pardosa > Pardosa pseudoannulata. The sequence continues at coordinate 18,331,079 of CM063508.1, forward strand.
ATTTTTTACAAAATATTTGAACTTTAATCATACATTTATATACTGTCTCATCAAAATAACTGATAATTTTAGTCAGGAATGTACGTTATTTATTTTAGTTATTTTGTCTTAGATTAGAGAACTGCAACTTTATTAAAATTGTTTTGTTAATGTAATGATAATTTATTTTATGAGGCATTTCAGTTGAGAATATTACTTAAAACAAAACATAATTGCTACTGTTAATAATTTCAATAGTGTAGTTTCAAAATACATTATTGAATAAGATACTTATGTTTTATTCATGATTTACTAACAGTCCGGCTGAAAACAAAAGTTTTTCACAAAACGGAAATATGATCATTAAGTTTTGTATATTTCCTTAATAATTCAAGATAAAGTATCCTAAAATTCCTAATAAAATCATATGAATAGTTACAAATAATCAAATTATTTTATTTAAATATAATATTTTGATTTTTTTACATTTTTAAATTGTTAATTGCATTAATAATTTTCTTTAAATATCAGGAATATTTTTTTTCTTGAGCAAAATATTTTATCTTTAATCATATATTTCTATACCCTTCCATCAAAAAAATTAATAGTTTTACTCCGATATTTATGTAAGTTATTTCAGTAATTTTACCTTAGACTGGGGAAAAACTGTAGCTTTATTTGAACTGTTTCTGTTAAAGTAATAAGAATTTATTTTATGAAGCATTTCAGTTGAAAATAAGTTTTATTTAGTACTTTTCATATATTTTTATAGTTACAATAAAAAAAAACATCTTTCTAGGGACAAAGAAACTGTGAAAAGAAAATGAGGAATTCGCGCATTAAAAAACATGTTTAAATATTAAAATAGTTTTCTTAAAATTATTAGAAAAAATCAGTCTACAATGTCAGAACATTTGTATAGATAAGAGATAAGAGAGAACATACAATGAGAGTTTATAATTTACTAATGAAACGATATTATTAAATAAACAAAACTATTTATCTTGAAATTATTTTTTAATATTATATATTTGAATATTAAATGTTAAATATTTTTAACTGAATATTAAGAATTGAATATTATTGTCGTGATGATGAATATTATTGTCATGATTCGTTTTATTATATTTTTTTCATTTGTGAATAACTCCATTTCCAGTTGAATTTATAGTTTACTTTTTTTTTACATTTTTTCCTTTTAGAGTGAGCATATTCACGTGTTGTACGTTATTTTAAAAACTATTCTGAAGCGTTATTTTATCTGCGTAGATCGTATCTGCGTATACTATCTTCATATTAAGTATCGTTCGCATCTGCAACGATCTTAATGAACTTTATAACTATCAGAAATTTATTAATAATGCTAAAAGAATATTTTACTAATTCTATGTAAATATGCTACTTTTTGAATAATGATTTTTCACATACAGTATTTACTTATTCTCATAGATCTTACTTAATTAGCACTTTTGAATTAAGTAAATAAAACATTCCACTGTTTTTCCTTCTAAATAATTTTTATATTTAATATTTCATATAAACGGTGGTTAAAATTCCTCCTACATACAACATAGCTGCTATGAAATGAATAGAATTAATACTTTACGCACTTCTTTTGTAATGTTGATATAAAGTTATGTCAATACTTAACATGATTTTATTAAATTAACTTTCAACATTAGTGAGATGCATACATTATATATTTAATTGTCATATATTACCTTTTGAGATGACAGGTTGTCGCTATCATCGACTATTTTTGATAAAAATAATAATGGCAAAATAATTAATAGAAATATTTTTTCCTCAAATGGAATATTTTACCACCAAATATGTTTAGCTCTCTTTTCAATAAAAAAAATTATTTTCAATATCATAAATAGGGGTCTAACATTACAAGAGGATATTTAACTTTCCCATGTAAATGAATAAATTTTACAAATATATAAAAAAATGCCATGCAAGAAAAAAATAATTTCACTTATTCGAAAAATCGATTTTAAAATATGTAAATTTGAAACTGATTTGTTTTACTGAAAAGAAACTGTATATATTTTTTCTACAAAACTGATTTATATTGATAGGATTTATTTTATTTTATAGCATAATAAATACTGATTTTTATAAATATTTATTATTATTACAAAGATTTTTCTATTTACTGAAAATTTAAAGTGTTAGATACCATTAATGTTTTATTTTCCAGACTAAATCAGTTATTTTATCTCAATTTCATATAAAAAAATTAGTTTCTAAAACACGTATTTCAATACTTATCTTCCATATAAGTGAATTACTTTATGAATAATTTCATGTAATTTTAAAAATATATATACTACTTTAAATAGTAAAACTAAACATTTAAAAATGAATCTATTGTTAAAGAATTAATAAATAATTCATTCTAAAAGATAAGACTTTTTATATTCTGATGCATGGAAAAAAATCTGTGATAATAAAGATTTTGAATGCATGGCAATCCTTGCAAAATGTATTTTTAACTATTAAATAAAAGTTTGAAGTCTTGTACATTTAAAAATTGATATATGTAAAATATTGCATTAACTTATTTAATGAAATTTTTTGGTAATAACTTTTTTGGTAATTTATTTTTTCATAAGTTTGGTTAATTTTCAAATCAGTCCTGGTGATTTATTTTTCATAAGAAATTTTTACAAAACTTGTTCGAATGTATATTACAAAAAATATGAGTGTTCATTATAATTTTTGACATTATTTAGGTTATTAATAATATCCTTTTTCATTGTTTTATTTATTTTTTTTATTTATACAATTTTACATATAAATATTTTTAATTTGTTGTTTTTTTTTTTTATTCCATTTTTATTAAATTTTTTTTTATATATATATATATATTTATATATATATTATATATATATATATATATATATATATTATTATTTATTTTATTTATTTATTTTTAATTTTATTAATTTTTTTTTTTTTTTTTTTTTTTTTATATGTTTATAAATTTTTCTAATGATATTGTTTTATTAATTTTTTTTTATAAATTAATGTTATATTCTTATAATTATTTTAATTATTTTTTAATTATATTATATATATTATATTTATATATATTATATATATATATATATATATATATATATATATATATATATATATATATTATTATATTATATATATATATATTATATATATATATTATATTATATATATATATATATTATTATATATATATATTTATATATATATATATATATATATATATATATTATATATTATATATATATATATATATATATATATTTATATTATTCTATATATATATATTTTTTTATTCTTAGTAGCTTTTAATTATAGTCATTATACAACAATTTTATATAATAATTTTTAATTATTTAGTTTTTTATAGCATGTAAGTATAGAATGTTTCATACATTTTTATAATAATTAGTACAAGCGCATTTTAACTTCCCTTATTTCTTTAAGTTTTGGTACGTTATATACCCTTTTAAATGCATTTTACATTACATAGGAATCATTTTATGAAAATTTAAGTAGTATTACATTTTTAAAAACAATACCTTTATTTCCAAAATTGGAATTTTAAAAGCAAAAAAAATCTTATTTGTTCATATTTATCGAACATAGTAGTTCATTTATTATTATTCTAGCTTATATAACGTAAATTTGACTTAGTTCGACACCAACTTTTAAATGAATTCAGCAGATCAAAACATTGCAGTAATAGCGCTTCCTTACAATGGGTCTTCAGTTCGTAAAATCCAATTATAATTGAACATTTGCCAGGTGACATTTCTCAGCGACAAAAGAAAAGGAAATCTTTCCAAAGAAAAAATAATCATCCACCATCTGAGTAGATGTACAGTTGTTTGGGACGAAAAAATTATTCGAATAAAAAATGAAGAGAAGCAAAATTCCTCCCGGGGTTACTGGCATCAAAGAGTAATTTGGAACCGTTGCCAAATCCAAATTAGATTTTCTGAGATTGAGTAATCTAGCTGGAAAATGATAATCAAAAGAAAGTTTATTTAGTAAGATTTATGAAGGAGGCTCCTTAATGGCAAAATATATACTAGTGAATTTAAGTTATTTACATAACATAGATTAAGATAAAACAAGTAAAGATAATATCACAATGAAATTGTAACGATGAAAACATATTTAATTATCATTATATAAAAATGAATTTCTACCAATGAATATATGTTCTGCTTTAGGTTACAGAGTTTAAAATTGAGGAATCTAGCTGGAAAATGATAATCAAAAGAAAGTTTATTTAGTAAGATTTATGAAGGAGGCTCCTTAATGGCAAAATATATACTAGTGAATTTAAGTTATTTACATAACATAGATTAAGATAAAACAAGTAAAGATAATATCACAATGAAATTGTAACGATGAAAACATATTTAATTATCATTATATAAAAATGAATTTCTACCAATGAATATATGTTCTGCTTTAGGTTACAGAGTTTAAAATTGAGGAATCTAGCTGGAAAATGATAATCAAAAGAAAGTTTATTTAGTAAGATTTATGAAGGAGGCTCCTTAATGGCAAAATATATACTAGTGAATTTAAGTTATTTACATAACATAGATTAAGATAAAACAAGTAAAGATAATATCACAATGAAATAGTAACGATGAAAACATATTTAATTATCATTATATAAAAATGAATTTCTACCAATGAATATATGTTCTGCTTTAGGTTACAGAGTTTAAAATTGAGGAATCTAGCTGGAAAATGATAATCAAAAGAAAGTTTATTTAGTAAGATTTATGAAGGAGGCTCCTTAATGGCAAAATATATACTAGTGAATTTAAGTTATTTACATAACATAGATTAAGATAAAACAAGTAAAGATAATATCACAATGAAATAGTAACGATGAAAACATATTTAATTATCATTATATAAAAATGAATTTCTACCAATGAATATATGTTCTGCTTTAGGTTACAGAGTTTAAAATTGAGGAATCTAGCTGGAAAATGATAATCAAAAGAAAGTTTATTTAGTAAGATTTATGAAGGAGACTCCTTAATGGCAAAATATATACTAGTGAATTTAAGTTATTTACATAACATAGATTAAGATAAAACAAGTAAAGATAATATCACAATGAAATTGTAACGATGAAAACATATTTAATTATCATTATATAAAAATGAATTTCTACCAATGAATATATGTTCTGCTTTAGGTTACAGAGTTTAAAATTGAGGAATCTAGCTGGAAAATGATAATCAAAAGAAAGTTTATTTAGTAAGATTTATGAAGGAGGCTCCTTAATGGCAAAAATATATACTAGTGAATTTAAGTTATTTACATAACATAGATTAAGATAAAACAAGTAAAGATAATATCACAATGAAATTATAACGATGAAAACATATTTAATTATCATTATATAAAAATGAATTTCTACCAATGAATATATGTTCTGCTTTAGGTTACAGAGTTTAAAATTGAGAATCTAGCTGGAAAATGATAATCAAAAGAAAGTTTATTTAGTAAGATTTATGAAGGAGGCTCCTTAATGGCAAAATATATACTAGTGAATTTAAGTTATTTACATAACATAGATTAAGATAAAACAAGTAAAGATAATATCACAATGAAATAGTAAAGATGAAAACATATTTAATTTACATTATATAAAAATGAGTTTCTACCAATTAATATATGTTCTGCTTTAGGTTACAGAGTTTAAAATTGAGGAATCTAGCTGGAAAATGATAATCAAAAGAAAGTTTATTTAGTAAGATTTATGAAGGAGGCTCCTTAATGGCAAAATATATACTAGTGAATTTAAGTTATGTACATAACATAGATTAAGATAAAACAAGTAAAGATAATATCACAATGAAATAGTAAAGATGAAAACATATTTAATTTACATTATATAAAAATGAGTTTCTACCAATTAATATATGTTCTGCTTTAGGTTACAGAGTTTAAAATTGAGGAATCTAGCTGGAAAATGATAATCAAAAGAAAGTTTATTTAGTAAGATTTATGAAGGAGACTCCTTAATGGCAAAATATATACTAGTGAATTTAAGTTATTTACATAACATAGATTAAGATAAAAACAAGTAAAGATAATATCACAATGAAATTGTAACGATGAAAACATATTTAATTATCATTATATAAAAATGAATTTCTACCAATGAATATATGTTCTGCTTTAGGTTACAGAGTTTAAAATTGAGGAATCTAGCTGGAAAATGATAATCAAAAGAAAGTTTATTTAGTAAGATTTATGAAGGAGGCTCCTTAATGGCAAAATATATACTAGTGAATTTAAGTTATTTACATAACATAGATTAAGATAAAACAAGTAAAGATAATATCACAATGAAATTGTAACGATGAAAACATATTTAATTATCATTATATAAAAATGAATTTCTACCAATGAATATATGTTCTGCTTTAGGTTACAGAGTTTAAAATTGAGGAATCTAGCTGGAAAATGATAATCAAAAGAAAGTTTATTTAGTAAGATTTATGAAGGAGGCTCCTTAATGGCAAAATATATACTAGTGAATTTAAGTTATTTACATAACATAGATTAAGATAAAACAAGTAAAGATAATATCACAATGAAATAGTAACGATGAAAAACATATTTAATTATTATTATATAAAAATGAATTTCTACCAATGAATATATGTTCTGCTTTAGGTTACAGAGTTTAAAATTGAGGAATCTAGCAGGAAAATGATAATCAAAAGAAAGTTTATTTAGTAAGATTTATGAAGGAGGCTCCTTAATGGCAAAATATATACTAGTGAATTTAAGTTATTTACATAACATAGATTAAGATAAAACAAGTAAAGATAATATCACAATGAAATAGTAAAGATGAAAACATATTTAATTTACATTATATAAAAATGAGTTTCTACCAATGAATATATGTTCTGCTTTAGGTTACAGAGTTTAAAATTGAGGAATCTAGCTGGAAAATGATAATCAAAAGAAAGTTTATTTAGTAAGATTTATGAAGGAGGCTCCTTAATGGCAAAATATATACTAGTGAATTTAAGTTATTTACATAACATAGATTAAGATAAAACAAGTAAAGATAATATCACAATGAAATAGTAAAGATGAAAACATATTTAATTTACATTATATAAAAATGAGTTTCTACCAATTAATATATGTTCTGCTTTAGGTTACAGAGTTTAAAATTGAGGAATCTAGCTGGAAAATGATAATCAAAAGAAAGTTTATTTAGTAAGATTTATGAAGGAGGCTCCTTAATGGCAAAATATATACTAGTGAATTTAAGTTATTTACATAACATAGATTAAGATAAAACAGTAAAGATAATATCACAATGAAATAGTAACGATGAAAACATATTTAATTATCATTATATAAAAAATGAATTTCTACCAATGAATATATGTTCTGCTTTAGGTTACAGAGTTTAAAATTGAGGAATCTAGCTGGAAAATGATAATCAAAAGAAAGTTTATTTAGTAAGATTTATGAAGGAGGCTCCTTAATGGCAAAATATATACTAGTGAATTTAAGTTATTTACATAACATAGATTAAGATAAAACAAGTAAAGATAATATCACAATGAAATTGTAACGATGAAAACATATTTAATTATCATTATATAAAAATGAATTTCTACCAATGAATATATGTTCTGCTTTAGGTTACAGAGTTTAAAATTGAGGAATCTAGATGGAAAATGATAATCAAAAGAAAGTTTATTTAGTAAGATTTATGAAGGAGGCTCCTTAATGGCAAAATATATACTAGTGAATTTAAGTTATTTACATAACATAGATTAAGATAAAACAAGTAAAGATAATATCACAATGAAATAGTAACGATGAAAACATATTTAATTATCATTATATAAAAATGAATTTCTACCAATGAATATATGTTCTGCTTTAGGTTACAAGAGTTTAAAATTGAGGAATCTAGCTGGAAAATGATAATCAAAAGAAAGTTTATTTAGTAAGATTTATGAAGGAGGCTCCTTAATGGCAAAATATATACTAGTGAATTTAAGTTATTTACATAACATAGATTAAGATAAAACAAGTAAAGATAATATCACAATGAAATAGTAAAGATGAAAAACATATTTAATTATCATTATATAAAAATGAATTTCTACCAATGAATATATGTTCTGCTTTAGGTTACAGAGTTTAAAATTGAGGAATCTAGCTGGAAAATGATAATCAAAAGAAAGTTTATTTAGTAAGATTTATGAAGGAGGCTCCTTAATGGCAAAATATATACTAGTGAATTTAAGTTATTTACATAACATAGATTAAGATAAAACAAGTAAAGATAATATCACAATGAAATTGTAACGATGAAAACATATTTAATTATCATTATATAAAAATGAATTTCTACCAATGAATATATGTTCTGCTTTAGGTTACAGAGTTTAAAATTGAGGAATCTAGCTGGAAAATGATAATCAAAAGAAAGTTTATTTAGTAAGATTTATGAAGGAGGCTCCTTAATGGCAAAAATATATACTAGTGAATTTAAGTTATTTACATAACATAGATTAAGATAAAACAAGTAAAGATAATATCACAATGAAATAGTAAAGATGAAAACATATTTAATTTACATTATATAAAAATGAGTTTCTACCAATTAATATATGTTCTGCTTTAGGTTACAGAGTTTAAAATTGAGGAATCTAGCTGGAAAATGATAATCAAAAGAAAAGTTTATTTAGTAAGATTTATGAAGGAGGCTCCTTAATGGCAAAATATATACTAGTGAATTTAAGTTATTTACATAACATAGATTAAGATAAAACAAGTAAAGATAATATCACAATGAAATAGTAACGATGAAAAACATATTTAATTATCATTATATAAAAATGAGTTTCTACCAATGAATATATGTTCTGCTTTAGGTTACAGAGTTTAAAATTGAGGAATCTAGCTGGAAAATGATAATCAAAAGAAAGTTTATTTAGTAAGATTTATGAAGGAGGCTCCTTAATGGCAAAATATATACTAGTGAATTTAAGTTATTTACATAACATAGATTAAGATAAAACAAGTAAAGATAATATCACAATGAAATAGTAACGATGAAAACATATTTAATTATCATTATATAAAAATGAATTTCTACCAATGAATATATGTTCTGCTTTAGGTTACAGAGTTTAAAATTGAGGAATCTAGCTGGGAAAATGATAATCAAAAGAAAGTTTATTTAGTAAGATTTATGAAGGAGGCTCCTTAATGGCAAAAATATATACTAGTGAATTTAAGTTATTTACATAACATAGATTAAGATAAAACAAGTAAAGATAATATCACAATGAAATAGTAAAGATGAAAACATATTTAATTATCATTATATAAAAATGAATTTCTACCAATGAATATATGTTCTGCTTTAGGTTACAGAGTTTAAAATTGAGGAATCTAGCTGGAAAATGATAATCAAAAGAAAGTTTATTTAGTAAGATTTATGAAGGAGGCTCCTTAATGGCAAAATATATACTAGTGAATTTAAGTTATTTACATAACATAGATTAAGATAAAACAAGTAAAGATAATATCACAATGAAATAGTAAAGATGAAAACATATTTAATTTACATTATATAAAAATGAGTTTCTACCAATTAATATATGTTCTGCTTTAGGTTACAGAGTTTAAAATTGAGGAATCTAGCTGGAAAATGATAATCAAAAGAAAGTTTATTTAGTAAGATTTATGAAGGAGACTCCTTAATGGCAAAATATATACTAGTGAATTTAAGTTATTTACATAACATAGATTAAGATAAAACAAGTAAAGATAATATCACAATGAAATAGTAAAGATGAAAACATATTTAATTTACATTATATAAAAATGAATTTCTACCAATGAATATATGTTCTGCTTTAGGTTACAGAGTTTAAAATTGAGGAATCTAGCTGGAAAATTGATAAACAAAAGAAAGTTTATTTAGTAAGATTTATGAAGGAGGCTCCTTAATGGCAAAATATATACTAGTGAATTTAAATTATTTACATAACATAGATTAAGATAAACAAGTAAAGATAATATCACAATGAAATAGTAAAGATGAAAACATATTTAATTATCATTATATAAAAATGAATTTCTACCAATGAATATATGTTCTGCTTTAGGTTACAGAGTTTAAAATTGAGGAATCTAGCTGGAAAATGATAATCAAAAGAAAGTTTATTTAGTAAGATTTATGAAGGAGGCTCCTTAATGGCAAAATAAATACTAGTGAATTTAAGTTATTTACATAACATAGATTAAGATAAAACAAGTAAAGATAATATCACAATGAAATAGTAACGATGAAAACATATTTAATTATCATTATATAAAAATGAATTTCTACCAATGAATATATGTTCTGCTTTAGGTTACAGAGTTTAAAATTGAGGAATCTAGCTGGAAAATGATAATCAAAAGAAAGTTTATTTAGTAAGATTTATGAAGGAGGCTCCTTAATGGCAAAATATATACTAGTGAATTTAAGTTATGTACATAACATAGATTAAGATAAAACAAGTAAAGATAATATCACAATGAAATAGTAAAGATGAAAACATATTTAATTTACATTATATAAAAATGAGTTTCTACCAATTAATATATGTTCTGCTTTAGGTTACAGAGTTTAAAATTGAGGAATCTAGCTGGAAAATGATAATCAAAAGAAAGTTTATTTAGTAAGATTTATGAAGGAGGCTCCTTAATGGCAAAATATATACTAGTGAATTTAAGTTATGTACATAACATAGATTAAGATAAAACAAGTAAAGATAATATCACAATGAAATAGTAAAGATGAAAACATATTTAATTATCATTATATAAAAATGAATTTCTACCAATGAATATATGTTCTGCTTTAGGTTACAGAGTTTAAAATTGAGGAATCTAGCTGGAAAATGATAATCAAAAGAAAGTTTATTTAGTAAGATTTATGAAGGAGACTCCTTAATGGCAAAATATATACTAGTGAATTTAAGTTATTTACATAACATAGATTAAGATAAAACAAGTAAAGATAATATCACAATGAAATTGTAACGATGAAAACATATTTAATTATCATTATATAAAAATGAATTTCTACCAATGAATATATGTTCTGCTTTAGGTTACAGAGTTTAAAATTGAGAATCTAGCTGGAAAATGATAATCAAAAGAAAGTTTATTTAGTAAGATTTATGAAGGAGGCTCCTTAATGGCAAAATATATACTAGTGAATTTAAGTTATTTACATAACATAGATTAAGATAAAACAAGTAAAGATAATATCACAATGAAATAGTAACGATGAAAACATATTTAATTATCATTATATAAAAATGAATTTCTACCAATGAATATATGTTCTGCTTTAGGTTACAGAGTTTAAAATTGAGGAATCTAGCTGGAAAATGATAATCAAAAGAAAGTTTATTTAGTAAGATTTATGAAGGAGGCTCCTTAATGGCAAAATATATACTAGTGAATTTAAGTTATTTACATAACATAGATTAAGATAAAACAAGTAAAGATAATATCACAATGAAATAGTAAAGATGAAAACATATTTAATTATCATTATATAAAAATGAATTTCTACCAATGAATATATGTTCTGCTTTAGGTTACAGAGTTTAAAATTGAGGAATCTAGCTGGAAAATGATAATCAAAAGAAAGTTTATTTAGTAAGATTTATGAAGGAGGCTCCTTAATGGCAAAATATATACTAGTGAATTTAAGTTATTTACATAACATAGATTAAGATAAAACAAGTAAAGATAATATCACAATGAAATTGTAGCGTGATGAAAAACTATTTAATTATGAAGGGATAAGATAAAACAATGTAAAGATAATATCACAATGAAAATAGTAACGATGAAAACATATAATAATTTACATTATATAAAAATGAGTTTCTACCAATTAATATATGTTCTGCTTTAGGTTACAGAGTTTAAAATTGAGGAATCTAGATGGAAAATGATAATCAAAAGAAAGTTTATTTAGTAAGATTTATGAAGGAGGCTCCTTAATGGCAAAATATATACTAGTGAATTTAAGTTATTTACATAACATAGATTAAGATAAAACAAGTAAAGATAATATCACAATGAAATAGTAAAGATGAAAACATATTTAATTTACATTATATAAAAATGAGTTTCTACCAATGAATATATGTTCTGCTTTAGGTTACAGAGTTTAAAATTGAGGAATCTAGCTGGAAAATGATAATCAAAAGAAAGTTTATTTAGTAAGATTTATGAAGGAGGCTCCTTAATGGCAAAATATATACTAGTGAATTTAAGTTATGTACATACATAGATTAAGATAAAACAAGTAAAGATAAGATCACAATGAAATAGTAACGATGAAAACATATTTAATTATCATTATATAAAAATGAATTTCTACCAATGAATATATGTTCTGCTTTAGGTTACAAGAGTTTAAAATTGAGGAATCTAGCTGGAAAATGATAATCAAAAGAAAGTTTATTTAGTAAGATTTATGAAGGAGGCTCCTTAATGGCAAAATATATACTAGTGAATTTAAGTTATTTACATAACATAGATTAAGATAAAACAAGTAAAGATAATATCACAATGAAATAGTAACGATGAAAAACATATTTAATTATCATTATATAAAAATGAATTTCTACCAATGAATATATGTTCTGCTTTAGGTTACAGAGTTTAAAATTGAGGAATCTAGCTGGAAAATGATAATCAAAAGAAAGTTTATTTAGTAAGATTTATGAAGGAGGCTCCTTAATGGCAAAATATATACTAGTGAATTTAAGTTATTTACATAACATAGATTAAGATAAAACAAGTAAAGATAATATCACAATGAAATAGTAAAGATGAAAACATATTTAATTTACATTATATAAAAATGAGTTTCTACCAATGAATATATGTTCTGCTTTAGGTTACAGAGTTTAAAATTGAGGAATCTAGCTGGAAAATGATAATCAAAAGAAAGTTTATTTAGTAAGATTTATGAAGGAGGCTCCTTAATGGCAAAATATATACTAGTGAATTTAAGTTATTTACATAACATAGATTAAGATAAAACAAGTAAAGATAATATCACAATGAAATAGTAAAGATGAAAACATATTTAATTTACATTATATAAAAATGAGTTTCTACCAATTAATATATGTTCTGCTTTAGGTTACAGAGTTTAAAATTGAGGAATCTAGATGGAAAATGATAATCAAAAGAAAGTTTATTTAGTAAGATTTATGAAGGAGGCTCCTTAATGGCAAAATATATACTAGTGAATTTAAGTTATTTACATAACATAGATTAAGATAAAACAAGTAAAGATAATATCACAATGAAATAGTAAAGATGAAAACATATTTAATTATTATTATATAAAATGAATTTCTACCAATGAATATATGTTCTGCTTTAGGTTACAGAGTTTAAAATTGAGGAATCTAGCAGGAAAATGATAATCAAAAGAAAGTTTATTTAGTAAGATTTATGAAGGAGGCTCCTTAATGGCAAAATATATACTAGTGAATTTAAGTTATTTACATAACATAGATTAAGATAAAACAAGTAAAGATAATATCACAATGAAATAGTAACGATGAAAACATATTTAATTATCATTATATAAAATGAATTTCTACCAATGAATATATGTTCTGCTTTAGGTTACAAAGACTTAAAATTGAGAATCTAGCTGGAAATGATAATCAAAAGAAAGTTTATTTAGTAAGATTTATGAAGGAGGCTCCATAGTCGCAAAATATATACTAGTGGATTTAGGTTATTTACATAACATAGATTAAGATAAAACAAGTAAAGATAATATCACAATGAAATAGTAACGATGAAAACATATTTAATTATCATTATATAAAAATGAATTTCTACCAATGAATATATGTTCTGCTTTAGGTTACAGAGTTTAAAATTGAGGAATCTAGCAGGAATGATAATCAAAAGAAAGTTTATTTAGTAAGATTTATGAAGGAGGCTCCTTAATGGCAAAATATATACTAGTGAATTTAAGTTATTTACATAACATAGATTAAGATAAAACAAGTAAAGATAATATCACAATGAAATAGTAAAGATGAAAACATATTTAATTTACATTATATAAAAATGAATTTCTACCAATGAATATATGTTCTGCTTTAGGTTACAAAGAGTTTAAAATTGAGGAATCTAGCTGGAAAATTGATAATCAAAAG
>CM063508.1:18345436-18347936 GCA_032207245.1 Pardosa pseudoannulata
GGTTTAAAAATGAGTAAAATATAGTACAATTCATATGAGATATAAATATTGAATTAATCTAATGTATAATATTTGTGAATTAGAATAAAATTAGTTATTTTATTAAAATTACTAAATTTAATATATATAAAGTGCTCTTCAAAATGTTACGTGTACAGGACAAGAAATAAATTGAATGAAAATTTGCCACAAAAATAGCTTGAATAAAAGCTGTTTGAATGTTGTTAAAATATATTAAACTGCTATTTTTAAAAGAATAAATGAAGAAACAACCAATATAGAACGTTTATACATTGAAATATTTATTGGATTACTATTGTGGTTTTTTAAATTTTAATCTGTGAAGAGTTTTTGAATAATGAGGAAGAGGTACAGTAGCCATGAATATTTACTGGTTATAAGTTGCAGGAATACTGTTTCCTTTTTACTGTTTTGAAAATACCTTTTTGTGAGCTATTGTAGAGAATTCATCTTGTTTGTTTTCTCCTATAATAACGATTTAAAAATCTTCTAAAAATGTATAAAAACTGTGTTACTTATTTTGGTAGTTGTTTATATACGAAAAAATTAATAAATTAAATAAACTGATAACCAATGAATTTTCGCGACATTATTATAAAATATATTATTGTGTTTTATAAATTTTATTCTCAAACTGTTTACGAACAATGCAAAGCGGCAATGAATATCTGAAAAGGATTTTTGTTCTCTTTTACAAGTTATTTCAAATAAGCGTTTTATATTTTTAATGCATTTTAACGGTTTATCAACTATCACTTAAAATGTAATTTATTATTTAGAAAATCATTATTATACACTGTAATGCATCAAAACCCTGTTAAATATTTTGCATCAGTTCAGCCGCAAAAAAGAATGCTTATATAACAAGCTAACGTTGTGAATAAAAATATTATAGAAAATAGAATCACGCTTGCTAAGTTTAATCTAGAAATCTGTCTTTAGATATTGTGTATGAAAGGTAATAAATAGATTTAAAGATAAAGTTTTTTTAATAAATTGTATGGATACATGTGGTAGTTTTAAAATACTCTTTTATGCCTGCCTTTTAGTTTTTTATATGACAAGTGAAAATTGACAAGGAAAATCAATTTAACTTACTCTTTAAATGTGTTAAATCTAAGCTAAGTACTTTGTAATAGTTTATAGTCAAAAGAATTGTTTAATTAATCTGCTATACAATATTTACAGATTAGAAATTTTATTAGAATAGCCTTTTTTATAGAAAATTAATATTCAGAGTTCAGATAATGCCTTAGATATACAATAAGTAAGTACAAATGATCATTTATTATAGATAAAAATACCAGAATGCCAAATGTTTTCTCAGTGTTATTAATAATATTTTTATTAATTTTCATATTTTATGATATGTAGCTAAAAGTCAAGCTAACTTTCTTTTTTCTTATGAATTCATTTATATAATTTTAAAATATTCTTATATATTTTTTAGATGTTTAAAAGAAATAATTATTTATTTACTTTAATATTTTCTCTTTATAAATAAATATATCATTAAATTTATTATTATGTTCAGTCAGTTTTATGTAACAAAATGTAACGTTCTCAGATATTACGTAAAAGATACAATAAATAAATGTAACGCAAAATGTCTTTTTTAATTAAAAAATGTATATTAATGTAACGATAAGTTACATTCGGTTCAGGTTCCAGTGTGTTTTCGACGGGAACATGCCGGGGCAGGACCGGTTTGAATGCAGAGTGACTTCGGACTTCTCCCAGCTAATAGAGGTGTCCGTTCGTTTGGGTAATTTTGACCCTCCCAACGCCATTCTGGAGTGGACTCTTTTTTTGTCTCTGCGGAGTGGAAAATTTTTTGGAGCGGACAAGGTGGTTACCGAAAGAAAGAAGGTTAACGGCTGGCATCCATGGCTTGTGGATGACCCCCTTTGAAAAAAATAGCCATTTTTTTTTTTAGGATTGACACCGACTCGAGAGCAGTCTTCGATCTACAAATGATAAGTTGATTCAACTATTTGTATTCCTTAGGCATTTATCTAATTGTATAAAATCATTTAATCAAGACCTATTTTTCATGTGCTTCTTAATGAGTTTTAATTTCTTTCTCAAACACTAGGTCAACGTAACATTATTATTTTTTACAAATGACAGAATATTTTTTATGCATTTTAAGTTATATCATTGAATTCCTATATGATTTAAAGGACTTTCTTTGCTATAATTAATCATATAAGAAATCATAATTATGCTTTCAAAGGAAAATGATTTCTTTATGCACGCAGTCCAATAAACCATATTTATGATTGTTGTTAAAATATCTTCTAACATCTTCTGGATTTGTATATATTGTTTTTAAACTGACTGCATTTTCTCCTACTAATTAATTAATACGTTCTTAAAATGTGTTAAAACTCAATCAAGTATTTTGAAGTCGTTCATATCAGGAAGAAAAAATTAAATAATCTAATATGTAGAAAAGATGCATCAAAATATCATTTGA
>CM063508.1:18355436-18407936 GCA_032207245.1 Pardosa pseudoannulata
TATCAATGAATTCAAGTATTCTTTTATGATTTTGGTATCTTTTTATTGGTCCTAATAACTTTTAATAATTAAAATCTTCCTTATACCACTATTTTATCCAATACATTATAAAGCCAAACGTTATTCTTTTAGAATGAATCTTTTTAAAAATTGTTAAAATCTCTCAAGATTTAAATATTTAGTTTTCCTAATTTCGTGTAGTATATTTCTAAAGTGACACAGCATGGAACGAAAAAAAGTTTTTTTTAAAAAAAAAAAATTATATATTATTTTTTTTTTTTAAATTTTTAAAATTTTTTATAAAAAAAAAACAAAAAAAAATAAAAAAAAAAGTTAAATTCACTTATCTACAATAACAAATTTTTAATATGTATATAAAAAACTTAATTTGTATATCTAATTGAACTAAAATATCCATTTTATTCTGTTAAATTAAAGCGCATGGGATTTAAAACTTTAAAATTAGCTAATAATTGTTAAGAAATTGAAAATTTTAATTATGATATTAAATGAAATATATCCCTCTAATAATAAAATGAATGTTTATATTATACATCATAAGAAAGATATTTAGTATTTTGCTTAAAAAAATGTTTCTAATTTATAAGTATCAAAAGTTATCTTGGATCAGTGGATATATTTCTTTTCCACTCGATATACAAATTTTATGCATTTCAAAAAATGTATTGCTTCGTATAACAAAATTAAATAATTTTTATAGTATACGAATCTTATTAGATATATAGGAAATAAATATTTTGAATTTAACAGCATATTTGTTCAATTTTGGTCATAAATGGAATAACGTACTGGGTATTTTTTGGCTCGAAAATAACTATATTCCTTTAAGGAGACATAGTACATTTCTAGTGGATAAAATTTAACTGCTAACCCTATGTCAGTTTCATACGAATACAGTTAAGGCAGATCAGGTGCATATAAAATGGGATGCCCGAACTGACTTTGGGCAAGAGAAATTTGGCTGTTCCGTGAGTACCAGAGTTGGTTTTCTTTCCAAGATCATATTTAATGCGTTCCAACTATTTTTCACAATGTATAGCAACATTTGTTCCTTCATGTATACGTTATCCAGAAGTAAAATTGATTACATTTTCTACAGTATTATACCTACCTATGTAGATAATAGTTCTTTATAATGGAATTCATATTTAAAGCAATTCTCCAATATCCTCCGTGTCTATCTATTTTTTAAAGCTTACCAAAATCAGTTGCAAAAATAATTAAAACAAAATAATTAACCATTTGAGTGCGGAGAATCGCGTTTCGCTTGTTATGTGCCAAAAATGCAGAGAAGCGCGATAGCGTTTCTCTTGTTTTGTACCGAAAATAAGGAGACGTTGCTGTAGGTTAGTATAATGTTTGCATCTATTCAGAGCAGCCGGATCCATATCAGTCGCAGTTTGTATTCATTTTACTTAATTGTGATTTTTGATAATATAAGAATTAAAATAAAATACAGTAGTAAGTAGTAATGCAGTAGAGCCGTGGGTTGTGATACGGTAGACAAAATGACAGAGTTTTATTTGTTTATTTTTTGTAGTAAATAAATCTTTTCGTTGTTGTATAGAAAATTGAAATTGTTTTCACTTTCTCAACAAGTGTTACTAGTCATTATTGATGCTATAGAGGAGGAATGCCACAGGAAGACTAGCAATAAATACAAAGTTTTCTGTAAAAAAATTGCCTGGGCGAAACTTGCGGCAATATGATCATGCAGTAAAAATATGGTAATGGAAATAGACGATCCAGCTTAATTTGCGCTATAAGTAAAAAAAGAATTTATGGAATTTGTGCTGAAAAACATACTTGAAATAACTGAGAATAAAGAATATATATTTTTTTACTAAAAATTATTTGTTAAATAATATTTAGTGTTATTTATAACCATTTCTATTGTTCTAAAAAATTACTACGCATTTCATTCCGCACTATTAGCATATATATAAGAAAACTCTTCAGCTCTCAAGCGGTTAAACAATTAATGGTTCTCATAAAATTTGGAAATTCAGGATAAAAACTATGCATTGTTTGAAATTCCATACTTCTACGTAATCCAATTAGTACAAAATTCTTTAATTTTCTTAGAATAAAACACATGATTTTAACATACAAAAATTCAATTCAAATTCATACATTTGAAACTACCAAGTTTTTAAGAAAGTTTATTTAGTAAGATTTATGAAGGAGGCTCCTTAATGGCAAAATATATACTAGTGAATTTAGTTATTTACATAACATAGATTAAGATAAAAACAAGTAAAGATAATATCACAATGAAAATTGTAACGATGAAAACATATTTAATTATCTTTATATAAAAAAGAATTTCTACCAATTAATATATGTTCTGCTTTAGGTTACAGAGTTTAAAATTGAGGAATCTAGCTGGAAAAATGATAATCAAAAAAAGTTTATTTAGTAAGATTTATGAAGGAGGCTCCTTAATGGCAAAATATATACTAGTGAATTTAAGTTATTTACATAACATAGATTAAGATTAAAACAAATAAAGATAATATCACAATGAAATAGTAAAGATGAAAACATATTTAATTTACATTATATAAAAATGAATTTCTACCAATGAATATATGTTCTGCTTTAGGTTACAGAGTTTAAAATTGAGGAATCTAGCTGGAAAATGATAATCAAAAGAAAGTTTATTTAGTAAGATTTATGAAGGAGGCTCCTTAATGGCAAAATATATACTAGTGAATTTAAGTTATTTACATAACATAGATTAAGATAAAACAAGTAAAGATAATATCACAATGAAATTGTAACGATGAAAACATATTTAATTATCATTATATAAAAATGAATTTCTACCAATGAATATATGTTCTGCTTTAGGTTACAGAGTTTAAAATTGAGGAATCTAGCTGGAAAATGATAATCAAAAGAAAGTTTATTTAGTAAGATTTATGAAGGAGGCTCCTTAATGGCAAAATATATACTAGTGAATTTAAGTTATTTACATAACATAGATTAAGATAAAACAAGTAAAGATAATATCACAATGAAATAGTAACGATGAAAACATATTTAATTATTATTATATAAAATGAATTTCTACCAATGAATATATGTTCTGCTTTAGGTTACAGAGTTTAAAATTGAAGATTAAAACAAGAGTAACAGATAAGATCACAATGAAATTGTAACGATGAAAACATATTAATTATCATTATATAAAAATGAATTTCTACCAATGAATATATGTTCTGCTTTAAGTTACAGAGACTAGAAATTGGAGCCACTCTAAGCTGAAAAAATATAATCAAAATGAAATGTTTTATTTAGTAAGATTTATGAAGGAGGCTCCTAATGGCAAAATATATACTAGTGAATTTCAGTTATTTACATAACATAGATTAAGATAAAACAAGTAAAGATAATATCACAATGAAATTGTAACGATGAAAACATATTTAATTATCATTATATAAAAATGAATTTCTACCAATGAATATATGTTCTGCTTTAGGTTACAGAGTTTAAAATTGAGTAATCTAGCTGGAAAATTGATAATCAAAAGAAAGTTTATTTAGTAAGATTTATGAAGGAGGCTCCTTAATGGCAAAATATATACTAGTGAATTTAAGTTATTTACATAACATAGATTAAGATAAAACAAGTAAAGATAATATCACAATGAAATTGTAACGATGAAAACATATTTAATTATCATTATATAAAAATGAATTTCTACCAATGAATATATGTTCTGCTTTAGGTTACAGAGTTTAAAATTGAGGAATCTAGCTGGAAAATGATAATCAAAAGAAAGTTTATTTAGTAAGATTTATGAAGGAGGCTCCTTAATGGCAAAATATATACTAGTGAATTTAAGTTATTTACATAACATAGATTAAGATAAAACAAGTAAAGATAATATCACAATGAAATTGTAACGATGAAAACCTATTTAATTATCATTATATAAAAATGAATTTCTACCAATGAATATATGTTCTGCTTTAGGTTACAGAGTTTAAAATTGAGGAATCTAGCTGGAAAATGATAATCAAAAGAAAGTTTATTTAGTAAGATTTATGAAGGAGGCTCCTTAATGGCAAAATATATACTAGTGAATTTAAGTTATTTACATAACATAGATTAAGATAAAACAAGTAAAGATAATATCACAATGAAATTGTAACGATGAAAACCTATTTAATTATCATTATATAAAAATGAATTTCTACCAATGAATATATGTTCTGCTTTAGGTTACAAAGACTAAAATTGAGTAATCTAGCTGGAAATTGATAATCAAAAGAAAGTTTATTTAGTAAGATTTATGAAGGAGGCTCCATAATCGCAAAATATATACTAGTGGATTTAGGTTATTTACATAACGTACAGGAAGATAATATCACAATGAAATTGTAACGATGAAAATATATTTAATTATCATAATATAAAAATGAATTTCTACCAATGAATATATGTTCTGCTTTAGGTTACAGAGTTTAAAATTGAGGAATCTAGCTGGAAAATAATAAACAAAAGAAAGTTTATTTAGTAAGATTTATGAAGGAGGCTCCTTAAAGGCAAAATATATACTAGTGAATTTAAGTTATCTACATAACATAGATTAAGATAAAACAAGTAAAGATGATATCACAAGGAAATTGTAACAATGAAAATATATTTAATTATCATAATATGAAAATGAATTTTTACCAATGAATATATGTTTTGCTTTAGGTTACAGAGACTAAAATTGAGTAATCTAGCTGGAAAATGATAATCAAAAGAGTTTATTTAGTAAGATTTATGAAAGAGGCTCTTTAATGGCAAAATATATACTAGTGAATTTAAGTTATTTACATAACGTACAGGAAGATAAAACAAGTAAAAATAATATCACAATGAAATTGTAACGATGAAAACATATTTAATTATCATAATATAAAAATGAATTTCTACCAATGAATATATGTTCTGCTTTAGGTTACAGAGTCTAAAATTTGAATTCTTTATTTTCATAAAACGTACATAATTATTTTGAGATATTATTTCTTACATTTTCTTTCTTGCTCCAATAAAGATTATAAAATTAAAAATCTTAGAAATCCACCCGAAATGCATGATCATTTTTAACTCAGAATATGAAGCAAGTTGGTCACATTTTATAATTAAATTTTTATAATCTAAGATTTTCTTATTTAGTAAAAAGAAAATTTGTTGAAATTTAAAGCTTAAAACTTTACAAACAGTTACTATCAGAGTCGATATTTTAAAACATGTTCAAGTTGAATTATATTTAATGCTAATTTTTCTTTTTTTTTAAAGCATTGATTGTAAAACCACATACTCTTTTTCAGAAAGTTAAAATTTTTATTGAAAAAAAAGAGCATTAACCCTTAACTTGGCTAAGTCCGCTACACCAGACATGTATATTTGTAACTATTATATAACATAATTGTCAGTGTTCGCCACAGCGGACGTTAATTATCTCAAAAATGGAAAATGATATATTTTTTTGTTTATTTTACAAAAATGTTTATTTTTGTTTATTTTCTCATGTCTATACAGACATGAGAAAAGAAAAAGTATTAAATTTAAATTTAAAAATTGTTTGAAAAAACATCTTGTCAAATTAAAGGGTTAAATACAATTAAAGAAAAATGTGAATTAAAATATTGAAGAAATTTTAATAGTGTTTCTTATTATTTGTTTCACAACTGTTAACATAATTGAAATATTAGATATAATTATGTTTGTATCACGATTCTATATGCATAGTAAGCAATTATATTAATTAATAAATCTGCAGTGACATTTAAGGAATTTGAAAAAAAAACAAACTTCAAAGACTAAAATAAATAAAAAGTTCTTTTAAAATAATTTCAATTAAAAATTAAAATTAATTTTTTGTAGTTTTTAATGTCATATTTTCTAAGGAGTATTTCAAATGCTTAGATTTAGAAAAAAGTAAAAAATTAACATTTAACTGATAGATATTTAACAATGTTCCTTTTCTTTGAAAATGAATATATATATATATATATATATATATATATATATATATATATATATATATATATATATATATATATATATATATATATATATATATATATATATATACATATATATATATATATATATATATATATATATATATATATATATATATATATATATATATATATATAAGACTACTAGAACTAGATGCAGTATATACCTTAAAAACAATTTCAAATTGGTAATTAAACCCATTATAATAATTAATCTGAATTTCTTAGATTTTAAATAACAAATATATATATATATATATATATATATATATATATATATATATATTTGTTATTTAAAATCTAAGAAATTTAGATTAATTATTATAATGGGTTTAATTACCAATTTGAAATTGTTTTTAAGGTATATACTGCATCTAGTTCTAGTAGTCTTTAAACTTTTAAGTACCAAAGTTCTGTTGGAACTCTGCGATTTTTTGGCGGAGTTCTAGAGCTTGATCTAAAAGTACTAGCATATAACCCGTCATATGATGGGATCAGTAAAATTTACCTTATAAGGAAGATAAAAAATTGTTTATTTTTTGGCTGAGAATTACCTGGTACAAGCTCAATAATTTTTTTATTTTCATACTCATTTAAAGTCTCTTGATACTGTGAATGCAGTTTAGAATCAAGTTCAATTCATTTAGAAAGATAATTCAAAGTTTTTTTAGCTCACTAAGTTATTTCAATTTTTTTTCTTTTTTTGCCACAGTAATTAATGGAAGTAAAGGAATGAAACTATCATTTCCACTACACCCTGTAGAATTTGTTGTCAATACGGTGATAAAATGTTCATTGCAAAAAAAATAATCCATGATTAAATTTTAAACAATCGCATATGTATCTAATCTATTAGTTAATTTAAATATAAAATAAAATTATTTACTTAATATCTAAGTTCAAGGATAAAACGTATGAAAAATATGCAGATGATATTTAAGTAATTTTAAATAAGAAATCATTAAATGAAATGGTTAAAGGAATTACATCATAATGCTAGAAAAAAATGTCAGTTTTACCTATTTATTGAGTGACAAATTGATAAATTTAATAAACTGCTCTTTGCTGGGGAAAATAGGGCTTGAAATAATGGCATTAAATGGTAGAAAAGGGTGGATTTCGAACGTTGCTAAACCTAACTCATCAAGAATTCAATATGGATACGGCTATTTATTCCAGGTACAACCGCTTGAAAAATTCGAGGTAACTTAGGACAGGTAACTTAGGCTATTATTATATAGGGGATTAGTAATTTAGTTCCATGATACAAGAACTGGTTGTAGTAATAAAAATAAAGCAATATGATGTAGCTGAAGTTTTAATTTATTTATTTTATTTATCTAAAGGAATGTTTAAGGTATAACTCCTAATGTGAGATAAAGGTTAGTCTGCAGAGTATTTTAATATTACGTTTTATTTGTAGCATATATGTATTATTTGTAACATATATATATATATATACAGATTCAAATGATATAGCTTAATGTAAATAATTAAAAGAAAATATAATTATACATTATTGAATGTTCTAATGCGCAATGCAGCAATCAAAAACATTCAAAGGTATAAATGACAGTAAATAGATAAAATAGAAAAAATAGAAAAATAGAACTTCATATATGGACTATAAATGGTCCTCATATATGGTCCATATATGAGGTTCTATTTTTTCTATTTTTTTCTATTTTATCTATTTACTGTCATTTATATATATATATATATATATATATATATATATATATATATATGTGTGTGTGTGTGTGTGTGTGTGAAGCTGAGAGCTATTTAGCACCATCGGGAGAGAACATGTAGCTTTCAGGAATGCTATGGACTCGAGTAACATTGTCACCACTGGGTTTTTATAATTTGAAATTACAGACCAATCAGAAAAACCCAGTCATAACCTACCAACTTCAAAGGTATTGTTTGAACTTGGAGGACGTTATGACTACGAATTGTACTATATGTCCTACCCGGCAATGAACACGGCGAATCTTTCTTGAACTCGATTCTAGAAATTTCTAGAAATCACAGACCACTAGTTGTGATATCGATGTCTTTTCCGACTGAAGTACCATGCCTCACCTGCAAGATTGCAATGACTGAATTAGTAATTTCTTTATCCATCACAGAAGTGTGAGGAATATTATCCACAGACGAAAATGTTTGTTTTCAAACCAAGATGACTACACATAGCTTAAGGGATGTTATATATAACTATACTCTTTATATTTTATTTTGCATACTTAAAACTATTCGTGGCAACCTTAGCTATATTCGATTGTTTTCAGGGCTAAACTAGAACCCTGAAAAACTTTAAGACCACTTATCTAATTCCCTGCCTATACTCCCATTTTACATCCGTCAATCAAATCCCTATATTTAGACTCTATACTCCTGTTTTAAGTACACTATCATACACTACTTTGTCATATGTTTTACATGAATACATTACACATAGTCTACATGGATAAGTGCAAAATAAAGATGTCCAGTAACGATGAAATTTTCAATTCGATGAAGTTTTTAGGCGTTGTTTTTCTTTTTCTCCTGATTCCACAACTCTTCCTCGTGTACCTCGAGCCGAACGATGGCCGATTGGTTAGGGTGCTGGCCTTCGGAACCGGAGTTCGTGGGTTCGAATCCCACTGAGGCATGGATGTTCGTAGCCGTTCGGAATCGGCTTTAAGCTGTAGGTCCCGGTCTCATTAGCCCTCGTGTTGCAAAAAAGTAGACCGTAGCACTCCAAACCAAACCAAACCAATCCTCGTGTACCTCTCACCGAAATAACATTTAGACTTGATGTGAACGATAGTAAAAAATAGTTACATTTTATTTAACTAACGAAAATTACATAAAAATATGGCAAAATTTTATAAGAAACTTTCTTTATATAAATCACTTTTTATGAAAAGTACAAAAATGTTTTAAAAATTAATAAATGCAGAGAGTGAAAACATAAATCAAAAACAGTTCTATAGATAAATAATCAAATCTATATATATATAAATGAATTTGTGTCTGTCTGTACTCGATAGACTCAAAAACCATGCATCCAATCGCCGTGAAAATTTGGGAAATTAGTAGGTATATTCCAGGGAAGGTTTTTGTAAATTTTTAACGTTCGAAAATATTCCTTCCCCCTTTTTCAAGCGTTTCATGTCATTATTCCATGCATTATTTTCCCCGGTTAAACTCAAACGATTATCTTTTTAATTTATCGCATCATAACTAAGAGAAAGAAGCAATAATTTCTAGCAATGTGACGTAATTTCGTTAATCCCATGTATTTTTCCTCGCAGTTTTCCTCGGTTAAAAGCAGGAGATTAAAATTTTCAATTTATCACATAATAAATAGGTGAAAACGATATTTTTCTATCATTATGACGTCATTTCTTTATATATCTCATTTACTCATTTCTTATTTTATATTATTTAAACATCGTCTGCGTAGTATCCATTCGATTTGATCTGGAAATTTTGATATTAAGTGATTAACTTTCATTTCTATGTAACGCAAATTATAGCATTTTTATATGAGAGCTTATTTTAAATTTAATTCTTAGTTAATTTTTACGTTACAATAAAATGTTTTTCAACAATATTTTAACAACAAAAAATACAAATTTTAGTGAGTCTCATGGGGAAATAAATACCTATCATTTTATATAGTTATCTTTATATTAATAATGAATGTATGTTTCTGTTTCATACAAAACCATGGGGTTTGTCATAAATTTCTTTAATTTTGAACAACATTTATTAATACCAAATAAATTAACACTGTTGCTGTCAAAATCTC
Organism: Pardosa pseudoannulata; assembly: GCA_032207245.1. Classification (NCBI taxonomy): domain Eukaryota; kingdom Metazoa; phylum Arthropoda; class Arachnida; order Araneae; family Lycosidae; genus Pardosa; species Pardosa pseudoannulata. Next base: position 18,365,289 of record CM063508.1, read on the forward strand.
GGCTTCCTATTCTACCACGTAATATGGCCAGATCTATTAACGTTGCTAATCAACGTACAGTAGTAATACAGTAATGTAATTTAGGGTTAAACTTATATTTTACCATAAAAAAAGTTTGAGTAAATTTAATATGACACAAATTCGAGTATAAAAACTGAATATTTTTATAATACACTTATAATAAAAATGAATAAATATGCCAATGACTCGAACTGAACTGCGACGAATTTAGAGAGTTAGTCACGAAAATAAAACCTTTATTTAAAAGTAATATATTAAGTTCACTGTAGCGAAGCACGGGCAAACTTGCTAGTTCCCAGTAAAATTTTGTTCATAAAAAACTTTTTGTTTGATTTAAAAATTCCTTAATTACTAAAATGAAATTCAATTTCAGTGGTTAAACGTGTTGTTTCAAAACAGTATTTCAAAATCTCAGTAGAAAGTCTTTCGAAAAGGGTTAGGGATTCAAGATCTTTTCATATTTGAACAGCTGAACACATTTGTGGGAATCGGATATATCCTTTACCCTATTTCAATTTACTGCTCTCTTGAATCTCTCAGTAGAAAATCATTACCTGCAGAAAACAAATATACTTACAGCTCATTGAATGGAACAAATTGGAATTGCACTTGTTGAAGATATTTGAAATCTAATAAAATATATACATGTATTCAAACATATGTAAAACAAACAACACACATAGAATTCAACCATGTTAAATTTAAAAACTTTAAAAACTTGGTAGTTTCAAATGTATGAATTTGAATTGAATTTTTGTATGTTAAAATCATGTGTTTTATTCTAAGAAAATTAAAGAATTTTGTACTAATTGGATTACGTAGAAGTATGGAATTTCAAACAATGCATAGTTTTTATCCTGAATTTCCAAATTTTATGAGAACCATTAATTGTTTAACCGCTTGAGAGCTGAAGAGTTTTCTTATATATATGCTAATAGTGCGGAATGAAATGCGTAGTAAATTTTTTAGAACAATAGAAATGGTTATAAATAACACTAAATATTATGTAACAAGTAATTTTTAGTAAAAATATATATATTCTTTATTCTCAGTTATTACAAGTATGTTTTTCAGCACAAATTCCATAAATTCCTTTTTTACATATAGCGCAAATTAAGCTGGATCGTCTATTTCCATTACCATATTTTTACTGCATGATCATATTGCCGCAAGTTTCGCCCAGGCAATTTTTTTACAGAAAACTTTGTATTTATTGCTAGTCTTCCTGTGGCATTCCTCCTCTATAGCATCAATAATGACTAGTAACACTTGTTGAGAAAGTGAAAACAATTTCAATTTTCTATACAACAACGAAAAGATTTATTTACTACAAAAAATAAACAAATAAAACTCTGTCATTTTGTCTACCGTATCACAACCCACGGCTCTACTGCATTACTACTTACTACTGTATTTTATTTTAATTCTTATATTATCAAAAATCACAATTAAGTAAAATGAATACAAACTGCGACTGATATGGATCCGACTGCTCTGAATAGATGCAAACATTATACTAACCTACAGCAACGTCTCCTTATTTTCGGTACAAAACAAGAGAAACGCTATCGCGCTTCTCTGCATTTTTGGCACATAACAAGCGAAACGCGATTCTCCGCACTCAAATGGTTAATTATTTTGCTTTAATTATTTTTGCAACTGATTTTGGTAAGCTTTATAAAAATAGATAGACACGGAGGTTATTGGAGAATTGCTTTAAATATGAATTCCATTATAAAGAACTATTATCTACATAGGTAGGTATAATACTGTAGAAAATGTAATCAATTTTACTTCTGGATAACGTATACATGAAGGAACAAATGTTGCTATACATTGTGAAAAATAGTTGGAACGCATTAAATATGATCTTGGAAAGAAAACCAACTCTGGTACTCACGGAACAGCCAAATTTCTCTTGCCCAAAGTCAGTTCGGGCATCCCATTTTATATGCACCTGATCTGCCTTAACTGTATTCGGATGAAACTGACATAGGGTTAGCAGTTAAATTTTATCCACTAGAAATGTACTATGTCTCCTTAAAGGAATATAGTTATTTTCGAGCCAAAAAATACCCAGTACGTTATTCCATTTATGACCAAAATTGAACAAATATGCTGTTAAATTCAAAATATTTATTTCCTATATATCTAATAAGATTCGTATACTATAAAAATTATTTAATTTTGTTATACGAAGCAATACATTTTTTGAAATGCATAAAATTTGTATATCGAGTGGAAAAGAAATATATCCACTGATCCAAGATAACTTTTGATACTTATAAATTAGAAACATTTTTTTAAGCAAAATACTAAATATCTTTCTTATGATGTATAATATAAACATTCATTTTATTATTAGAGGGATATATTTCATTTAATATCATAATAAAGAAAGTGTAAAAATTTTCAATTTCTTAACAATTATTAGCTAATTTTAAAGTTTTAAATCCCATGCGCTTTAATTTAACAGAATAAAATGGATATTTTAGTTCAATTAGATATACAAATTAAGTTTTTTATATACATATTAAAAATTTGTTATTGTAGATAAGTGAATTTAACTTTTTTTCGTTCCATGCTGTGTCACTTTAGAAATATACTACACGAAATTAGAAAACTAAATACCTTTAAATCTTGAGAGATTTTAACAATTTTTAAAAAGATTCATTCTAAAAGAATAACGTTTGGCTTTATAATGTATTGGATAAAATAGTGGTATAAGGAAGATTTTAATTATTAAAAGTTATTAGGACCAATAAAAAGATACCAAAATCATAAAAGAATACTTGAATTCATTGATATTTTGAAATGAACAAGTAACAAATTTTTATCCTTTAAATTTCATTAATCTAAAATAAATTTCATATTTATTTACACATATTACAAATATCTCCATGTATCTGCAACTATCTTCTCTTATGTATGTGGACACGTAACTATATCTGTTCCATGTTCCTGCATTAATTTACTACACGCGTAGTTCAGTCAGAAGAGAAAATATACATTAAACAAATATTCATAAAGACACGCAGTACACTTGGAGATGCATCATAACAGTGCTTCGACTTTATCGAATGCTCTCAGCATTGTATATTCATGACCAAATAGACGCTTGAAATTTCGCATTGCTACAGTCTCTGTCAACGGTGATGAAACATGTAAAGTGTTGCATATAGAAACACCTGGTGGATTGGATTATGTATTTGAAGCTTGAATAAAGGTTAAGGCCAACCCTCATTCCTTTTGATTCTCTTTTGAGCTCGATTCCTTTTTTATATTACAAGAAAAATATAAAAAAAACTAGCAATTTAGATTGCAACCAGATTTTTATACATAATATTAAATATAATTGTCAAAATTGTCACGTTATTGTTAATGTAGTTTCTATTATTCAAAAATATAATGCATGATAAAAGACATTTTGTCGCATAGATATGTATAGTATTTTCATAAAATAACATTTTTCTTTGTCGGCATACAATTTCATCATCGATTAAATAGGCACTTAGTCAAAAAGTATGTATTTTGAAAGATATTAAAAATAACTCTTTAATATATAAGCGCAGTTGAAAGTATATTGATCTAGAAAAAAGTGAACCCACGAGAAAAGAATAAAACTTTTATTTAACAGATCTTTAAACCAAAAATATTTTACCTTTGCTTCGTGTTTCTGTGAAATTATTTTTGATAAATAGAAAAATGGGCACAGGAGGAAAGCGCAAAACCTTTATTTAACAGATATTTAGCCTAATAATCTTCCATCTTTGCTTGGTGATTCTGTGAATTTATTTTAGATAAATAAGAAAGTGGACACATTCGGAAAGTGGAAACCTTTTGTTTAGCATATATACAGAGTAACAATGTTTCATATCCACTTGGTGATTCTTATGATTTATTTTGAATAAAGATTAAAATAAACACACAAGGAAAATTAAAAAAAAAATATTTAATAGATTTTCAAACCAACAATCTTCCATATAGGTGATTGAACAAAATTTAATTTAGATGAAGAAGAAAGTGAACATATTATGAACGAGTAAAAGTTTTATTTAACAGATCTGCAGAGTAATAATTTTCCTTCTTCGAGATTCTCTAAATTTCTATATCTTTTGGAACAGAACAGCAAATGTCATCTAAATTATTCATGCTTAAATATTATGACTATATTTCTATTCTATTCATATACACATAAAGTTTAAAGCTCATTCTACTTAAAAAAGCAGTAGTATATATTAACAAATACACTAAAAAAAACACAATAACGCTCAGGTGTTTCCAAAAATACATGTAAACATTGACAATAATTAAATAAATGGTATATAAAGTATTCATATTTAAAATAGGGTAGTAAAAATTAATTTTCTTGCTAATGTGTAGATGGTTCCTAATTTTCGAACACCCCGAACCACTCCTGGAATTAAAGAGTTCAAGTATGTCCTTTAGATGTCCAAATTTAGAGAAATAATCGCGAAGAATTCGTTTAGGAAATTTATAAAAACTTCAAAGTTGGCATAATATTTTGGCACTTCAGTATAAATGCATATACATACACACAGACACACACGTATATATGTATGTTTGTATATATATATATATATATATATATTATATATATATATATATATATGTATATATATATATATATATATATATATATATATATATATATATATATATATATATATATATATATATATATATATATATATATATATATATATATATATATATATATATATATATATATATATATATATATATATATATATATATATATATATATATATATATATATATATATATATATATATATATATATATATATATATGAGTGTGTGTGTATGATTGTATGCAAATATATATGCATATATAAATAAATATATATACATATATATATATATATATATATATATATATATATATATAAATATATATATATATATATATATATATATATACATATATATATATATACATATATATATATATATATATATATATATATATATATAATATATATATATATATATATATATATATATATATATATATATATATATATATATATATATATATATATATATATATATATATATATATATATATACATATATATATATATATATATATATATATATATATATATATATATATATATATATATATATATATATATATATATATATATATATATATATATATATATATATATATATATATATATATATATATATATATATATATATATATATATATATATATATATATATATTATAGTACATTGAAAATTTTCTTTTAATTTCATAATTGATTATTGATTAAAACCATTAATTACATATATAATGTGCAATTGAGAAAACTTTTTCAAAAGGTAATATATATGTCCATTGTTTTTATATTCAACATGATCTCCTAATTATAAAAGAATCTACAGTAAAGTCTCGAGAAAATGAATTCATCAACAAAAAACGACATTCTTTGAAAACAATTTAACACCCACCCGAAAACTCTCCCAAACAAATTACAGCAAATTTTTACCAAGAAAGTGTTGCTAAATATTACTCCATACTTGAACAAATAACAAATATCTGAACATCTTATCAATTAAGTTATTGATGCAATAAGGAAAAACTCTATACTAAGCAGATAAAAGTTAGTGTAAAAATAAATTTCTGACCAACACAAGGCTTTTAATGCAAAACTACAAGCAAGACTTGATCTTTCACCATGGCAACGATGAACTCTAATTAATGAAGAAATGTAGTTCCGAAAGTTTTGAAAAATAGTGCCAAAAAAAAAAGAAAAGATTTTGAAATCTTTCGCGGTAACAGGGAAAAGAAAAATTCTCTTTTTAAGCAAAAGTCTTTGACGTAATAAGGAGAATAATTAATATAAACTTTAAATTAAATTTTAGATTAAAAACTTAACAGTCGATTTAAGAATTAAGATTTTTCCATTTAGAAAATATTTTGCCTTTTAGGGAAAATTGATTTTTAATCTACCTTAAATTAAATTTTCGTTTCTAAAAATTTAACGTATATGCATAAGTTAATTGTTTAGCTGTATTATTGCTTTGTATTTAATTCTTTTATTTTATTTTCAATTCCTACCTAGATGAAATGGTTCATAAAATTTAAAAAATAAATATGAACGATAAATATAATTACTCTGATTTTGCATTTATGTTGTAATACAAAAATATTTTACAGTGATGTTCAAGCATATTACAAGCTTTACAAAATATTTGTTAGATATAAAAAAATAAAAAATTCAAATTATTTACAATAAGCATACAAATATCAGCTTAAAATTTAAAAAAAGTAGTTTTAATCAAATAGAACAAATATTGATAGTGTTTTTTAATTTTTGAATGAATATTATACATAATTAAATTAGTCTACACTTAAAGATTATAAAAAAAAAGAAATTTGACTGTCAGGAATAACGATTTTCTGTCCTTAATACTGCAAGAAAGAGATGTTAAAAATATCATTCAATATAAATATTTTTACAAATGAAACGTTAGTTTGATTCTCTAAAACTGTTATAAATCCACTTTTCTGTTTCATGGTTTTTACTGATAAAAAGAATTTAGAAATGTTTCTAAAACATTTATGTTTTATCAGTTCTGTTGTCAGTTTATGTGTTTATTATAAATTTGAAAATTCTTTTAAAGTAAAATAATTTTTTGGATGACAGAGGATGAAATACCACGAAGAAGTGATTAAAATTATTAAACATTATTAAGTTAATTTTTCCTTTCCTAAACAAACATTAAGTGTAATCATACAGTAAATATAAAAGTAAATAACTAATATGAAATACACTGAAGGCTTTTTAATGAATATAGTTGAATGATTAAATATTTATGAATATGTTCAGTATTTTTATTAAAAATTATATTGTAGATAACCTACTTTTACAACAGCACTTTTCGGGCTACTATCAGAAAATCGTACACACACACATAAATATATATATATATATATATATATATATATATATATATATATATATATATATATATATATATATATATATATATATATATATATATATATATATATATGTATATATATATGTATATATATATATGTATATATATATATGTATGTATATATATGTATATATATATATATATATATATATATATATATATATATATATATATATATATATATATATATATATATATATATATATATATATATATATATATATATATATATATATATATATATATATATATATATATATATATATATATATATATGTATATATGTATATATATATATATATATATATATATATATATATATATATATATATATATATATATATATATATATATATATATATATATATATATATATATATATATATATATATATATATATATATATATATATATATATATATATATATATATATATATATATATATATATATATATATATATATATATATATATATATATATATATATATATATATATATATATATATATATATATATATATATATATATATATATATATACAGTCACTGACAGAATATTTAGAAATGGATGTACTTCTAAGAATATTCTTTTTATACGATAAATGACTTGTATAAACCATAAATTTAAATATTTAATACGAAATGTTTTATAAAATGGGAAATTAATTAGTACACAATATATTGTTTGTCAATTGCTCTTATGCTTAACATTGTCTACTATTTATAAAAAAAATAGCAAAAAAATAATTTAACGATGGAAAGCATTTATCATCAAACAAATGCATTTTACATGAACGATTTAACACCCACATTAACGCCTTCTGAAACAATAACAAATTTATAGTTAAAACTAGTGACTTTAAAGGGACACTTGTTTTCTAAATAATTTAGACCTTAAATAATTTATATATACTTGAATAAAACGTTAGTGTCTTTTAAATTCCCATAGACTTTCAAATAGGAATTACTCTCCTTTGGCAAAGAAATTTGTGAATTGTTAAGCAACTGCTTTTATATAAAGAAACATATTTCAAATACTTTCGTTGTTTTTCTCTGAAAGATATATAAGAATTTGATTACAGAAATCTCTTAATATTTTTTCCCTTTTCTTCCATGTAGATCACGTTCACTTTGGTCCCATTTCCTCTTCTACATTAAAGTATTTCATATGTTAGAGAGAAATTCCGATTCTTTACTCGAAATTCTCCTGAATACAGCAACTTCTGTAAATGTCTGCTGAATACACAGTATTTAAGTGAACCGCCTTTGCTGGGCTGTCAGAGGTAAGACACTCTACGAAAGGTCAACAGAGAGTATCTGCTGGATCGACGTTTTTGAAAAGTTGGGTTGAAGTTCAGTACCTGATCTCGAATACTAAATAAATTTATACAAAAAAATTCTCAGGCCACAGAAACACTATTGAAATAAGGTGTTTTTATTCTCAATGTATAGAAACAAACGCTTTAATTATTTTTATAAGTTGTTATTTTCGTGAGTTTTCATTTAATAAATACATAAATAACATATTGAAAAGATACAGATTTACACAAGTTCACTCCGATGGACTCCTTTCGACATTAAGAACTGTATATTATTTTACAAAATCTGTTTTATTTATAAATAGATAGATAGACAGATTATATATATATATATATATATATATTTGTTTATGTATATATACATATATGTATATATATATATATGTATGTATATATATATATATATATATATATATATTTTTGTATCTTAGATATTCTTATACATTTGGTACGACTTTGAATTATAAATCTTGAGTATTATAAATATCTGTCTAAATACCCAAACAGTTCTCTTTAAACAATTATTAATATACTAAACAAAATGAATAAATAAATATTAACAAATACAAAATTTCAGTTTTGATAAAGTGCCAAAAAACATATTTCTGACAGCAAGTACACAGTGTTGCAAATAATTATAATTTTGTTTATATGACACAGAATGAAAGACTTCTAAGGAAGGAAAACTAACTTATAAAATTTTATAAAATCTTTTTAATTTGTAAAAAGATAGATAGAGATTATATAATATATATATATATATATATATTATATAATATATATATATATATATTTATATATATATATATATATAATATATATACATATATATACATATATATATACACACACATAATATAGATATATATACATATATATATACATATATATACATATATATATACACATATAATGTACATATATACATAGATATATATACACACACACACATATATATATATACGCCTACGGCAAAGAGTTTTGCACGTAATTGTAATTGTCTGCCCACCTGATTAAGTCGGTAGGTTACTGGTTTTGAAGTCATATTTGTATCCGAAACTATTAATCAAATATCTATAACAGTTGTACTTGGATAAACGATTTTTTTTATATTAGATCTAAATCTCTTCATAACACTTGCACACCTGGTTGAAGACAAATCGGACTAGCAGAAAATTTACGTGCGAAACGATTCACCAAAAATTTGGCCTCCAATTCAAGACTAAAAAAGAATGGTTCTGGATCGTGAAAATCACAATTATTCTAGAACTAACCTAAATCACCTAATAAAAACTAACATTACTTTCACTGTCTTAAACTTTCAAATATTACAAATAAATCTGTAATGGTGTTTAAGTTTCAAATTCAATTATCGTTAATGTTATCGTTAATAATATAGCATAATACTGTGTAGCATAAAGATGAGCAGGACTCTGCCTGTATGCTGAATTTGTGAATTCGAATCTTATTGGATGTTTGTATCTTAGATCTTCTTATACATTTGGTACTGACTTTGAATTGTAAATCTTGTGTATTATAAATATCTGTCTAAATACCCAAACAGTTCTCTTTAAACAATTATTAATATACTAAACAAAATGAATAACTAAATATTAACAAATACAAAATTTCAGTGCCAAAAAACAAATAAAGTGCCAAAAAACATATTTCTGACACCAAGTACACAGTTTTGCACATAATTATAATTTTGTTTATATGACAGAATGAAAGACTTCTAGGGAAGGAAAACTAACTTACAGCAATTTATGATATCATTTTGCAGTAAAAGATAATAATATTATATTCAAGAGAACTTTTTCCGAGAATTGATATCCTTGGCGGAGATTCCTGACCTTCCATCGATATTTATTCAGCAATCTTTCTAGAAAAGTAGTTTTATCCGTGATATTATCACTCATTAATATTTTTCACTCTCTCCTGGAAGTAGGAAATGTTATTGTCGAAGGAAAAAATACATCTGTAATGGCATGCGAATTATGCTATTTATGATTACTAAGAGCATTTTCCCGTAAACCTCAAATGATATTTTGATGCATCTTTTCTACATATTAGATTATTTAATTTTTTCTTCCTGATATGAACGACTTCAAAATACTTGATTGAGTTTTAACACATTTTAAGAACGTATTAATTAATTAGTAGGAGAAAATGCAGTCAGTTTAAAAACAATATATACAAATCCAGAAGATGTTAGAAGATATTTTAACAACAATCATAAATATGGTTTATTGGACTGCGTGCATAAAGAAATCATTTTCCTTTGAAAGCATAATTATGATTTCTTATATGATTAATTATAGCAAAGAAAGTCCTTTAAATCATATAGGAATTCAATGATATAACTTAAAATGCATAAAAAATATTCTGTCATTTGTAAAAAATAATAATGTTACGTTGACCTAGTGTTTGAGAAAGAAATTAAAACTCATTAAGAAGCACATGAAAAATAGGTCTTGATTAAATGATTTTATACAATTAGATAAATGCCTAAGGAATACAAATAGTTGAATCAACTTATCATTTGTAGATCGAAGACTGCTCTCGAGTCGGTGTCAATCCTAAAAAAAAAAATGGCTATTTTTTTCAAAGGGGGTCATCCACAAGCCATGGATGCCAGCCGTTAACCTTCTTTCTTTCGGTAACCACCTTGTCCGCTCCAAAAAATTTTCCACTCCGCAGAGACAAAAAAAGAGTCCACTCCAGAATGGCGTTGGGAGGGTCAAAATTACCCAAACGAACGGACACCTCTATTAGCTGGGAGAAGTCCGAAGTCACTCTGCATTCAAACCGGTCCTGCCCCGGCATGTTCCCGTCGAAAACACACTGGAACCTGAACCGAATGTAACTTATCGTTACATTAATATACATTTTTTAATTAAAAAAGACATTTTGCGTTACATTTATTTATTGTATCTTTTACGTAATATCTGAGAACGTTACATTTTGTTACATAAAACTGACTGAACATAATAATAAATTTAATGATATATTTATTTATAAAGAGAAAATATTAAAGTAAATAAATAATTATTTCTTTTAAACATCTAAAAAATATATAAGAATATTTTAAAATTATATAAATGAATTCATAAGAAAAAAGAAAGTTAGCTTGACTTTTAGCTACATATCATAAAATATGAAAATTAATAAAAATATTATTAATAACACTGAGAAAACATTTGCATTCTGGTATTTTATCTATAATAAATGATCATTTGTACTTACTTATTGTATATCTAAGGCATTATCTGAACTCTGAATATTAATTTTCTATAAAAAAGGATATTCTAATAAAATTTCTAATCTGTAAATATTGTATAGCAGATTAATTAAACAATTCTTTTGACTATAAACTATTACAAAGTACTTAGCTTAGATTTAACACATTTAAAGAGTAAGTTAAATTGATTTTCCTTGTCAATTTTCACTTGTCATATAAAAAACTAAAAGGCAGGCATAAAAGAGTATTTTAAAACTACCACATGTATCCATACAATTTATTAAAAAAACTTTATCTTTAAATCTATTTATTACCTTTCATACACAATACCCAAAGACAGATTTCTATATTAAACTTAGCAAGCGTGATTCTATTTTCTATAATATTTTTATTCACAACGTTAGCTTGTTATATAAGCATTCTTTTTTGCGGCTGAACTGATGCAAAATATTTAACAGGGTTTTGATGCATTACAGTGTATAATAATGATTTTCTAAATAATAAATTACATTTTAAGTGATAGTTGATAAACCGTTAAAATGCATTAAAAATATAAAACGCTTATTTGAAATAACTTGTAAAAGAGAACAAAAATCCTTTTCAGATATTCATTTTCTCTTTAGCGCATTGTTCTTAAACACTTTGAGAATAAAATTTATAAAACACAATAATATATTTTATAATAATGTCGCGAAAATTCATGGTTATCAGTTTATTTAATTTATTAATTTCGTATATAAACAACTACAAAATAAGTATCACAGTTTTGATACATTTTAGAAGATTTTAAATCGTTTTATAGTAGAAAACAAACAAGATGAATTCTCTACAATAGTTCACAAAAAGGTATTTTTAAAACAGTAAAAAGGAAACAGTATTCCTGCAACTTATAACCAGTAAATATTCATGGCTACTGTACCTCTTCCTCATTATTCAAAAACTCTTCACAGATTAAATTTAAAAACCACAATAGTAATCCAATAAATATTTCAATGTATAAACGTTCTATATTGGATTGTTTCTTCATTTATTCTTTTAAAAAATAGCAGTTTAATATATTTTAACAACATTCAAACAGCTTTTATTCAAGCTATTTTTGTGGCAAATTTTCATTTCAATTTATTTCTTGTCCTGTACACGTAACATTTGAAGAGTATTTTATATATTAAATTTAGTAAATTTAATAAAATAACTAATTTTATTCTAATTCACAAATATTATACATTAGATTAATTCAATATTTATATCTTATGTGAATTGTACTATATTTTACTCATTTTAAACCCACTTTAAGAAAATATAAATTTTGATAGAAATAAAGAGCATTTAGTTTTGCTTTTAATAACAATTCAGAAAGAAATATAGGTTAAGAAAATATATTATTTTAACAACAATATATAAATTGCTTTAAATTAATTGATAAAGTAAATTTTCCTTTCGACATTTATTTATTAACGTTTACATAAATTTCAAGACACCTTTATTGATTTAATTTAATAAAAGCTAGAATATGATTAATTATAATTTGGTTCATAAATTTTGTACTTTGGATTATGTGAGCATTTTTTATGTACTACAATATATAATATAAAAGATCTGAGGGCAGTAAAGGGAATTAAAAAATATTTGAAATAAGAAAAGAATAACATGAGAACATATTATTGTAATGTATTTTTATTTTGTATTCATAGAATGTTTGAATGATAACTATTCTTTAAATATCTATTTATTGATTTATTGTTTAATATATTGTAAATTTATTTTAGTAAGTATAAAGGTTTGACTAATAATATTTTGTCTCATAGATTTTGTTTCCGCATATGAATTACAATATATTTACAATATATTTACAATATATGAATTACAATATATTTAATACAGTTTAAAATACAGTTTGATTTTAGGAGAATATAAAAGATCCGATAGGATTTAACGGACTTAGTTTTACTAAGACAGTTTAAAAAATCATAAGACAAGCTTTAAGATATGTAAATTAAATAAGTTATTTGATTCGAGGAATTTTAGCTGTACTTTAGTGAATAGGAATGTAATTTTGGGAAAATTTTAATTTCTATTACAATTTTACCATACAATAACGGTCATTGTTGAAATTTTTGGAAGTCACTGAAATTTTAGCTGTACTGCATGCATTAAACTAAAATGTTTTGAATACATTCTCATATATCCTTTATTATCATGTCCGCTAAAACGTTGGCTCATTGTTACTTTAAAAAATAGATTATCTGTAATTTAGCTATACTTTAATATATTACCTGATTTGTTTGGAAGGTTTTCATTTCTGGCATCTAATGCTATTTTTAGTTATGAACGTTTCAGCAAAATAACACTATAATTCTCCTATATTTAATTTTTCCATAGTGTAAATAGTAAAAACTTATGTATATATTTCACCTTTCCTTGTTTCAATTGCATTTAGTACTGTTTTAAAATGATTTCAAAAGCAATTTTCAAGCCTTAATAATAGTGAGTTTACCAGATAAATTACCATTTGTTTAAAAGTGCAGAAATATTATTCATGTATTCTTTTGAAATGCACGGATCTTATATAAACAGTCTTCAGTTAGAAAAGTAATTAAAATTAATGCCAACAGTGAAAAATTTATTTTACTTTCATCTAATCTTCTTAACAATATGACAATATATAAACAACATGACAATATATATTTAAATAAATTGGTTTAAATTAAGTTTGTTTATTAATCCCTTAAAATTATAAATTTTTAGATGTTTCAAAATCAAGATTCATTTAAAATTCTTCATTTGTGTTAATTTACATATCATATGGTAGATTTTAATGACTTGATAAATCTCAGATCTCGTAATAAAGAATAGTTGTTTTTCTTAAACAATTATAAAAGTGCTAAAAACACATAATGGTGGTTAAAGTATCTAAAGAAATGTTTATTTGAAAAAATGGCTCTAAAAGTCTTTTAAGCAGGTATTTTTAACTAACTTTGGTCAAATACTATGTAAAGGAAGTAGTTGATAAACTTAACAGAGATATAGAAGTTATACATACTTTTGAAATGCACGGATCTTATATAACGATTACTTAACATCATAAATAAAAGTAAACAATACTTATGTGTATTTATAAACACTCTTCAGTTAGAAAAGTACTTAAAATTAATGCCAACAGCCAAAATTTCATTTTACTTTCATCTAATCTTCTTAAAATAAAAGAATATGACAATATATATTTAAATAAATTGGTTTAAATTAAGTTTGTTTATTAATCACTTAAAATTATAAATTTTTAAATGTTTCAAAATCAAGATTCATTTAAAATTCTTCATGTAGGTTAATTTACATATCATATGGCAGATTTTAATGACTTGATAAATCTCAGATCTCGGAATAAAGAATAGTTGTTTTTCTTGAACAATTACAAAAGTTCTAAAAACACATAATGGTGGTTAAAGTATCTAAATAAATTTTTATTTGAAAAATGGCTCTAAAAGTCTTTTAACTCTTTGAAGGTCACCAACAAAAATTCTTTGGAATTTGATGAAATTAGTTTATAAATGTTAAATATGAACCTTATAAATGTAAAATATATAAAAATGTTTCTTAAAATTTCTTAGAGGGGTATACTTTTAGCAGGGTTTGAGGGGTAGTTAAACTGATAACCCCCCTTGTTCAGCTTGAATATAATACTTTTTTTTAAATTTTTATTATATTGTAAGAACAATAAATACGTATCCTTAAAATATTACAATAAATAAAATGTTTAACAAATAGTATAATAAATAAATAGCTTAACAAATAGTATAATAAATAAATAGCTTAATAGGTTGTATAATAAATAAATAACTTAAAAATAGTATAATAAATAAATAGCTTAACAAACATTATAATAAATAAATAGCTTAATAAACAGCATAATAAATAAATATCTTAATAAACATAATAATAAGTAAATAGCTTAACAAACAGTATAATAAATAAACAGCTAAACAAATAGTATAATAAATAAATAGCTTAACAAATAGCATAGTAAATAAATAGCTTAAAAATAGTTTAATAAATAAGTAACTTAACAAAATTATAAGTGTTGTTTGGTAGATACTTTTATTTGAAGTTATAAGTCAGAAAATCGTATTACTGACTTTCCAAGTGCGGAAAGTTTAATTACATATATTATAAGATTATTAAATGAAGTGCTGTCATATATTAAGGTTTAAAACGTCAAAATATAAAAAATTGAAAAAATCATTCATATGTCTACAAAAGTAAAGAAAAAATTAAGATATTTAAATGTGGTCTCATTGCGAAACCACTGCCCGCTAAAGGGTTAAGCAGGTATTTTGATCTAAATTTGGTTAAATGCTATATAAAGGAAGTCATTAATAGTCTTAACAGAGATATGACAGTTATACATACAACTGGAATATTTCAAATTTTTAAAAAATACAAAATTTTTTATTCGGAAATGGTAAAAAATTATTCGTAGTAAAACTTTTTCATTGTATGTTGTGGCAATAATGAAAATCAATCTTGCATGATGAATACAAAATATATTTCTTGCATATAACTCTAAATTATATTTCAGCGTTCACAGAGATAAAATTATTTTCATTTTACACAAAAAGGCTTAATTTTAATAAACTTTATCATACTGTATAAAATAAATATTTAGTTATATCAACAGGGATAAGCAGTTAGACAGTTAGAATTCTTACTTCATCCAGGTAGAACAATTGTACTTTCACAGGTATTCTGCCTAGCTCAATGTTAATATTAAATTTTTTAAAAAAGTTAGTCATTACTATATATATACTTTATTATTTATTTTATATTGTTTCCGTTTTTTGTAATGTTCTTATCTTAAATTAATGCTTTCAAAATACTCATTTGCTGTTATTTTTTAGCAGCATGAAACAACTTCTTTTGTATGCTATTTTTCCGTTAAAAAGTAATTGTTTCAAAAACAGTCCTGTAAGCGCAAATCTCGTATTAACTAAAGAATTACCTTTCTTTTGTGATTACTCAGCTTAAATTTCACCTTGACTTCGTAAACATATTTTTAATCTGCCTTTACCCTTCATTTTTTTAAAAACACATTTTTATACTGTAAACATCACGAACGTAACAGCGCTTGGAAAATGGATTCGAGTCCCAATTTGCTATTTATAACTTTGGCATATTGCCATATTGTTTTTAGAAAAAATAACGAATTGGTTCTCGCAAGCTAAATAAATACATTTAATTGCAATTTGTATCTGTTTGGTTTTCTGGATCAAACAGAAGGGGTTTTTTTTTCTCAAAAGATATAAATGAAGTAGTATTTTGAAAAATAACTCTTAGTGATTTTGACAGATTTCTTTTAACATTTAAGTTAAAAAATTATACTGAAATTTTTATCGAAGACAGATTTAAAAAAAAAACGTTTTGCATTTAAAAGCTACATTTATCCACTCAGTGTAATTATTAGACAAAAATGGTAATTAATGCTCAATGACATGACAGCTTAATTTAACGATAATTGAATTTGGTCTCATTTTTTTTTCTCAAATCATATAAGGAATTTACTATTTTTTTTAATTCTCATTTATTCTAAACGTTTTCCTTAATTTAGGATGTAACTTCCGTTTTATACGAAAAGTTTTTATTTTAATTTAAATCTTTAAAAAATGGATTTTAAATTGATTGATTCTGCAATTTGTGAAAGGCTAAACATAAATGTTGTTTAATATTCATTAAAAATGACCCTTTCAATCAAAGATTATTAAAGTTTGATTTAAACATTTTTTAAAGATATATAAATTTAGGAGTATTTTTTAAATAATTGTGAGTAGTTATTTTCGTAAAATATGTATCTTAATATATGGTGAGGGCTATGGTAAAGATATACTCAAGATATGTTTTGACCAATTTATGGTAATCTCATTAAAGTCTAATTTCACTACTAAGAATCTTACGTTTTTATTGTATAAAAATCAGTAAAATGTATAGATTATTGAACTGTTAAACTTTAAATGACAACCTAAATATATAGAAATATAATGCAATATGTGCAAAGATTTGAGAGTTTATAATTCTTATTTAAATAGCTGTTTAATGTGATTATTAAGTTTGACATTTATTATACAATAACGAAAGATAACACATTTTACAAATTATTAATTTTGAAATTGTTAAATTGAAAAATTAAATTTAGAAATTAAAAGTTAAATTTCAGAAAATTATTAATAGTAATTAAAACAAAGCAGGCATTTTTTGATTTGGTGTTCAGATTTGGCAACAAATAGTTTTTAAAGTCCCATTTAAGGACTAAATATGTAAGATCTATTTAAAGTAAAGAAATATTTTAAACCTTTTGTTGCTTTAATTTTGAGTCCTGTTAATGGTTCAAGTAAGGTGAAAAGTTTTTCAGACATGATCAAATCATCAAAATTTTCAGACGGATCTCCTATGCAGCTCGAAGAGAATAACAAACAGTGTCTTACAAATTTGAATGCTCACCAGCGTAACAGATAGATGAGCAAACTATTATGACCACCGGGCAGCGTGAAAAATATAATAACGACAACAAAGTTTTAAATAATATTTATAAATAATTTAATATATTTTAATCAGTCTTACTCCATATATATATATATATATATATTATATATATATATATATATATATATATATATATATATATATATATATATATATATATATATATATATATATATATATATATATATATATATATATATATATATATATATATATATATATATATATATATATATATATATATATATGTATATATATATATATATATATATATATATATGTATATATATATATATATATATATATATATATATATATATATATATATATATATATATATATATATATATATATATATATATATATATATATATATATATATATATATATATATATATATATATATATATATATATATATATATATGAGTGCATGTGGGGGGTGTAATATTAAAATCCCTTATCTACATATTTTAATATTCATTTAATAACTTCTATTCATAAAATACGTTTGGGATTTCCTCCAAGGACTTATTACAGCCTCTGTCTGTACTCCTTTGACCAATATAGTAAACTCATTGTCTATCGACATGGGTATTTTTTATCACGTTATCAAATGTGCTTAGGGATTATTCAGAGTCTTTTTACCTGAAAGATCCCCAGTTAATAAGTGTATGTGCAGGATGTTCTCGAATTTTTAGAATGTTGTATTGATTTCATGTATACACATCAGAAATAAAATGTGTTGTGTTGAATCTCGCTCATATTTCATATATATGTATATATATATATATATATATATATATATATATATATATATATATATATATATATATATATATATATATATATATATATATATAATATATATATATATATATATATAAAGTCTAAAAAGGGGGTTGTTGGAAATTATGTAAGTTAAAAACGATTTTAAAGAGATAACTCTTTTATAATAATAAAATAAATGAAAACGACCCACCCTCGCTTAAGCTTTTAGAATAATACGGTCAGGCTGAAGCAGTTCTGAGCTATTTGATGAGCTTGCAAACAGATAAGTTG
Organism: Pardosa pseudoannulata; assembly: GCA_032207245.1. NCBI lineage: Eukaryota > Metazoa > Arthropoda > Arachnida > Araneae > Lycosidae > Pardosa > Pardosa pseudoannulata. Next base: position 18,384,463 of record CM063508.1, read on the forward strand.
GATTTGGAGTGTGGACATGGAGCGGTCAACACCTTTATGCATAGCTCCGCCACTAACAATGAAGCTTATTAATATCACGAAGACTGTTTTCCGTTCGCCTTAACTCTGGATCACGACTTGTCATATTTATATATATATATATATATATATATATATATATATATATATATATATATATATATATATATATATATATATATAATTTTTAAAATGAGTATTTAAGCTAAGAATAAATTTATTTTAATTAGAAGTCATGTATACTGTTTTAAAAAATCCTGTAATACACACACACACACATATATACATATATATATATATATATATATATATATATATATATATATATATATATATATATATAGATAGATAGATAGATAGATAGATAGATAGATAGATAGATAGATAGATAGATAGATAGATAGATAGATAGATATAGATATAGATATAGATATAGATATAGATAGAAAGATAGATAGATATAATAGATATTGTATATATATAGATATACAAATGTGGTAACTAAGCATTTTAATATACATTAATACTTTATTAGGTTCTAATAATCTGTATCAATAATGTCTTAAGTAGTGTTAAAGTTTTTTTCATTAGAGTATATAAATGAAAGGCGTAATATATATATATATATATATATATATATATATATATATATATATATATATATATATATATATATACCGGTTGACATTCTTAGCAGAGAGAAAAGCAAGACTGCGTTCCTGTGTTGAAGATTTTTTTCGAAGATATTGTAATTCTAAGCTACAAAGCATAAAAAAATATGGTATTTAATATATGTAAATTTAATTTTTGTTAAAAGTTGTTAAACATTATGGATACATAAATGATGTTCCAGTAGGCGAAATATAGTCACTATGCTTTCATAGACATAAAAGGTAGTATAATATAATATAACGCAATTGTTCTAGCAAATGAAATCGAAAAGTTTTAAAAATTCAGATAATAATGCAAATAACTTAATGTAATTATAATCTTTTTGATTAATACTAATTTATTAATAAACACGTCTAGTTTAGTCTCAAATCTAAAATTTCTGAAATTTATAACAACAGTCGGGATTTTTAGTGTAGTAGTGTGGAGAAAATCAATTGTTCAAATATTTAATGAAAATCTTTCCATAAAACTTGTGTATTTTTATTAAAATAAGTATTTTACGCATACAAAAGTTTCAAATAATACATACAATTTATGTACTTTTATTCAGTTTAGCACACTACTTATATTTCATTTTATAAGATTTAAGCTATGTTTCCCAATCTGTGAATTCGGTATTCGGGCACTAAAAGATTCTAAGTGAAGTAAATTGTCTGTTGTTCTTTCTTATTTTGATTTCAGATTAGTAGTTAAATAAAACATATGGAGATTCTTTATTTCACAATTTCGGTTTTAAAATTATTTGTTGCAGTAATTACTGTGATCTTTAGACATCATTTGAAATGTATCTGTGTATATGATTATTATGTTTTTAGAACATAAAAACGTTGAATGGCCAAACGCATGACATCTGCTACTATTAATAGTCTGTTTCCCAGGTTAATTCTACTTTCTTCTAGTATGGCAGGTTGCCAAATGCCATTTATGAGGGAAATTTACAGTCAGTTGCTAGGTTACTGAATTCTTAATCACATTTTGGTTAAGTCTCGTGCTTCTTTTTAATCTTTCGAAGAAAAATTATGGATTCACTAGTGAGCCGTTTTAATAGTTGTCGTTGCTAAGGAAACGTGAATGACTGATCTGAAAAATTCTATACATAGTCTATATACATTAAAAAGTAAAATGTATAGATAAATATGTTAGGAATTAATTAAAAGAAAAATAAAATATATAGATAAATATGTTAGAAATTAATTAAAAGAAAAGTAAAATATAGAGATAAATATGTTAGACATTAATTAAAAGAAAACTAAAATTCCAATAAAGATGTTTAAAAAAACAATTTTTAATTAATTAATTCAGTCAATAAGAATGGATATTTCTCTATGGTGTCATTTAAAACAAATCAAGATAATGAAGTAATCATTTTTGTTTATTTTACAGTAACCAAATATGTATAAAATTTTCTCCTGGTTAATTTTCATAAATATGTTAGTTTTTAAAAATATTTAATTTTGCTCCAATTTGTTCAAAATTAGTCCTCAGTGCTTTGATAAACTCAGGACCAAGCATGCTTGATAACTAAACTCTGGGAGTAAATAGAGTTATATAGAGTTCCTATGTACTCCTGTTACCTTTAAACTCTTGTAAGATATACTTATTCATATAATTCTTTTTCAGATTTCTGTGTTTCAGCAACATGAAAGCGTATGAAAATACAGACTAATTATTTATAAATGTACCACTTGCATCTTAAATGCAATATAATTAAAAGGAAAAGCTTTTATCCGATTTAATTTTCCTTCAATATTTCCAGGAAAACTATTATCCTGAATAAATAATTGATAAAAAGGAAGAAGTTGTTTACAAGTTCTTTGAGATATTTTATTCTTCGCAAACACTGTGCGAAAGTTTCCAGTTTATTTCTAATAAAAGTATAAAATTTACTTAAGTGTTGTTAATGTTAACTTAATCAACCAACCACATTATAGGAGATTCTAAATTCTAGTAATTATTTATTGGTTTATGAATTTTTGAGTAAAAAACTATTATATTTGAATTATATTTGAAAAATTACAGACTTATTCATAGTATTTGTTAAAAAAATTATTAATAATGTATATTTTGACTAAATAAATAATTTGAGAAATGTGTGTTTAGAAATTTAAATAGATAAGCATTATTTTCTTCTAGAAGCTGCAGCTAAATTCAGTTATTATTATTATTATTTTGGCTTAAATGCCTTTTACGTTAACTTAAGCCTTATTAAATCACATTAGGCTGACACAAGATTTTTTGCTAGTTATAATCTTGTAGAAATATTTATATTTTAATATCATTAAATTATAAAATATAACTAATAAGAGGTAATTTTAGTCTCTCTATCCTTACTAATACAGTAATATAGTAGGTTACAAAGAATGTTATACAAATTGAAGTAAAATATAGGGAGTTACAGTGGAACAACTAAAAAATGACAGTAAATCGACTACCGAAGAAGGGGTAAATGCATTTCGTAACTTATAATTATACATCAGGTACTTAACAGAAGAATTACATACATTTTGTACAAGAATCTAAATATTATGTAAATATTATTTTTTCCTCTAGGTATTCTCACGCTAACAACAAAGTTTTATACTAACGTGTTAAAGATATCCTGTAGTTGAATAGATATATATATTTACAAGAATACTGAATATTATTGTAATATTATTTTTCCTCTTTGTATGCCCGTGAATAATCATGTTAACAACTAAGTTTAATACTAGCGTGTTAAAGATATCCTATAGATAAAAAGTCTGTATTTTTCAGATAAAAATGCACTAACAGAATCTTTATTCACAGTAGCTGTAAATAATTAAATAACACATATTTATTTCATTGTTGGTCATTAAATGCAGTGGTTATTGATGCCACTAATGAAAAGGAAGTACATATAATAACTATATAATACTAGATTTTATTATAAACAGTAAGAAGAGGTTTCAGGCAAGGGCAAAGGAGTTACAGAGGAACAATTGAAAAATGACAAATCGAATACCGCGGTAGGGTTAATACATCTCGTAACTCATAATCTGTGTATCAGGATATTTAACAGAACAATTACATACATTTTGTACAAGAATACTGAATATAATCTAAATATTATTTTTATTTCTAGCTATTCTCACTGAAACAACTAAGTTTTATACTAACGTTTTAAAGATATCCTGTAGTTGAATAGGTCTGTATTTTTGCAAGAACATTGAATATTATCGTAATTTTATTTTTTCTTCTTCGTATGCCCTTGAATGATCATGTTAACCACTAAGTTTTATACTGTGGTGTTAAAGATATCCCATATATGAAAAAGTCTGTATTTTTCAGATAAAAATGCACTAACAGCATCTTTTTCCATAGTAGCTGTAAATAATTAAATAACACATGTTTATTTCATTGTTGGTCATTAGATGCAGTGGTTATTGATGCCACTAATGAATAGGAGGTACATATAATAACTAATTAATACTAGATTTTATTATAAACAGTAAAAAGAGGTTTAAGGTAAGGGCAAAGGAATTACAGAGGAACAATTGAAAAATGACAGTACATCGACTACCGCGGGAGAGTTAATGCACCTCGTAACTCATAATCTATGCATCAGGTACATAACAGGATAGTTACATACATTTTGTACAAGAATACTGAATATTATCTAAATATTATTTTTTCTCTAGCGATTCTCACGCTAACAACTTAGTTTTATATTAACGTGTTAAAAATATCCTGTAGTTGAATAGGTCTATATTTTTACAAGAATACTCAATATTATCGTAATTTTATTTTTTCCTCTTCGTATGCCAGTGGATGATCATGTTAACAACTAAGTTTTATACTGGAGTGTTAAAAATATCCCATATATGAAAAAGTCTGTATTTTCCAGATAAAAATGCACTAACAGCATCTTTATTCATAGTAGTTGTAAATAATTAAATAACATTTATTTCATTGTTGGTCATTTGATGCAGTAGTTATTGATGCCGCTAATGAAAAAGAGGTATATATAATAACTAATTAATACTAGATTTTATTATAAACAATAAGACGAGGTTTAAGGGAAGGGCAGAGGAGTTACAGAGGAACAATTGAAAAATGATGGTAAATCGACTACCGCGGGGGTGTTAATACATTTCATTACTCATAATTTCTATATCAGGTGCTTAACAGAATCATTACATATATTTAGTTCATGAATACTGAATATTATTGAAAAAGTATTTTTTCCTCTTGATATTCTCGTGGATGAACATGCTAACAACTAAGTTTATAGAGTGTTAAAGATATCTTGTACATAAAAAAGTCTATATTTTGCATTTAAGGAAGATACTAACAGTATTTTTATTCATAGTTGATTTATTATTTAAATAACAGATGTTGATTTCAGTGTTTGACATTAAATGTAGTGGTTATTGATGCTTCTAATGAAAATGAGGTACATATATAACTATAATTAATATTGGATTTTATTACAAACAATAAGAAGAGTTTTAAGGAAAGGGCAGAGGAGTTACAGAGGAACAATTGAAAAATGACTGTAAATCGACTACCGCGGGAGGGTTAATACATTTCATTATTCCTAATTTATATATCAGATGCTTAACAGAACCATTGCATATATTTCGTGCATGAATACTGAATATTATTGAAATAGTATTTTTCCTCTTGATATTTTCTTGGATGATCATAGTAACAACTAAGTTTATAGAGTTTTAGAGATATCTTGTACATAAAAAATTCTACAGTACAATAATTTCATTGTTTGACATTAAATGTAGTGGTTATTGATGCTTCTAATAAAAAGGAATTATATATAAAAACTTTAATTGATTAAGAACTTTAATCTACACCATAAGAAGAGGTTTACAACATTTCGAATTGAAATAAGGCAAGTTTGACTCTCAATACATCCACGTTTCATCGCTTATATTCAGTTCGGTATCTCCCCTACAGTCTGTCAATATCATGTTTATATTTTCACTAGCTTGCAGTTCAAATAAACGTTTGTGCTGTGCTTAAATTTACCTTCCCTACAATATGTCATTAACCTTTTTTAACTCACTTCTTGTCTAAATAAACATTTGCCCAGAGCTTAAATTCAGAGAAAAATAAGTCAAGCTGGTAGTCCAACAATTCATTAATTTTATATGTATATTAGAAGAAAATGTTGTGAAATTATAAAGGAAAATGAATTACGAACTGTAGGCTACTTTATTCAAAAGCAACTTTTGTATTTAGCAAAAGAAAGACGTTCGAAGGGATTAAACTTTTTTCCAGTTTTACACTATGTCGTACAGGTACTGTCTGAAGGAAGTTACTAATTTACCTCCCCTACAATCTGTCATTAACCTTTTTTATATCGCTTCTTGTCTAAACGTTTGCCTGTCCTTAAATTCAGAGAAAAACAAGCCAAGCTGACAATCTAACAATGCATTAACTTTATATGCGCATTGGGAGAGAACGCTGTGAAATTATAAACGGAAATAAATCACGAAATGTAGACTACATTATTCAAAAGCAAATTTTCCATTAATTGGACTAAAGAAATGACGTTAAGTTGATTAAACCCTTCCTCATTTTTTCCCTTATGAAATACGGTCCCTGTGTCCGGGCTGCTACAAGTTTGTTCTTACGCCGTACGGGCAGACTTGTTTCTTTCTTGCTTGTACTGTTCCGCCCATGCATTTTCTATTTTTAATATGAAATTAATCATTTATCTGGGTAATATCTCATATCGTGTTTTATATTGTATTTCCTCCGCTGATTGGTTCTCATTGGTTCACTCTTTCCACGTGTTTTGCATCATTACACGAATTTTTATTGCCTAGCGTTTTGCTTGTATAGTTTACTAATTATATCCATGTACTATTACTAATTATATCCATGTGTCTACTTATACTTTAAAATAATGGCTCGTTTAGAGTGAATGCAACTAGTTTCTTCTAATTCGAACCAAGACTCAGAATTTGAATCTAAAATACCTCAAAACGTTTTTACAAGTAGTGAGAATTAACTATATGATATACTATTGATTCTGATACTATTGATTCTGATGTTATTACAAACAGCTACTGTCAATCAAGGCAGTTTTTAAATTAATTATATAAATTACACTTTTTATACTAATCATATAATAATCCTAAAATCCAGGAAAAAAGAGAGAGTGATTGGAATTGTTGTTCAAAGTAAATGCAAATATAATTGTTTTCGAAAAACTGCAAAGTAATTAGACTTTCTTATATTTATAGCTGCCAATGTAACTTCCCTGTTAGACGGTCATTTTCGAAAAAAGAAAACTTATGGAAAAAACACTTATTTTCATAATTGTAAAAAAGAAACCTAAATGTTTAAAAATATTAGAAATGTTAATTATAACATTATAATAAAATTTATAAAATATGCATTAAAAATGTAACATTATTTAATTGATAATTAAAAAAAATAACTGTTGAGTGATTAAAATTATATCTTTATGACAGTAAACTTTTTAAATTAAGTAATATATTATCTGAAATTTCATACATTATCAAGCACATTGATAAAAATCTAAAAGAAAATAATAAAAATTATTTTGGAGACCCTCTAATTTTTCAACGTCTCTAGTAAGCTCAAGTAAAACACGTTACATCCTAAAAGAACAATTTATGAATAAAAATACTCTTTCATAAATCTAATATTTTTCAAATACCGAAAAATAATGAAAAAGTTAGATTAAAACAAAATCTATTTATTTAAACGGGAAATTAACATTTTTTACTAATTATACTTATATGAACATAAGTTAATTTATTTTAACGAACAATGCTGCAGTATTCTTTTCTTGAATACACGGTAATGATGCTTTTAATCACAAAAAATATCCATCATGAATATTTATAAGAAAATCTATAATTAATTTTATTCATATTACAAGAGTAATTTGTTTAAACACATATAAAACAAGAATTAAGATATTAGATTTGAGCTTACAAAATCTATTTACCCATGTAACATTTCTGATAAGTTTAAAGTTTCCTTTAAAAAAAGTTTCTATAATACACCACCGTATGACGTATTTATTTAATTAGTTCTTTTTTTTTTCGTTTCGAGAAGGTTTATGTATATCAAAGAATAAAATAATAAAAATCCTGGATAAATTTCAAGCATCTAAAATATAAAAAAGATTGTAATTTTTAGAGACATATTTTTTAAAAATCTTAATATTTTTTCACATTTTGGTTAGGTTAGTACGTAATAATAAGCACTTATTGATTTGCTGGTGAATATAAAACATTTCTATTAAGAGCAGTCAAATAAAAATTGCCTTTTAACAACTTGCATGCTTAAAAACTCTTTCGGATATTTTTTTCTTACATAGAGAGCTGTCTATTCTATTTGTCAAAATCATATCTAAACATACAGACGTGAAAAAAATGAATAATTTAATGTAAAATGCCATATAATTTAAATAATCCCTTATGTTAGTAGTTTAGAAACTAAAATAAACTAGTGTTTGAATTTAAGTATAAAATAAAGCTTTGACAAAATTGCTTGGTTGGAGCATCTGTATGTACATGTTTCTGTCCAGTTCTTTAAGTTACTCATTATTAAAAAGCAGTTATTGGTTTCTTGTTAAATTTAAAACACTGATATTAAGAACTGTCAAATAATTGGTTGGTTAGAGCATATGTACGTAAATGTTTCATGTTAGTAAGTCAAGTTAGTGAATAACAATAACCAGTTCTTGGTTTCCTGCTAAATTTAAACACTGCTATTTAGAACTGTGAAATAATTGCTTTTAAATAACTTAGATTTTTATAAACTTTTCAAGGTGACAATTTTCCTATGGGAAGCTGCCATCCCTGTCAATAGGAAATATAAAGCCACAAACTCTAAATTAATGGAAATAAATATATCAACGTTATATGCAATCATTGATAATAAATCGTTGTTATTAAGTAAATAAGATAAACTAGTGTCTAAAATATAAATATAAAATAATGCTTTTAAAAAATGCTTAGTTGGAGCATTTTTACATGTATGTTTGTGGAACAGTAAAGTAAGTTAAGTTTGAGAATAATAACAAGCAATTATTGGTTTCCTTCTAAATTTCAAACACTAATCTTGAGAACTATAAAAAAAATTGCTTTTTAACCCTTTCATGGGCCCTGGGATGATTGCTTCCCACTTAGATGATCTTACAATATACACCTGTGGAAACGCAAACCCATTATAATATATTGGCCTTGGTATTATAACGATAGGAAGACTAATTCTCACTTCAGTTTTATGCTGTCATCTAATGTCCAATATATTCAATGTAATTAGCACATCTGTTTTGAAAGTTTTTAAATGTTATGTGAGAAATAAATGGCCCACGAAAGGGTTAAACAACGTAGATTTTTAACAACTTTTAAATTTTTAGATAAACAGCTGTCTATTGTCCCTATGAGTAGTGGATCTAAATCACCAGTTCAAAATCAAAGAAAATAAATATTTCAACTTACAATGCAAGTGTAAAAAATGCTAAATAGTAATTTAGTAAATAATATTAGTATACAAAATGCAAAAATAAAAAAAAAAACTTTTGTAAAACAATCGCTTGGTTATTGCTTTAGCAAGTGCACGTTTTTAGCGTATATATTGAAAGGATTTCATTTCTTAACCACAAGGTTTTTTGTTCCTGCTAATTAGTATTTTGTCTTTTACAACTGGGATGTAAACTTCTTATTCGGAAGAGCTATATACCCTTCCTTCCTTTTCATTTTGGTGTACAAGGATTGGCTTTGACCATTTAAAGCAGTCTTCTCCATACCAATCTTAGCTTTGCCTGGGCTGTTTAGTCAATTGTTTTCCGCATTTAAAGAACTTTCTCCAGGTTATCTACACAACGTAGATTTGGACGTTGTGTACCAGTTGTTCTGGCGTTATACCGTAGAAGTGTGGGATGTTTCGATCTTCCTCCATCTTTAATGAGTGGTTCTTCTTTTTCATTCTTTTTACTTTGATGTAATTAAATTGTTTAGCTGTCTACCCTAATAATATTTTTTATAATATTCTACATTATTTTACACATCTGTATAAATGTTTCTCACATAATCTATTAATTGTTTAATTTCTTATTTTTTAGTTGCATTAACTCTTATTTTCAAGAGATAAATTAAACATACTGGAAATGATTTTTTAAGTACGTTACATATGTACATTGCAAAAGACATGCTGCCTAAAAAATTTTTTTCAGAGCTGCAGACTGTATAGATAATTACCCTAACACCAGTATGTGATCCTGTCTACAAAACATTTACTCATCTAGTTGTTACTTAAGAACGTCAGTACCCTACGTGAGTTGCCCTAACAAAGTGGATTCTTCTAATTTGGAAGCAAGGACCAAGCAGAAGAAACCTCAGGTGACAAAGAACCTATATGTGTTCCAGCCATTATTAGTGAAAATAACGGTGACCTCGAGACATTAAACCAAAATTATCAAGCTATAAGCTCGACACCTTCACCTATTGAACTACACTGGCTCATCCGAAACAAATAAATAATTTTCATTCAAGTGTGCAAAAAGAAGTATTTCAATTACAGAAGTATAAAAAAACTGTGTCGAATATGGAAACATATTACCTTTTAATACTCATTTCTGATGTAAAGTATTTATTTATTTACAGCAATTGTTGTATTGAGCATCTCTCTCTTTCCAAATTATATATTTTAAGGTAAGCATATATAATAAATGCAGTGTCAGGTAACATTTTAAAGCTGTAAATATCCAAAATAGTTAATAAATAAATAAATAAATAATATACAAGTAATTTTAATTTTGTGTAAGTCGAGAAGGAAGAAGAAATATATTTAAAAATAAATAATAACATTATTTTTTTGTAAAATTAGAGGAGTTCATACGAATAATGAATTACAAGCCTAGAGATTTGAAAATTCAAGTTTGATATTCATGCCTGTTAGCCATATTAGGCTATTTTTGTCATCTTTTGTTATTCAATCACTCGTTGATATTTAATTGTTTTTCAAGACTCTCTTAGAAAATTTTCCATTTTCGTTTTTTATTTACTTTTCATCTTCCCTATATATTACAATATTTCTTAGCAAAATAGTTTTAGAAATTAGTTTAAAATAATAATCTTGAAGTTGGTTTAGCTTCTCTAATATTTAAAATATTTCATTGTGTATAAAAATTCCTATTTAAGATAAAACTCCTTCAATATATATGCATACGTACATATATATATATATATATATATATATATATATATGTATGTATATATATATATATATGTGTATGTATGTATGTACGTACTTATCTATGTATATAATATATACACACACATACATATATATATACACACACATATATATATATATATATATATATATATATATATATATATATATATATATATATATATATATATACATATACAAATGTACATATATATACACTCGAGAGCCAAAACATTATGACCACCTGTCAATAACGAGTTGGCCCACCTTTGGGGAGCAACACATCTTCAACCTGCTGTGGCATGGGCTGCCACAAGTCCTTGTTCGATGGCCGGAGACAGATTGTACCAGATGTTTAAGCAACGGTTGGGCAAATCCATGATACTGCGAATTGTTGGTCTTTGAACTCTACGCTGCCGTCCCAGGACATCCCAAATGCGCTCTATTAGATTAACATCTGGTGCGTTAGGTGGCCAGGACATTAACTGGAATTCAGCATCATGTTCCTAGAACCACTCCAATACAATTTTAGCATTGTGACACGGGGCGTTGTCCTGTTGGAACATTCCATTTCCATCTGGAAAAACAGAAGCCATGTAAGAATGCAACTGGTCGGCAATAATGTTCAGATAATATGTAGCATACATGGTCTTCTCTACCACAACTGCGAGTCCCAGAGAGACCCAACAGAATGTCCCCTAAAGTATAATACTGCCACCACCAGCCTTTGTGTGACCTACTGTACATTCAGGGAGCAAATGTTCGCCTGGGAGATGGCGTATCCTGACACGGTCATCGGCTTGATAAATGACAAACCGTCATTCACTGACCCGGTAACTCTCTCCCACTAATCCATGAACAATTCGCGATGTTCTCGGACATAGCGCAGGTGTAGTTGGCTATGGCGCTTGGTCAGGAAAGGCATACGAGAGGGACGTTCGCTGCGTAGCCCCATATCCAACAGTGTCAGCTGAACAGTGTGCTCCGATACAATTCTACTTGGCCTGGCATTGTATTGGGTTGTCAGCTGAGCCACTGTCTGGCTCCGGTTTTGCTTCAAGATGCGAGACAGACCTTTTACTTTCATAGCGTGTGGACGTCCAACACCATGCCGTCTACTACTGGTTTCACCGTCATCCATCCACTCTGCATAAGTACTAACAACTGTAGATCGCGAACAACCCACGAGTCCTGCAGTTTCGGAAATACTGTTCCGAGCGTTTGAGCCATTACAATCTGCCTCTTTGAGAATCACTTAGATCCTCAGCCTTTCCCATAATGCACAGAAATAAGTGAAATAATGATTCTTCAGACTCTCCAGCAGCAGTTAAATACCACTTCCACCTGATCACGTACCTTCCACGTCATCCAGGAGATTTCATTCCAAAATGTCGGGGTGGTCATAATATATATATATATATTATATATATATATATATATATATATATATATATATATATATATATAGATAGATAGATAGATAGATAGATAGATAGATAGATAGATATGCATAAGCACATACACACATATAGATATATATGTATATAGTATATATACATACATACAAAATACATATAATATATATATATATATAATATATATATATATATATTATATATATATATATATATATATATATAAGTATGTAACATCAAATAATAATAAATATTAGAAATACATATAAAGTAGTTAAGTTACCTTCAAAGAAAAGATTACTTTGAGAGTAATATAATTTGAATATAAAAAAGTTGTCTTTGATGTCTTTGAAGTAATGTCTCTAAGATATCAAGTAAAAATACATTTATTAATAACATTCAAGAACTTTTGTTTCATACTGCACAATATCCTTTTATAATAAATATTTCAAATTAAAGTACATATCTTCATTACAGTTTTGTTATTTTAAATAACTTTCTATACATCAATGACTTTTAATTTAAAAAAATATTACTAGACAAGCATTTGAAATATTTCAAAATTATAGTTCATGATATCTGAATAAAAATCTTTTATCTTACATACACTGATTTGAATATATTCCTGAAATGGTTGTACAATTCTTTAATAAAATACATATTATTTTCTGTTTCATATTGCTCATTATTCTATACAATAAAAATATGTATACTAGATCAATTTTGCAGGATCAAAATTTCTCTTTTACCTGGACCAATGGGAAATCCCTTAAGGGAAATTTTATCGAGCTATAAAACAAGGATTTTCCCTCGTTTTCATCATTACTTAGGCATTTGATCGTTAGCATATTGCAGCCTTATCTCACTTTTTTTTCCATGGGATTATACGATAATTCCTATAAGATATTTAGCCTGCAATAGGATAAATATATCTTTCTCTGATTTAATTTTCTATTCGGAAATGTTAATAATCTTTGATATTTAAAGAGAAACTGTGAATAAATAAAAAAAGTTTTAAAAAAATTGAATGCATAATAATAAAACAGAAATTTATTATTCTTGTGAATTTTTGAATTTTCTAGGACTAATTTAAATTTGTGATAACCTCACGAATGAAATGTTACAATTTTAAAACACATTCAATAATATGAAAAACTAACTAAATCATTAAATCAATGCAACACATGTTAAAAGCTTTTTACCGAAAATAGTATAAATAAGTTTTAAATTTACGAATTACTTTCTTTTTATATATTTAGTAAAGATCATTGATTTCTACGACCTCATTTAACACACTGTATGCGTATCACATACTAGTACGTATTCTGATGATTGATACTTGAGCGCGGGACACGTACTAATACTTTTTTTGACAATTGATACTGGTCGCGTACTAGTAAGTGTTAGTATAACAACATGGTTTGTTTTTGAATACAAAAATAACGGTATATACAGGAAAACGAAGCCAAATGCTCTTGTTTATCACATACATTCTGAAAAAATTTAGACAAATAAAAACTAGTTTTAACATCAGTCAATGCGAAACCACAGACCGGGAAAGTTGATTAAAAAAATAAATTTAGATTTAAAATTAACTTTTTATTTATCCTTGCAAAAATGATATTATATATATTTGTATATTTATATATTATATATATATACATATATATATATATACATATATATATATATATATATATATATATATATATATATATATATATATATATATATATATATATATATATATATATATATATATATATATACATATAAACATATATACACACACATATATATATATATATATATTTACGTGTATATATATATATATATATATATATATATTATATACATATATATATATATATATATATATATATATATATATATATATATATATATATATATATATATATATATATATATATATATATATATATATATATCAATACAAAATACGAAAAGTTGGTTAAAAACTTAAATAATTTTCGATCTATTGATATTTAACTGAATAACACACAAATTTACACACAAAACGTCAGCTCCTGGTACAATTCCGCTGTGAAACTTACTCCCACACAATGTTTTAAATAACAAAATTGCCTTAGAAATCTTTATCTTAATTTCAAAGCATTTTTAAAAATTGTACTTTGCAATATGATACAAAATTTCTTGAATATTACGAATACATTCTTATTTATTCATAATATTCTAAATCTCAGATCTTATGTTAACCGTGTTATACACAGAGTGAATATACTTCATTTAGGTTGAAGGATTATTTTTAACTTCCTAGCATGAAGTTATGAAAGTACTGTGCGAAAACTGTCGGTCTTTTGATATCATAAATAATCATTTTGAATTTATTTTAAACAGTTTAATATGTACATCAGTACGTATGTTCGTGGAAACTTTAACTTCAAATTTAAAGTTTTATTACTGAAGACTATTTTCACTGAAAGCAAGCTGATCAATTTCATCTTGACATTTATACGTTTGTATTTCGCCTTGCTCGAAAATTTTTTAAGTATCCATTTTGACCATTCCTGAAATAATTTCTATATATTCCATAGGACGTCTGTGTTTCGAATAAGAAAACTAAAAAGAAAGATTTTTTTTTTGAAATTTTGTTTTTAGAACAGTTGTAAATTTTTACTCTGGAACAGCCTTTCTTCAGGAATATTTCAAACATTTCCTACAAGATAGTTCATCTCGTAATAGTAAATTTAAATTAAAATGACGCAAAAACCTAAAGGAAAATACTTATGAACCATTACTGAATGATATTATCCATTACTGGTATTGTTTATTTGAAATAAAATAAATTAAAAATAATTTCTGGAAAAAGAAGAAAATGTTTATTAATATAAATGCAACTGCATACTGGATAATAGAAAGAGGTTTGAGCTAGAGAAAGTAATTTTAAGATCTAACTTAGGCTAAACCAATGCTCTATATTTTGTAAAATCAATTTAAATTCCAGTATGATTTTAGGACAAATTTTTTCTGAAGCAGTTATACTTTCTGTGGTCGCCAAATATGGGTCCAAAACCGGTAAAACTGTAAATGATTATCACATGATGGGAAAAAACAATTTTTTCATACACAGTTATACTGGTGCTGGTCCTCAGATATGGGTTCAAAACCAGTAGAACTTTGAATGAGTATCGCATGATGGGAAAGAACAACTTTTTTCTGACACAATTATACTTGTTGTAGTCTTCTATGGACCAAATCAGCTAGATCTCTCAATGAGTATCACATGACGGGAAATAACAACTTTTAATGACACAATTGTTGTAGTCCCCAAATATGGGCCACAAAGTGGTAGAACACTGAGTACTGCATGATGGGAAAGATCAACTGTTTTATGACACATTTATACTGGTTTTGGTCCTTAGATATGGGTCCAAAACCGATAAACCCCTGAATGAGTATCGCATAATGGAAAATAACAACTTTTTCTGACACAGTTATATTTATTGTTGTCCCCAAATATAGACCCCAATCCGGTAGAACTCTGAGTACTGTATGATGGAAAAGATAGTTTTAAAAAAAAAGCAAAAGTAATAGTTACTGAAAAAAAGTATAAAAATCTACAACAAATATTATGTATTATTAAATGCATAAACTCGATATTATAGGCATGCGGTCAGTCCTTATTTAAAAGTGTTCCTTTTTTTGTAGTTTTGCCATTCTAAAAGTACCTAAAAAATAATACTTTTATATTGGAAACAGTTTTTTTTCTATTTGTACATACATTTATTTGATCATCTGATTTTCTGCTTTCTTTATTTATTTCAGATACTTCATATCTTCTCAGATAGTTGATATTTCTTTACTCACGATAGTTCTTTGATTTATTGAAGCAATAGTTTCCCGAATTAGTCTCTACTGTTCTTACAACATTCTCATTCTTGTTTGTACTACTTGAGAATCCGGATTCGTCAATATTAAGTATGAGAAGTATTCGAATGTGTTGTTGTAAGATATTTACGACATCTAGGACATTGACGTGGTGTTTTGTTTTCTATCAAGTTTTATTTTTCAAAGAAATATTCTTCACTAATGTTTATTGTTTATGTTAAAGAAATGTTATATATATATATATATATATATATATATATATATATATATATATATATATATATATATATATATAAATAACTATGTTTCTAGATACTACGACTTAATGTAAGGAATCTACAGAATGATTGAAATTTTTTGTTTTCGAATTTTGAGTAAGTTTTAATCGTTCTAAATGGAATTCCTATGGCGATTTATGTTTTGTACTATCTATAATTACTATAGAATAAATACATTCGATTGTAGACACAGACTCTTTAACGTCATTATAAAAAGTATTTAAATCAATCTTTTTCTTAATTATCCTCCTTATTTTGTCTTTTTTACCAGTAAGTTGGTCTATGAGAAATTGCTTGTACCTATTTGAATTTGGAAATTTTGAAACTAGTCTGACTCTCATTTGAGTTCCAGGTTATTTTAAGTATATTGTAGTTCTGTGTTTAGTTTATACTTGATATTATGGTGTTCATGTTTCTATCTAATTAACCTAATAGTATTGTTTCTGAAGATGGATTTCCGGTAGTGTTACTCAGGTATAATGCTAGTTTAACCGAAGTCAATTTTAAATTCTGCTTCATTTACTTGCTTATAGTTTTATACACACACATGTATATATTTCTAATGTAAAATACTTTAATCTTAGAATTGAAATTATTAAATCCTATGTTGAAAAAACCACCAAATCCACGATTTCTCTGTCTTTCTAGTAGCCTCTTGGCGTTAAACACTGTGTAATAGATGAAATCTCCGTTCTCTTGGTGACACGAATTAGCCAACTCACTGATCTAAGATTTCTAAATTTCTGGTAACAACATTCTTAAAGCCGTACCAAGAATTACTTTCTCACGCTGGTGGCTTGTCTAAGGTTATAAGAGGCCGCATGCTAGTTTTCGTGAGAGTTGAAAGTTGGAGATGACGAAATAGAGCTGTTGCTAATTTTCCTTTGAAAATCTTGTCTTTCTCTCGACCATGTTTATAGGATTTCGGTCCAGACTGCCGAAGTCCACGGCTGAGGCATAGCTTGTTCATCGCTGTTTCAAATATATATATAAATCAAGTCCATTTTGTTCTTATAAAATTTCTATTATTTTAGTACCATTATGGTTTTATCTCGTATATTCCTTTTAAATGAAAATTATTTTGCATGTTCTTATTCTTAAATTATCCCTTATCAGCCTAAAGACAAATATGGTATAAGCAATCTTTAAAGCTATTTATAGCTCATTGAGGACTTTTCAAGTAAGATACCACAAAAGAGGAAAACTTTCATTTAAATGATAAATACATAAAGTATGTCTTCAAAAACGTGTAAGTGTTTTAGAATTAAATTAGTCTCTCATTTAGTAATGGCGGCTGGGCCATATAAAACAGCTTCGTGGTCGCAATGCCCTCCTAGGACCAAAACTATACTTCTAAAGGTGAGAGGCCAAACCTTAAGAGTCTTCTGCTAGGTCTCTGTTTTCTAATTACGAATAACCACTTTGCTTATACTGTCCTATCTTTGGGATATATATTGGCCTCTTATATGGTTATTCCATGATAAAATGCCCAACAAATATCTGAATCTTGGTAATGCAATAAAACCGTGTGCCTTCGCATTTTAAATAATAATAATAATTAATTGTAAGCATAAAATACACCTCTTTAATGGTAGAATGTATATAAAATTATATTAAAACTATGTTAATAACAAATTGCTTTCCTTCACTTGAATCTTAAAACAATGAAAGTTCGATAATTTCAATATTTTATTTATTTTTTTCTTAAAATGAAATTTTTAACAGTTCTGATAGCTTAACGCTGTCCCAACTGAATTCTAAAGACAGTTTTAGAGTTCTGATTTATTTACATGAGGTGTAAAATATTTAAAATCTCTAAATATTTAATATTTTAGCAATTCAAATTTTTAAATAATTTCCTTAGATTTTATAATTTAGTTTTCACTTATAATATTTTACTAACTATTCTAAGCAGATTCATGATAATGTGAAAACAATTTCATCTAAGTAGAGATAATTACATGGACATAAATTAATTAAAGTATTGTTGGTATTTTGGAACATTGATGGCGTAATGTTGGAGACTTCATAACTGAATGGTCATTAAACTTGTCTGGTAATCAAGAGGTTGTGAGTTAAAAACCGGGTAGAAACGATAGGATTTAACATCAGGGTAAAAAATTAATTACTTTATTTATGCTCTACTATATTTCATGTTGCAGGAGTTTGAGTCCTTTTTTTTACTTTGCCTGAAAAGTATTGTGGAATTTTCGCTATTTTTCTGCTTTGTAAAACTTTCATAATCTCCCCAGACAGATTTTTTAAACTTGCCTTGCCGCTATACAAGTCAAGGATCTCTCAGTCAAACAGAGTTCTGAGTTCAGAATTGTGCAGAGCTTACAACTGTACTTCGTTCTTTGCGTTGAGTTAATAAATTAGATTAATCGTACTTCCTGTGTATTTTTGTGTTCCACATTAAGCCCTAAGTGACAATATTTATTTTTTAATTTTTATTGTAAAAATTTATGGGCATCTTCTTAACGTTTGATGATGTTCTGAAAACTGCCTATACTGTTCTACATGAGGTGACATTATAGGTTCACCATAATCCTCTAATAGTCACCGGTAAATTTCAGATTCGGTTATATATTTCACCTGCAAAAATTGACAAACTCAGTGAATTTTTTTATGAAACCATCTTCCAAACTAGTCTCCATTTGTGTTAACCGTACAACCAGTACAGGAGACAAAAGCTCTGCATACTCGCAAAGCCCCATATATTACGATTGTCATACATTACTGATTTCTCCAGAATAGGTTAGTTTGGTTTGGTTTGGAGAGCTACGATCTACTGTTTTGCACAAGAGAGCTAATGAGACCGGGACCTACTGTTTAAGCCGATTCCAAACGGCTACGAACATCCATCCCATAAGCGGGATTTGAACCCGCGAACTCTGGTTCCGAAGAGCAGCGCTCTACCATTCTCTCCAGAATACACAAAACTCCATGTGTATAGACCTTGTAATCTTAATTCTTGATCATTCCTAATATTTTCATTATTTTTTTAAGCAGTTTTATAATGGGATGTATACCGAAGACATCGTCTGACTGCTTACCGAGAGAAAAGTTATGAAGGTTTTTAAAATGTAAATTTGTTTGAACGGTAGATATTTCGCTTAAATGATAGAGAAAAAGAAAAGCTTTTTTCTTTTTTATCTATGGGAGGTTAGTATTTATGATTGACAGGAAAATAATAAACTTAATTACTTTTTATATCTTCCCTCTAGCTGTTTCTAACTTCATGCATTCATGAATGTTATAATACATATTTTCGAGCATAATTTTTACACGAATTGCATTTATTTCACATTTTTTATATTTAATATTTTTTATATTTAATAATTTCACTTATATTTAAAATTTCTTTTTTGAATCTCTCCGGAAGAAATGGAATAGGAGATAAATTTTATCCTCCATTATTTTAAGAATAAAAACACCTGATATTTTCTTAGAGATATAGAAAATATTAAGTATCTTATGCTGCAAATATAAATGAAAATTTTATTTTCATATCGCTCTATATCTTCCATAATATTCATTGCCGGAAAAAAATAAATATAACTTTTAGACTGATATGTTGTAAGTATCCAAGTAGATATTGATATTTTCTAGCGGATATTCTTTTTTTCAAAATTTTAGAAAGTCTTTAAAACATCAAGAATTTTCTTGGTACAGAATACACTACCATTTAAATATTGTATTTTTTATTTCCATTGTTTATTTAAACAGATTTTAAAATATATTGAATTACTATTTATTGCGAGAAATATTAACAATTTTTTTTTCTCAAATGCAAATTGGTGTTCAACGTGTAAAAACTCTTCTAAGTTGTTTACAGGAAAATGATTTCCTTTCTATAAAGTGGATATCCTCTGAATGGTAAGAAATATTAATTTTTCCTGAAATGCGAATTAGTATGTAACTGGAAAAACCTTGTTTAAAATAATAAAGAGAAAGAAAAAATATGTTTTCCTTTTTATAAAGACGAAATTCTCTTTATGGGAAGAAATATTAACAATTTTTTTCTGAAGTGCAAATTGGTGCGTAACGGGTACAAAATCATTTAAAGTAATATACAAAAATAAAAAAATGTGTTTTAATTTCTATAAAGTGGATATCATCTTAATGGTGAGAAATATTAACAACTTTTTTTCTGAACCATAAATTGGTGTTTAACGGGTACAAACTCGTTTAAAGTAATATACAGCTGGAAAAATAATATCTCCCTTTCTATGAAGTGGAAATTCTCTATAGAATTTTATAGCATGGCATGAAACAAATTTCAATCCTTTATTACAGTTTTCATATTTTATAAATCAAAGTATTTTTTTCTGCAAGAGTTGTACGAAATTTTGTATCGTTAAATAGAAATAGAAAAATGGGATTATGGTAATTTTCTCATAAATGAAATAAAATATGTTTTATAAATTTCTATTTTTATATAAATGCTATCTGATCATACTTTTATAATGTCAATTGAACATATTAAATTTAACAATATATGTTCCAAAAAGTTTACTTAATAACTTATAGCTAAAATATTTAGTACAAATGGAATTAAAATTTTTTTTCAGCTTACTGTACTGAAAAATAAAGAATAATGATAAATCTAAGTAAATGCTTTGAAAACACTTATGATTAAGCTGAACATTCATGAAAAAGCTTATGATTTTTTATCATGCATGCAAATACAAAAAATTTTAAAATTCTATATATCTTAGTTTAAAATTAATTTTTCAAGCAAAGTTCGAATTAATAATTTTTGATAACTGTAGTTTAAAGTTTAAAAATGTGTGTATACTCTTTAAACGCTTTAAACTGTAAACTTGATTCTGATAGGCATATCAATTTTTTCAAGAAAAATATTGCCAAAATTCCATTTCATCAGATAAAATAAGAAGTAATAATGAAATTTTTAAACATTTAGCAGCTGTCTTTTCCCCTGTAAGGAAAAAACGTCAATCGTAGTGGAAAAACAGTAAAAGTAATAACTTAATTTATTTTTTATATTTACCTTCTACCTATCTATAATTTCCTGAATTTATACAAAAATTATCAATGTGTCTTTTTCTATGTCAATGGTATTATCCTATAGATGCCTAATTATTAACATCTATTGCCTTTTTCTCCATGCTACATTTATTTTTACACATCTCAGCAGAGTTGGAGGTCGTATAAATGTATTTCTTAAGAGTTTTAAGCATCAAAAATTTCAAGCGTCAATAAGTTAATTTATAAGATATCCAAATTATTCTTTTGCATCTTATTCTATAGAAATTAAGGAAATTTTTTTATTCTTTCTACAGGATGGACTTTCACAATATATTGTACAGAAACAATTAAAAAAATATAAATTTTAAATCAATATATTATAGGCACTAGGGAAATATTAATACTTTTTTCTAAATTTTATAGCCCCTCAATATATTAAGTAATTTCGCATTGTGCAGAATATACCAGAATTTAAAATTTTTATTTCCTTGTAATTATTATTTACGTGGGCAGTTTTTATACAGAATTTTATACCTAAAGCCCTCATTTAACTTTTATCCATTGATTGCAAAGAAATTCTTTATAATTTTTGTTTCGAGAATTGTAAGTTAGCTTATATCAACAAAATTATCTTAAATAAATATAGAAAATTTGAAATACATTTCTCTATTATTAAATGAATAAACGTCATTTATAGTTTACAGGAAAAAGTGTATCACATTTTAGTTTATATTTCGCGTGCGGATGAATATCTCTAGGTTTCTAGATTCTTAAAATATTCCGTGTGCTCATTTCATAAAGATTTTAAAGTAAATTCCAAATGACTGTCATCTATTTTACTACTTTGACACTGTAGTTATATTTTTCTTATAACAACAAACTTCTATTATTTGGTTGTTTAGTTTCTAAAAACAAAATTTGTTTAACTATATATATATATATATATATATATATATATATATATATATATATATATATATATATATATATATATATATATATATATATATATATTTACTATAAGGCAAAGTTTTCCTCTCTATTTATTTAAATAAACTACATTTGTAGTTGACATAAAAGTAATAAAGTTACATTTTTAATACGTTGATGGACACTTGCGTCTATAGCAGTCAAAGTGAAGTTCATTACGTGGCATGACGGCAATAGCCGTCTAAAAGCAAAAGGTCGTTTTTAGACACTACGGCTATAGCAGTACAAGCGTGCATTTACGGGTGTACAAGTAGAAGCCTAAAACCATGTTTTGGAAACAATTTTTTAGGTTGAATTCCGTTTTCCACCTATTCGTTGTTCACACTGAAAATAATGTGGGATAATTATAAAATTATAATAATTTTTTTGTCTTTTATTTATTTTATGTTTGATTTAAGAACTAACTCTTTGTGTAAACTCCCAAGAATACGTTGTTGCATACAAAAAATTGCTTATTTGAGTCATTAAACCTGCCAGTTACATTTTTAATTTTTGCTGTTATAGCCGCCATCGTCTCATTCCTTATTGTCTAGAGTCTACTGACTCCATGAAGATTATAGCCGCAACTTATATAAAAGTGCTGAATTGATCAAAATTAAGTTAAGTAGAAAGAGTAAAACTATACTTCTAATATTCAAAAAATTAAAAAAACATATAGTGTTCCTTTTCAAACTTCTTTCCTACTGACCGTCAATGTGTTAATATTACTAATCTAACTATCTATAACTTCCTATATTTATTCAAACATTTTCGATTATATTAGAAGTTTAGAGTGAAATCCCAATTAATTACATCTAATGTTTCTTACTTTTTATATTAATTATACTTTTGTTACATTCATTTGTTACATTGCTTTATAACGAGCCTCAAAGATATTCGTCTCAAAGGTAGATAATGAAAACCATTTACCATATTTTAGTGAGTAAACGGCATTTGTTTTTTACAAAAAAAAATTTAATAGGAAAATCATTTAAAATTTTCTAATATTTCTCTTCTAACTATATCTATTTTACTACATACATGCAAAACATATCAATGC
>CM063508.1:18412936-18440436 GCA_032207245.1 Pardosa pseudoannulata
AAAAACTGTTGCATAGCTGATCCAATTTTCTTACGTTCCTTTGTAGAAATGTAATTAAAATAAATTTCATCATAAAAGAAATCAGTAAAAGAAGATACAAGTATATTCTTTTCTATCTGAAAAACTGTTGCCCATCTTATCCAATTTTCTTACTGTTCCTTACTAGAAATATTATTAAAATAAATTTCATCATACAAGAAATCAGTAAAACAAGATTCAACTATGTTCTTTCCTTTTATGTTTGAAATACTGTTGCACATCTTATCCAATGTTCTTATTGTTCCTTTGTAGAAATATTATTAGAATAAATTTCATCATTCAAGAAATCAGTAAAAGAAGATACAAGTATGTTCTTTTCTATCTGAAAAACTGTTGAAACATCTAATCCAGTGTTCTTACTGTTCCTTTGTAGAAATTTTATTAAAATAAATTTCATCATACAAGAAATCAGTAAAAAAGAGATACAAGTATGTTCTTTCCTTTTCTATTTGAAATACTGTTGCACATCTTATCCAATGTTCTTATTGTTCCTTTGTAGAAATATTATTAAAATAAATTTCATCATACAAGAAATCAGTAAAATAACATACAACTATTTTCTTTTCTTTTTTTATCTGAGAAACTGTTGCAATTGTGATCCAAAGTTCTTACTGATTCCTTGTTGAAATATAATTAAAATAAATTTCATTATACAAGAAATCACTTAAAGATGATATAAGTAGGTTCTTTTCTCTTCTTTCTGAAATACTGTTGCATATCTGATCCAATGTTCTTACTGATCCTTTGTTGAAATACAATTAAAATAAATTTCATTATACAATAAATCACTAAAAGAAAATATAAGTAGGTCCTTTATCTTCTGTATGAAAGACTGTTGAATATCTTATCCAGTGTTCTTACTTTTCCTTTGTAGAAATATAATTATAATAAATTTCATTATACAAGAAATCACTTAAAGATGATATAAGTAGGTTCTTTTCTCTTCTATCTGAAATACTGTTGCATATCTGATCCAATGTTCTTACTGATCCTTTGTTGAAATACAATTAAAATAAATTTCATTATACAATAAATCACTAAAAGAAAATATAAGTAGGTCCTTTATCTTCTGTATGAAAGACTGTTGAATATCTTATCCAGTGTTCTTACTTTTCCTTTGTAGAAATATAATTAAAATAAATTTCATCATAAAATATATCACTAAAAGAAGATATAAGTATGTTCTTTTCTTTTCTATCTGAAATACTGTTGCACATCTGATCCAATGTTCTTACTGTTCCTTTGTAGAAATATTATTAAAATAAATTTCATGATACAAGAAATCACTAAAAGAAGATACAAATATGTTCTTTTCTTTTCTATCTGAAATACTGTTGCACATCTTATCCAGTCTTCTTCTGGTCCTTTGTAGAAATATAATTAAAATAAATTTCATTGGACAATAAATCACCAGAAGAAGATATAAGTATTTCTTTTCTCTTCAATCTGAAATACTGTTACATATCTGATCCAATGTTCTTATTGTTCTTTTTTAGAAATATAATTAAAATAAATTTCATCATGCAAGAAATCACTTAAAGAAGATATAAATATGTTCTTTTCTCCTCTATCTGAAATACTGTTGCATATCTGATTCAATGATCTTACTGATCCTTTGTAGAAATATAATTAAAATAAATTTCGTCATACAATAAATCACTTAAAGAAGATATAAGTATGTTCTTTTCTCTTTTATCTGAAATAATGTTGAATATCTGATCCAGTGTTCTCTCCTTTCTAGAATTATAGAGTTTGTCTGCTTTCGGTTTTAGTCTTTGAGAATTTATGCTAAAATTTTAATGAAGAGTAATAAAAAGGAGTGATAACATACGGAGTTTTTGCTGGATCAAAATAATACATTAATGAAGCAATTCTAAGAGTTCTAAAGAAATTTGTCTTTCACATTTTGAGGTCACTTCCTACAATTTATAAAGTAATTGGAATTTTAAGATTTTTCTCGTAGAGTGTCAAGTTTAAACAGTTACCCATCGTAATATTTCTAGTCACCCCTAAATAGGCAAGGACGAGTGCTACTCGCAGTTACACAAGAACATGCTCTGGAGCTCAGAGGTGCCGTAAGTGTTCTAAACCAAATACAAGCAAAATTCCTTCAGATTATGAACAGAAAATTTGTATAACCCAAAATACATTATTATAAATTTAAAGTATGTATCGGAATTATTTGAAATATAATTTTTAAAAGAACTACAGATCTTTTTTATATTAGCATTCCGAAAACACAAGCATATGACACACACAAGTTGAAAACCTAAATCACATCTTTATATTTTCTCATTTTAATCAAACAATGATGCATTTTTGTCAGCATCTCATATCCTACCACAAACACTAAATAGAAATGCATCAATGTATATGCGCATGCACTAGGTCTTTGGAATAAGAAAAATTAAAATTATCTCTTTCTGTAGCACATCTTTATATTCCTTCATTTTAATCAAATAAAAATGTAATTTTGATAACATCTCTTCTCCTACCACAAACAATAAATAAAAATGCAACAATGTATACGCATACACTAGGTATTTGTATCCAGAAAAAATTAAAGTTATCTCTTTTTGAGAAAAATATTCAAAGAAAATTGAAGAAATGCATATTATTGGGATCTAGAAAACCTATACAAAATCTACTGAAAATTTAAGAAGTTTATTTCTATTGGGTGATTTTCTATGGAATGTTTTTATAACGCTCGGTCCTCGAATGTAACGTTTAACGAGAGTCCTCTTGGGTTAAATTATTTTAGTTAATTTTTCACAGCAATAATAGGCTAGAATACCTTTAGTCTAATCAATTGATCCCAATTATTAACTATCCATATTAAATCGATCCTATAAATTTATTCCTCCGTCATACATGATTGTTAATCCATGTCATATCTTGCGATTTTATTAAATATATTCATTATATACATTCAAATTGTATACATTGATAAGAATGCTGTAAACATGTAATTTGTATTGTATCTCTCCAAATTGGAGAGATATTGGCTGCTTGGCGAAGTTTTGGGACACTAATTTTTGGCGCCAAGTTTGGCGATATATCGACAAATTTGGTGACTTGGCGACATTTGTTGCCGACCCTCCTTTCTCTGGATTTTACTAGAAGCTTTTGGAAATTTCCAGAAACCTGAAAGCTATATAAAGGGGCCTTGAGTTCTCATAAAAAATTAGCAATAGAAGAAGGCCTTTGGCCATTCTTGGCAATGTTCCTTAATGTTTTTGTGTTGTCTTTATAAAAAATCAAAAAATCTACAAAATATAAGAAAAAATTTTAAAATACCTTAATGGCCATACATCATAATTCGTACCTTTACTGATATTTCTATATCGTTCCGACTTGGCTCTCCTCTCTCTGAGAGGTAGGAGCATATTATGCAAACCTCTCCAATAGAAAGTAACTCTGATATCATCACTATCAACACTTCTCAGACCTTGAAGGCATGGAGCATCCAGTAGGGTGCCTTTTCGAATTCAATTTCTGATTTTTATATCAATAAAAATGCTTACTTCAGGGATTTTGTACGGATGTCCCTGGTCGCAAAAATATCTGTTTTATTTCTATCCCTAAACTTTCTACTCTCTAGTTTTGTGTCATGAACTCACGAATCCACCTCCCTATCCCCCTTTCCTCTTTTCAGTTGTTTCATTTTCTGCTCTTTGTCATTTTATGCTTACTGTTAGAAATCTCTGGATTAGAGGGCTCGGCCCAGGCAATCCAGTTGACCTACCATCCTGAAGATCCTGAAGATCATAAAAAGTCAGTCATCGTTCAGATCTGGTGAAAATAGGACCTGTGTTAATGCTCTCCGTACTGCTCTGAAAAAGTTCGCCAAAAAGCTACCAAGTTTTATCGCCATCCGTTTTAATTGGGATTCATTTGGAGTGATAATAAATTGTTATTGTTTTTGTCTTAGCCAAAGTCAATCAACGAACTTTATGCGAGAATTTTGCAAACATATGCTAGAATGTCTTTAGTCTAATCAATCGATCCTAATTATTAATTATCCATATTAAATCGATCCAATAAATTCATTCCTCCATCATATATTATTGTTAATCGATGTCATATTTTGTGATTTTAATAAATATATTCATTATATACATTCAGATTGTATACATTCAAATTGTATACATTAATAAGAATGCTGTAAACATGTAATATGTATGGTATCTCGCAAAATTGGCGAGATATTGGCTCCTTGGAGAAGTTTTGGGAGACTCATTTTTTGCACCAAGTTTGGCGATATATCAACAAATTTGGTGACATGGCGACATTTGTTGCCGACACTTCTTTCTCTGGATTTTAAAAGAAGCTTGTAGAAATTTCCAGAAACCTGAAAGCTACATAAAGAGGACGTGAGTTCTCATAAAAAGTCAGTCCTCGATCAGATCTGGCGAAAGTAGGACTTGTGTTAATGCTCTCCGTACTGTTCTGAAAAAGTTCGCCAAGAGACTGACAAGTTTTATTGCCATCCGTTGTAATTGTGATTCATTTGGCGTGATAATAAATTGTTATTGTTTTTGTCAAACAATAAGCCAAAGTATATTCAATCAACGAACTTTACTCGAGAATTTTGCAAGAATATACTAAAATATCTTTAGTCTAATCAATCGATCCCAATTATTAATTATTCATATTAAATTGATCCTATAAATTCATTCCTCCATCATACATTATTGTATCGATGTCATATTTTGTGACTATATTAAATATATTCATTATAACAGGTCACTTTCCTCGGTTGAGGATCTTAACGGATAACCATACATCCATGAGAATAATATTGTAATAAAAACTGTATTTATAGAAATATTTCTGTAAAAAGAATGTTGTGTTATGTAATAACTAAAGTCATATGAAGGTAATGTAGATCACTAACCTTTTCATGGTTTGGGTCAGGAAAATTAGCAATATTTATTAACGGATTCGTTCAGGAGGCAAATTTGTATCATTCATAGGTTAAATTACACGCGAATTCAGTTTCATTAAAATTTAGATAAATGCTGCTTGAATGAACTCTTAGAGAGTAGCTTTTAAGTGATAACATGAGTATCAAGAACTCTATATAATACATTTCAAAACTTCATTTTTAAATTGGATGTTATTTATAACGGTACATCTATAAACTATTAATTTAAACATTACTTTAAGCATTGGAAATTTGTCAAATTTGTACAAATCACTAAATCTTAAAATCATGGGAAAATATTTTAAATATGTTTTATTTCATCAACTTATATTTTCTTTGTGTTGGAACCAATCGATGAGAATTAGTGAGAGTAAATTGAACATCTACTTAAAAGAAGGGAAAGTTTATTGATTAGTATCTGAAAACAGTAAAGGAGAAGAATTCTACTCAACTTTCAAAGTTACTTTCCCTTTAAAATCATTGCTTGCAAAGTAACTTGAAATGAATATATATTTAAAGTTTTATAACATTACATTAACATAATGTTGCATAAAGGAATACTGAAATCTCACACTCAGGTAGTTTGCCTTAATTAAAAACAGGCAGTGTTTTAAAACAAAAATAATAATAATGTATAATAATTCTTTACAGAGATATTCTTTAAAAAAACTTACGTTATTTTCATTTAAAAATTCTAGCAGTAGTGTTTTAATCCTTTTAAAACCTATACTTAATTTAAAGACCATTTTTTGAGTTGTTTTCCTTGAAATTATTTCCTTGATGACAGAAAAAAGTATTTTTAATTTTATCCTGTTAAGTGAATTTCAAGAGAAGTCTTAATAGCTGAGTTAGTGGGCTTCAAGTGCATTTACATTTAGAAACATAAAACAATACTGAATTTAATTGACACGTTTTAGGCCTAAATCAACATTTTACATTGTAGTAAATAACAAATTATTATTAGCAATTAAGAAAAAAGGCTGACACACACAAAAAAAACGTAAGGCATCTGTATTTAATTTTTCATCAAATCGGGGAAAACAACTTATCAGCTTTACACTGTAAACTATTATAGAGTTTGTAACCAAATATAAATCCACCTATGAAGTTTAAATGTTTAGTATACCAAACAAACTATTTGAAGTAAAGAAACAAGAAATAAACACGAATAAAATACTTTCATTCCGCTGAATTTAGTTTTTCAACAGATCTAAAATATAAACTTTCAGAATTTTCGTACCATCTCTGTTATCAGGAATTGGATCAAAATTAAAGTCACCTGAAAAACCTAAATTTAAAAAAAAAGGCATTACGGGAGATAAACTTTTTCTGAAATTTTTTTTTACCTTTATAAATACTTTAATAAGGGTCCTAAAAGCCAAAATGGAGGTACTTCTCTCATTTTCTTTCCTCTTAAGAGCGTTAACTTCTTAAAAGCCGCCAAATTCCTAATGTGTAGTCACCCCCATCCCCAGGCTTCAACTCTTTTAGCTTTTAAAATGGATTTAACTGTTAAAATAGTTTAGTCAGTTTTGTAAACCACGAAGCTATATTTGATCTCAAAGAAAACCTTTCATCACATGTTTGCAGTATTTCTATAGACACACTGGCTGTCAGCTGTAGAACATGCAATTTACGACTTCAAATTGTAGCTGAAAATGAAGGTTGTTAAGTTATAGATGCCTTGTTATAATAATTTTTAATTAGAATACATGTTGATTAGATGTATAATTAATCAAAAAACTCCCTCTGATGGTGAAATGTTGAACTAATTTTACTATTTGCTCAAACATATTCCAATAACGTTACTTTTTACCAATGCAGCAGACGATACAGGCATTATCCTAACGCTTTAATAAGGCTGCGAACGTGTTGCTTATTTAGCACCACCCTGGAGGCACATGAAGCTTAAGGTATGCTACGGAGGTGAGTAGCATTACCCCTTCTGGGTCCTAGTAATTTAGAACCAGAGGCCAAGCAGAAGGTCCCCAGGTTTGGCTTGCCACCCCCATAGGTATCGTTTGAGAACTTGGAGGACATTGTGACCATGAACCTATTTTACGTGCCTTAGTAACCTTTAGCGACCACGACGGATCTTAGGCCGGCTCCAACCCCAAACCCACAACCTTTCAATTACGAGATCGCTGCCTTTGCCGACTGAGCTATTGTGGCTGCCAATATTATTATTATATTCTACAAAACATATTATACCATTCTGAACAACAGTACTGTATACAAATTTAAAGTTACCAAGTTTAATTATGGACACTTTATATATTACCTTTTTTGTATCAAAGCTAAAATTATTTCAGGTTGGTAATATTTAAATAAAAAATTACGAGGCTTAAACTCATTAGTTGACTAAGCATTTCCATACCTAAGTAATAATCAGTAAAATAATTTAAAAATTTCCAGATGAAAATATTTTTTGCATAAACTGTGCAATTGTTGTAAATATATTTTACATATTATTAAAATTCAAACTTACTTTTCTAAAGTGTTTACTGTAAAACGATGGAACACATACCAGTATCATTTGAGATTTTACTTTCTATCATTATTTCAATTTGTTTTAACTAAATCAAATGGATTTTAATTTCTCATTTTATAAAAATTAATTCACTCACTCAATAGCAGACAATTAGTTACTTTTCAAGTTTTTTTACAAGTGAAGCCTGTTCCAAAAAATGAAGCATTCAACGACGATCGTCTTCAATTGCTTACGATCTACAAATATGCATAAACCATTAATCTTACTTATCGTAACATGAAATAAGTGTTAGAAAGATGTATTGCCCTAGCAAAAGTACCATCTCCACTATTATTTGCATAAATAAAAACTGATTTACAAAGAGCATTTTTTATAGAGAATAAGTAGTCATTGGAGAATTTTTATATGAATTTTTGTTCATTTGCTTTTTAAAACAAGAATATAAATTCTAATGCATGCAGTATTACATTCTAAATGATGAATTATTCTTTTAAACTGTTTTACATTAATTCTGAAGTTTTCTTTACTGAGAAAATTGTAGAAATATTATCATATTTTCTTATAGCCATTAGCATAGTTTTGAGAAAACATTATTTTGAAGAATGGGCGATTTAGAAAAATGTTTTCTACTATAATATTTTTTTCTCTAATATTTTCCTTTTATGAGTAAAATATATTTTACGTCTGAGAAATATATAACAAATTTTAAAAGGCTTAGTAATGCATGAAATATTAGGAATTATTTTCTTATCATCATAAGGAATTTTAATTCCACACTCTATAATCTAAGAAACTGTTAATAAAATCCTCAGGCTCCAAACGTTTTGCTTTTAGATGATACAGGATTGATAGCTACTTCATTCTTGGTTTACTATATTGCATTATGATCTATATTTCCTCTTCATTTCAAGAATTCATTTCTAATGCCAATATTAAAAATGATAGTTTATCCGTGGTATTCCAAGATTTAAATTTATAGACTCCTAAGTTTTAAAACTCATATTAACTCAAATTTAAAAACTCATAAACTTTTTAAGATCATTTTTCTAAGAACTATAGTCTTCTGAAACTATTTCAAGGGCACAGTACCGTTATTATAATTATTAAATATTTATTCTTGTTTTATTGAAATTATTTAGTATTGATTTGATAATTCTTGTATTTCCTTTGATGGATGTTACAACAGAAATATAACGCTAGTAGTGGATTTCAATTAAAATACTTGTTCTTAATTGTATAATTAAAATGAAATAATTCATTTATTTAACTTTCCTTCATACATATTTTACAAGAGCTTTTAATTATAATGCTTTGAAATTTAACACAATACATTGTTTTTCTTTAAAAGGTTTATATATCAAATTTTCTGTAAATCGTAACTCAAGATTTATATAAGTATTTTACTATTAAACAGTTAAAAGATTTAATGGATATATTTTTAATTTTAATAAGGGATTAAAACTCATTAAAATAACTGCAAATATCATTCTTATTCTATTTAATAGTTGTCATAACGTTCCATTTATTTAATTTTAATTCTGTTCCATTTAGTTTAGTTTAATTCTATAAGCTTCCCTTAAAATTCCCTGTTTCTAACTTTCCTGCCATGCTCCCAATCATTAAGTTGGTGAGTTGAAAAACGTATTTTTTATCTAATTAGTCTCTCTGGATATTCAATCAGATGACATCACACATACCAGGAGCGTCACTTGGCCTTCTCCTTGGCGAGTGCTGCGTTGCAATAGTTTTATAAATTCTCCCTTTTCAGGATATGCAAAATGATATTTTATTCGTGGTATTCAAAGATATAAATTTATAGTCTCCTAAGTTTTAAAACTCATATATTAACTCATATTTAAGAACTAATAATTTTAATGAGGAATTACAACTCATTAAAATAACTGCAAATATCATTCTTATTCTATTTAATAGTTATCATAAAGTTCCATTTCCTTAATTTTATTTCTGTTCCATTTAGTTTCCATTAATTCTATAAAGCTTCCCTTAAAATTTCCTGTTTATAACTTTCCTGATATGCTCCCAATCATCAGGTTGGTTAATTTTTTTATAGCGTAAGCCGCTCTGGATTTTCAATCAGATGACATCACACATACCAGGAGCGTCACTTGGCGTTCTCCTTGGCGAGCGCTGCGTTGCAATTGTTTTATAAATTCGCCCTTTTTATGATATGCAAAATGATATTTTATTCGTGGTATTCCAAGATTTAAATTTATAGTCTCCTAAGTTTTAAAACTCATATTATGTTTCGAATTTAAGAACTCATAAACTATTTAAGATCATTTTTCTAAGAACTATAGTCTTCTGAAACTATTTGGAGTGTATAGTACAGTTATTATGATTATTAAATATTTATTCTTGTTTTATTGAAATTATTCAGTATTGATTTAATTTCCTTTGAGGATACAACTGAAATATAACTCTAGAAGTGGATTTCAATTAAAATACTTGTTCTGAATTTTATAATTG
The DNA here is from genome assembly GCA_032207245.1 of Pardosa pseudoannulata. Taxonomy (NCBI): domain Eukaryota; kingdom Metazoa; phylum Arthropoda; class Arachnida; order Araneae; family Lycosidae; genus Pardosa; species Pardosa pseudoannulata. The sequence goes on from CM063508.1 coordinate 18,422,881, forward strand.
TAATGAAATAAATCATTTATTTGAATTTCCTTCATAAATAATTTTTAATAATAATGCTTTGAAATTTAACACAATACATTGTTTTTCTTTAAAAGGTTTATATATCAAATTTTCAGTAAATCGTAACTCAAGATTTATATAAGTATTTTACTATTAAACAGTTAAAAGATTTAATGGATATATTTTTAATTTTAATGAGGATTTACAACTCATTAAAATAACTGCAAATATCATTCTTATTCTATTTAATAGTTGTCATAAAGTTCCAGTTCCTTAATTTTATTTCTGATCCATTTAGTTTCCATTAATTCTATAAGCTTCCCTTAAAATTCCCTGTTTGTAACTTTCCTGCCATGCTCCCAATCATCACGTTGGTGAGTCGAAAAACCTATTTTTTTTATCGCATAAGCCGCTCTGTATTTTCAATCAGATGACACCACACATACCAGGAGCGTCAATCGGCATTCTCCTTGCCGAGGGCAATAGTTTTATAAATTCGCCCTTTTCATGATATGACATATCCCCACTCCACACATTGGCATATTTTAGTCCTACGTTTGGCTGTTTTCCACAGTGCCGCCACGCCACTGGAATGCTGATGAATTTTTCAGCCATCAGCGGTTGCCACCGTGCTGCCAAGCTAGACTCTTCAGTTGGAGACTGAAACTGGCGGTTCTCATCCGGACAGACAGGATGGAGGAGAGAGAGAGATATGGATCCCGTTTAGAGAAGAAGAGCTCGGAGTTCCGTCCTCCATAATTGTCTTGTTTTTTTAGTCCATTTTTGTTTTCTCCTTTCTTTTTATTAATTTTTATCTTTCAAAAAAAACTCCATCAATTGACTTCTATTATTATTTTTTAATTTTATGTTAATATCAATAAAATCCATCAATTCAGTAACTTCTCCTCTCCTTTTTTGAATGCCTATTGTTTTTTACTTTAAGATTTAAACTTAAGTTGGTGAAAAACCAAATTAAATTTATATATTAAATATCGGGTTAAGGACATAAAGCGTATTTAAACTACACATCACCCACTCAAATAATATATTTTTTATCCTCTTTTCTGTCGGTTTCTTTTTCAGGTACAAACCTTTTTAGGTTTTGCTCGTACACGTACCCATTGGAAAACCCCAACCTTCTTCTACAAAAATAGTCGTTAAAACTCTAAAATTTGTCAGAAATTAACCAGCAGCGTATTTCTCTAACTCCAATTTTACGGTATTGATTTCCCTTCTCAGAATTAACAATTTCTCTTTATATTTCTAATACTATTGTAGCATCCAGTACATGAAAGGCCTTAGGCTATATTTTTAATAAAACCACGTTTAGCAAGTACAAAAATTATCGTCGCATATAAAAATCTCCTTCTTTTACGTGAGCAACAAATTTATCGCGAATGCATTTGACATTAACTTCCACTGTAAGCACTTCTTTCTGCAAAATAAATTTTCCGCTGGTTTTCTTTTCGTAATTTCCTGAGAAACATTTGGACAATCTAGGAATGAAAAAGATTTTCAGGTCGTTAACAGTTGCGTTTTTCAAATTTATTCCTATTTAAAATGTTTTGGTACGTGAGAAAGAGTTAATGGATATATTTTTAAATCTTAATTAGGGATTTATGTTTATATTAAAATAAATGCAAATATTATGCTAATTTTAAATCTGAATTTTGCATCTTTGATTAATTTGCTAGTACAGAAATACACTTCATTTTCTAATGTACATTATACTATATTAATGAATTTTAATGGGTTTTTTATTGTTTTTGTTACTAATGCCATTTGGACAAACAAAGCACGTGGGTCGAATGCTACTCAAATTAAGGCGAAGGAGTGTTCTGAAAAGCACTGTTATATTTAAAGAACGAATTAAAAAAACAACTTTGATTCGAGTGAGTTCTCGTAACTTAGAAGAAGTGTTCAAGCAAAAAATCCCCAGGCTTGATCTGCCGTTACAAGATGTATTGTTTGGCAACTTGGAGGACATTGTGATCCCTAACCTATGTTACATGTTCCAAGAGCCTTTGATAAACACGAGGGAACTTTCAGTGGCTTGATCTCGAACTAACACCTTATCCCAGAACTTATTTTAATAACTTAAGGGGCACTGTGACCTTTCAAAAAATCATTTTAATTTAAGATTTACAGTACACATTGTAAGTGGTTTGCTTACAATACATTTTAATTGGTGCAGAATCTAGTCTAGAGTAAAGAAAATTAAAGTTAAAGTAAGCTAATTGCTTTGTAGTAAAGTGGGATTGAACTGTTCATTTAAACAAAATTGTAAATTGTAAATTGTTTATATATTTTTAAAGTATAAATGAGTTTGTCTGATTTGTTTTATTTAATTAATATTTATAATAGTAAATTTTATAATTTTACTCATACTTTAAGTAATAAAAAATGAAATTGGATTTTATTTCTATATTTTTTCTTTCTTTAAAGAGTCAGTTACTAATTCCATACACAGTACTGTTCTGTACTTTATAGTTTACATCTTTTATTTATTGTTTTATACCTTGTTTAAAATATCGAAAACTTGTATCTTAAATGAAAAAAATTAGCAGTTTTAATCGATAGAATTTCAAAAAAAACCACTCAGAAAATTCCAATTGAATTATCAGTTTCTAAATAGAAAGCACATATAAATGAAATGATATACGTGAATGAATTTTGAAGTAGATATGTAAGAAAATTGTACAACAGAGCTTTTTATGCTACACAATTTTAGAGTAACGTGTCTACTTAAGCACACTGATACAAACGAAAACACGAAATCGATACAAAATAAACCATTCTAAAGCCAGATCATTTTCTGGAATATTTTATATCTAATACATGTGACAATACAGACACATACCTTTGGATAAAATACGATTACAAAGATGGTATACATTTAGCATCAATCGAACAGCACGTATAACTTAAATAATGCTAAGGACGCAAGAAGCATTGTCCCCCCTGGGTCTTCGAAAGTTAGAAGTAGGGGACAAATGGAAAACATCTCAATCTTGGCTTACCACTTTCGTAGGTATTGTGTACACCAACTTATGAGGTATACAAACACATAGGGCATAGCATTTCATTACTAAGAACCGCGGGTTCATATCCCGCTGCAGTCAGGGATTTCCGAAGCCTTGCAGAATTGTTTTGGTTTGTCTGGTTAATCCTATGGTACATTATTTTGCTAATGAGACCGGCTAATTAGTAATGAGACCTACACTCAAGAGCCAAAACTTTATGATCACCCCTACATTTTGCAATGAACTAGCCTGGATACAATTTCGACCTGATGACGTGAAAGTGGTTTTTAACTGCTGCTGAAGAGTCAGAAGAACCATTCTTTCACTTACTACTGTGTGTTATGGGAAAGGCTGCGTATCTAAGCGATTTTGATAGAAGGCAGATTGTAATGGCTCGAAGGCTCGGAAGAAGTATTTCAGTAACTGCACGACTCCTGGGTTGTTCGAAATCTACAGTTGTTAGTACTTATGCAAAGTAGATGAATGACGGTGAAACCAGCAGTAGACGACATAGTATTGGACGTCCAAACGTTATAAAAAAATAGATCTTCGAAGACTGTCTCGCATAGTGAAGAAAAACCGGAGCCAGACAGTGGCTCAGCTGACAACCCAATGCAATGCAGGTCTAAGTAGAATAGTATCGGAACACACTGTTCAGCAGACACTGTTGTATATGAGGCTACGTAGAAAACGTCCCACTCGTGTGCCTTTGCTGACCAAGCGTTATCGCCAACTGCACCTACGCTGGACCCGGGAACATCGCGACTGGTCCATGAAAATGTGGGAGAGAGTTGACTGGTCAGATGAATCACGCCCCGTGTCACAAGGCTAAAATTATGTTGTTGGATTGGTTCTAGGAACTTGATGCTGAATTCCAGTCAATGTGTTGGCCGCCTAACTCACCGGATCTCAATCCGATAAAACACATTTGGGATGTCATGAGACTGCAGCTCAGAGTTCAAAGACCACCAATTCACAATATCTTTGAGTTGACTAACCGTTGCTTAAAATCTGGTACAATCTGTATCCGGTCATCTACCAAGGACTTGTGGCATCCATGCCAAGGCTGGTTGAAACTCTGTTGCCTGCCAAAGGTGGGCCATCTCGTTATTGACAAGTAGTCATAATGTTTTGGCTCTTGAGTGTATATCTACTGCTTAAAATCGATTCTAAACAGCTACGAGCATCCATTCCCGCAGTGACATGTGAATTCAAGAACTGCCGTACACTTAAGAGGAGCGCTCTACCAATTCGCAATATCATTCAGAATTAAATTTAATCTCTAGATTCTGTCCCTACTGTATATTGTGTTTAAAAATTTGCCATATTGTACTCAATCGGAGAAAATATTTTTCCTGACCTTATGCTCTAAATCTCAATTTTTTAACTCGAGATAAAATGTTCTACTCATTTCTTAGAGTGCTGGGAAAAATTTAAAACATTCAATTCATTTAATAAAAACACCTAAAATATGCATTTTACTCAATATATTTATTTAAGATAAAAGATTCTTGCTATAAAATTATTATCATTTTGATGACATAATATAATTTATCAAACATTTTGCACAACATTTCGTTATTCAGCTGTTTTGTGTGATATATTGTACTAAATTTTAATCAGCCACAAAAGCATTTTAATATTCAATTGCCAAAATATGAATTTCCTTCGAAATACAAAACTATTTTCTAAATTTTTAATTTTCGCAGTAGTAATTGTTTCATTATTTTAGTATTTGGCACAACTACATTTTTTTTTATTTATAATAATTATTTTTATTTGAAAAATTTCCCTCCTTTCAAAAGATTTTTTCTTTATTATAATGATTTATTTACATTTTAAATAAATCTGGATCAGCTTAAAATATGAAGGCCTGTAAACATCGGCCTTAGACATAGTTTCTATCACCCTTTATGTATATACGAACTAAAAATTCTTACATATTAGAATTATACTTTCTCATAAATACAAATATAGAAGAATATCAATATTAAATATAAAGTTGTTTACAACTGTGTTCGTATTTAATCACTAGCAATTATTAGTATTAATATTTTATTAATATATATTTTTTAATTTAATATGAAGGCTTATAAACATTGGCCTAAGTTCAATTAGCACTGTAAATTTCAGAATTCAAAATTTTTCATAGTTTCTATCATGTTTTTATGTATGTACGAACGAAAAGTTCTTACAAATTAGAATTATACATTCTCAAAAATACAAATATAAAAGAATATCAGTATTAAAAGGAAAGTTTTTTCCAACTGTGTTCATTTTTAATCAATATCAATTATAAGTATTAATATTTTATTAATATATATTTTTTTAATTTAATCTACATCAAATAGTTTAAATATTTGATCAACAGCTTTAACTATTTCATACGAAGTTTACTAAAAATTACTAATATATCATCGGCATAGTATTTGCAGTCTCATTTATGTGGTAATTGCAGAAGAAATATGTTATTTTTTAAAGTTATTTTATAAATTAAAACGTTTTATAATAAATTAAATATTTTATCATTCAAATGAAAAGAAAAATGAAAAAAGTCTTATATTATTTCGATTCAAAGAATAAAAAATTATGAGTAACTAAAAACCTTTTAAAAAATCATTTTAAACTTCCAAAATTTAGCAAGTAATGGTGAACATGGTTCTGTCATATTAAGAATTTTATTTTTATTAGTAATATTGGGTTAAAACTTTAACTGGTTATTTGGGAAATTATTTGGGGACGATTTGCAATGATATCCAAAATAACAACAAATTATTCAATGCTGAGATTATGAAACCTTTGTCATAGTGTAAAAGTATGTTAAGTAACTGATGTAAAACATTACAAAAGTAATAAAAACTAAAATATTTTCACGTTTTTATGACTTTCTTGTGAATGTACATATCTCTTTCAACAGAGAAATATTCTTTAGTATTAGAATGATACGTTCTCATAAATACAAATATAAAAGAATATCAACATTAAAGGGTAAAACATATCATTTATCAGTATCAATAATTTATTAATAAATATTTTTTAATTTAGTCTACTTCAAATATTTTAAATATTTAATTTAACAACTTTAGTATTCCAATAACTATGTATGGAAGCGAGTGTTAAACTAAGCACAAATCTGAGGAAAATAAGCTATTAACCCATATTGGAACTGTCCTATAAACAGGACAGTAAGTAAAATTCCATTTAAAAATAAAGTTATAAATATTTTCTAAGTGGATTTTATTTTAACATCTTTAAAATAAACATACTTTAGCAAAGTAACAAAAAAAACTGAGAAATCAAATTATATTGTATTGTAAACTTTATTTTCAGCAACCCCTTAAAAATTGCCATATTTTAATCTTTAATTTTATACTTAATATTAATTTTTTTCAAACATTGTGGAGGTTATTTGTAGTTTAAAGACAGAGCTCATAATGTTGCTGAAAGTTTTTGTTCAAAAATATATTTTACGCGTGTATTTTGTAAGTATAAAAAAGTTGCCCTAAAATTAGGATGACTGTCCAATCCCAATTATTTTCCCACAAATTCGCTATTGCATAAGTAGCGTTCGTTCTTTTCTTATCTTTCACTATAAGATATTTTGGAAGGCAGAGTTACAAGATGTTCATTAAAAAAAAACCTGTAAATTTCGGTATAAATTATGGAAGTTAGCATCTTGCAACGGATATCCCTTTTTTTACTATCCCTTACCAAAGATGCCAGTTCAAGAACTGCAAGAGAAATCCAACAACAGTGCGCTTAAAATGTAATGTTGGACTTTGCATTGACTATATCCCGAATTTCACATATGAATTACCATAATTCAATGTAAGTGATATTCTTTAAAGTTTAGTAGTGTATTGGACCGTTGTCCTATTCATAGGACAGCTAATTACTTAAAAAATAAAAAAATATATTTTTGAAAATTTTGGTTTTATATGCTTAGTTATATCATATTAATGATATGGATGAAGTTTTAATAACTTACAGAAATATTTAGTTGGTGTGGTACAATATGGGTTAATATTTGAATGAAAAATACTAAGAAAAATATTTGGAGCTGTTAAAGAAAATAATGTAGAGAGAATCCATTATAATCATGAACTATACTCTAAATTCGGACAACCAAATATTATGAAAACTATAAAGATCTATCAATTACGGTGGTTGGGATACATTTATAGATGCAATGACTTAAACCTAACAAAAAAATTTACATTTCAAAAAGTTGAGGGACAAAGGAAAAGAGGTAGACCAAACACCGGTTGGATACACTGGTTGAGAAAATGCTACATGAAATTGGAGTCAACCAGTGGAGAATTGTGAAGGCGGATAGTTCCAGATGGAAGAACTTTTAGAGACAGCCTTGGCCTACAGAAGGATGTAGTGCTAAAGAAGAAGAGGAAAAAGTATTCCTTAAAACCTATATACTTCACACGAGATTTGAAGAATACTACTATATCATCGTCATAGGTTTTGAAGACTGAAAGATATTTCATGAAATGTTATTTTTTAGTTATCTTATAAACTAAAATGCTTTATAATAAATTAAATATTTTATCATTCAAAGGAAAAAAGATTAAAAAAAACAATTTTTTTAATTATTTCGATTGAGAGAAAAAAATTGTGAGTAACTAAAATCCTTTTTAAAAAAACTCACCTTTAAATTTGAAATTCTATAAGTACACATTTGTGTGTCATATAAAGAACTTTATTTTTATTATTAATATTCGGTTAAAACTTTAACTGGTTAGTTGGGAAATTATTTGGAGACTATTTGCATTGATATCCAAAATAACAACAAATTATTCAATGCTAATATTATGAAACCTTTGTCATAGTGTAAAAGTATGTTAAATAAACTGATGAAAGTAATAAAAACTAAAATATTTTTATAGTTTTATGCCAATACGTACGTAATATTGTCACGAAGATTCGAATGAACACACCGTTTAACTTAACAGAAGAATTTATTGAAGCTAAGTAGCAACTCGCAACTTCACAAGATCGAGAAGTTGCCTACACATATGTATCAGCTTTCATACCCGAACAGAATATTCGAGAAATAACTGATTTACATATTAAAGAAAGATCTAGAATGTTCAAGAACAAAAGGAAACAATAAATAACATTTATAAATCAAAAACCCGTACTTTGGATAAACCGCCATGGCAAGCATCGAACCCACAATCTTCGGGTTTGGATCGCGTGCTTTGACCATTCGGCAACTGAGCTCGCTGACTAAGCTTCTTTATGCGGCAATATGTACTTATACAATACAATACAATACAATACGTAATATGTACATATCTCTTTCAAGAGAGAAATATTCTTGCGTATTCGAATGATACGTTCTCATAAATAGAAACATAAAAGAATATCGGCATTAAAAGGTAAGCGGTTTTCTATTGTATCCATTTTTTATCAATATCATTTATCAGTAGCAATAATTTTTTAATAAATTTTTTAATTTTGTCTACTTCATACTACTACTTAAGTACACATTTGCGTGTCATATTAAGAATTTTATTTTTGTCAGTAATATTGGGTTAAAAATTTAACTGGTTATTTGGGAAAATTATTTAGAGAGGACTTGCAATAATATACAAAATAACAATAAAATATGCAGTGCTCAGATTATGAAACCTTTGTCAGAGTGTAAAAATATGTTAAATAACTGATGAAAGTTATTTCAAAAAGTAATAAAAACAGGAAAAGATATTATTAAAATCCTCATGAAATAATATTAATATTAAAGTTTGTATACACTATAACTGTTTAACTGTTTGGTTGTGAGCCTTATGATTTACTGTTGTGCTACACGATGGCTTTTATTTTAATAAATTTAAATTTCTTCTTATATGATTGCAGAAAGTATGCATACAAGAAAAATGTGAAAGAAAAACATACATGGAAAATGGAGATTAGATTTAAATTGAATGAATTGTTCAGAACTTTAAAACAAAAAAATTACAACTTATTCCATTTGAATTCTTTGTTTAAATAATTTCCCCGGGTGTCTACAGCAGAAATGCGCTGTTAAATTGAGCTAGTTACAAAACACAATACAACATAAAATTCAGAAAAATAATCTAGGGCAAAGCTAGGAAACTTCAAACAAAGCTTTAAAATTTAAATAAAATATATTGAATTTCTTAAAATTCTATGATATCTTCAATATCATTTTACAAATACGAATTTTAAAACGTGGAAAAAATATGTCTCTTAGTCAATTTAATAATAAGTATTTCTCGAAGTCTTTGAATGTATTTTTAAAATTTATTGTAAAGCGGGGCTAAAAGCAAATATTATTTTCTCTTGTGCATTAAAGTTTAATAACTTCTGTAACATTTTATGAAAATGATTTCCGAGAAAAGCTTCTGCATTCAATAAAATGAGAGATAACCATGGGCAATTGATAGATATTTTACTTCAAATTACATGCATATATATATATATATATCTATCTATATATATATATATATATATATATGCATTAGAAATTCAAACATTCGGTATTAAAAGCAAATGCTATAAATTATGTTTTTCAAGTGCATCAAAGTACATAAAACATTTCGTAAAAAGGTATTTCTTAAGAAGTTTTTTAGTTACAATTTTTATTACAAAATTATTTTGCTTAACAACTTAATACGTTCTTATTTAACCTGACAACGTATTTTACATTATCTAAAATGGAAGTAATAGTTCTTACAGTATTTGATTTCATCAAATATTTATTTCAGTGTGTGAAGGAATTAAAATATATGATAAAATATTTTGTCACTTCAAATTTCGCTTTATAAATACGTCACTTAATTAGTAACATGTGTAATCTTACAATTTTTATAAATTTTCTAGAATGATCTTGATTTTAGGTGAAATAATTGCAAATAATTTTGGCAAAGCTGAACCATATTTTAAGATGGCAATATAAATGAAGAAGGGGGAACTCGTAGATGTCAATAAATTATAAGCTATTTAGTTTATAGAAATTTGTTCCGTAAATTCAGGGGAATTTCATCTGACTGTTGCACTAATGACCGCAGTCCGGAGAATCAATTTTCTCATAAGCAATTGATAATGTTTCAAGAGCTTCTCTCTTTTCACTCAATCTGTCACAAGTGTTGCAATGAAAACATTGGTATATGGGAAAACTTCATTTAGACTAGCACAAAACTGATTGCAATTTTTGAAGAGGGGATTCATTTATCCCTCAATAGAAATAATAATTAAAAATACCCTGAATGAATAAGATCTAACACAATATGGTTTTTGAAAAAGTTAAGAAAAAACTTGGAGAAAATTGTTGAAAAGATCCTACAGTTTACAAGACGTTGCACAGTTGTTGCTTTTAGCTTCAAACCTATCATAACTGCCTTGTTTCTTACTTGAACAATTTCCAGATACTCTTCGCCCCAAAGAGTGAAACCTATGCAAAAGTGGACAAGTAATGGACAGCAAATATTTAGAGCATATCTAGCAGTCAACGGAAGCTTTTATGTCACACGATGTCACAAAGTTTCTTTCATTTCTTTGTCGGTGCTTTCACAAACCCGAAGACACATTTGACACATTCCAAAAGATCGGGTGTGAGGCAGAGCATTACTGGAACACTAGTGATGCTTTTCCAATTGTTCGGCGTTTAGAAACGATGTCCGATACTCCGCTTTTCAAGCATTCGTCTTAACACTGACTCAGATGGACGTGACACTTTGTTTCTATAAGCTGTATGAAGGTCTGACATTTATGTCAGTGTGGTGTATCGTCAGACAAAAAATGCTGAAAAGTCAATACTCAAATTTCAAATTCTACACTGTCTACCAATAAGTATTTGGACACCTATGGAAATGACGATATGTGCGGTCCTGAGGTCCTTCAAGGTCTCCGCCGGAATACATCGTGTCGGAAACAGCATCGGCATTAATCGCATTCAAGATGCCACGCAATTCAGAGCTCTCTGATTTCGAGAAAGTTATAAATACCGGATATCATAAATGTGGCCGATCTTTAACCCTCCCAGTGAAACACATCGAAGAAAAAAAGTCTCAAAAAATACGCTAAAGGTTTACTGTGACAGTGGCCAAAACGTTCTATGATTTTTTCCTTCCCCCTTTGTCGAATAGAATGGAATACGGGAAATCCATCCTCATTACTGTCCCTTTACTTCCAGTAATAAATAGATGTTATAGATTGTTAATTTTTAATACACATAAAGCTCGTAAGCCCCGAAGATCATCCCAAAAGAAATAATGGATTCTAAAAGTACAAATAAAATATTCTTTGAGAGACTTATTTATATTTTGTTACGAAAGTCATCGAAGATATTTAAGTGGTGCAATTAGAGATACATCTGTTACCGCAAACGAAATACTTCGAAATAGAGATTTACAAAGCCATGAAAAGCTTTCAGCGTCTTTGTGCCTCAGGGGCTAGGGGTGCATCTCTCAATATCAGTCAAAGAGGGGTGCAGTTCCTAAACAATCTACCTGATCCTCCTACCGCAAAACTCCAAGCTGAAAAGCACTGGCAAAAATGTACATTACATCCATTTTCAGAGCCTTTTTGAAGGTCAAAAATTGTACGTTTTGAAGACTTCATCGGTTTGGTGGAATTTTACGTGCAAACCGCTTAGAGGGTTAAGGGACATATCTAGCGATCTGAAGTACACAAACTTGACAGTGGCCTATGTGATTCAGAAGTGGAAAATGAGCGGGAATTGTCGGAATGTGCCCCGAGTAGGCAGACCAACGAAACTTGAAGATAGAGACCGACGAGTGCTGTTCAGAGAAATTCGGAAGAACTGCACCCAACCGATAACCCTCATCAACGATTAATTTTTAACTGGTATTCGGGAGTATTTTTTTCAATGAATACCATCCGTAAGGAAGCACAGCTGCTTGGATTTCATAGTCGTGCTGCTACCCAAAAGCCTTTGATTACAATGTCTAGCCAAGCTGCTTGTTGTAGTAGTTTTACGAGTTGGACCCCTGTTACTTTCAGGACGACAATGCCAGTTGTCCTGCTTCGAGGCTAACCAAGGCTTGGTATGGTGCCAATAGAGTTCATCGAATGGACTGTCCTGCCCAGAACCCAGACCTGAACCCTATCCAGAAACTTTGGGACGAGTTGGATCGCCGAATTAAGGGGTGCACTACCTGTTCAAGATCGGTGAAGGAAATTTTATGTCTACTCCAAGCCGAGTGGAAGACAATACCACTAGCTGTAATACAAAGACTTGTGGAAAGTGTGCCTCGGAGTGTTCACGCTGTAATTGCCTCTCGTGGACGCTCTACCAGCTATTGATTTTCAATAAAGTTAGTTTTTCTTTTCTATCACAGGTGTCCAAATACTTATTGGTAGATAATGTATACAGGCCTTTGACTTGCTCAAACGAGTTACTGATATATCAGACACTACGACAATAACCACAACTGACTACCAGGTGGTGCTGACCTAGAAGACACTCGGTATGGTTACTTCAGTTCATCCCGGAAAGTAAAGAAAACCAAATACATGCAACTCCCAAGGGGGAGAATAGAAAATATCATTCGGTTACCTCATAATCATAAACCTCCTACATATCTAAATTATGTACACCCCAGACGAATACTGCCTTAGGATTGAATTATTGTACAGCTGTTATGAGTTTTAAGAAATCTCCTAAATTTTTTTACTAAATTAAATTAAAACAAACATAAAACGTTTACCACCACTTTCTGCTATTTAAACAAAATCAATTGTTTTTAATTTTTTGACAAATTCCAACAAGATTAACTGGATGTTTTGTATGCATTAGATACATTTAAATAGCTCCTGATTCTGTCCTCTAATAGTATTGAAAAAGAATGAAAGTTAGATAATTTGTGATATATTTAATAAGTTGGTAGACTCTAAAAACTAAATTGTGCTGCTTTTAAAAATTATATTAATGTCTAATATGTCTATATATATATTACTTTTTTCTGCTGTTTCATTAGATTTTTTATACAAAACTGGTTAAAATTGGGATGAAAAATTTTGAGTTTTATTAAACCAATTAATTATTAATTGTTTGAAAATTAACTTTCTGAAAATCACTTAATGCTCATTTCTTTTACATAAAACTGTTTATTCAGCACCAAACTCTTAAAGAAATAAAATTAGTTTTTATCTAAGCATATTAAGGATATATTGAGAGTTATGCTTAATAATAATGAAAATATTACTTTTTTTGTACGAAATATTTATAATATGACTTTTAATTTTTTTCAAATATTGATTTTAACTAACATTCAATATTTTAGTTACAAGATGAAAAAAAATAATTAATTTGAAGGGGATTTGACTGTTAGAAATACTCAGAAAATCTAAAAATACTGCATAAAATATATTCAAATATTCGTGAAACAAAAAAACGGACTAGAATATCAAAAAAATTTAAATCTCCTATATAATAATAGTTTAAGTTATCTGCCCGGCATTCCTCCAATTTATGAAAAGGTTGGACGTGGAATGGATAGAGACATCCATATTGGATTCTTGATGAGTTAGGTTTTCAAAATTCAAAGCTATTAAAGTTTATCTTCTTCTAAACTATCAATCCAAATCAAAAATAAATTGGTATAAATGTTCTGCATATTACGATAAAATATACTGTAGTCTTTAACCCTCTAATCGGTTCGCACGTACAATTCCGCCAAACCGATGATGTCTTCAAAGCGGTTGTCATGTACAATTTTCGACCTCCAAAAACGTTCCGAAAATGGATGTCATGTACATTTCTGACATTGTTTTCCCCTATGGAGTTTTGAGGTAGGAGGGTCAGGTTGATTGTTTAGGAACTGCACCCCTATTCCCTGAGGCACAAAGACGCTGATAGCTTTACATGGCTTTGTAAATCTCTATTTCGAAGTATTTCGTTTGCGGTAACAGATGTATCTCTAATTACACCACTTAAATAGCTTGGATGACTTTCGTAAAAAAGATATAAATCATTCTCTTAAAGAATATTTTTATTTGTCCTTTTAGAACTCATTATTTCTTATGGGATGATCTTCGAGACTTGACGAGCTTTACGTGTATTAAAAATTAACAATCTAAAATGTCTATTTATATATCTATTTATAACCGGAAGTAAAGGGACAGCAACAAGGTTGGGTTTCCCGTATTCCAATATAGTCGACAATGGGTGAAGTAAAAAATCATAGAACACATTTGTCACTGACATCATGAATTTTAGACTATTTTTGGAGAATTTTTTTCCTCGGTGTGTTCCACTTGGAGGGTTAAAACGTTCTAAATTCGCCCCTTCCCCTATTTTGGAGCGTTTAATGCCATTATTTGAAGCCCTATTAAATTTATGAATTTTTCACATAATAGCTAGGTAAACATAAAATTTTTCTAGCATTATGACGCCATTTCTTTAATTATGTCATTTAATCATTTGTTATCTTAAATTATTTAAATATCGTCTGCTTTATTTTCAAACGTTTTATCACTGAACTTAGATATTACTTAAATACTTTTTTTTTAATATTTGGCTTAAATAATAGATTGGGTACATATGTGATAATTTTAAATTTAATCATCAATATTTTTGTACATTGTAATATCTCAATAGACTGTATTTTTATATGGTATGAACAATTTCTTTATAACATTCAAATTTAAATATTTAACATTTTCTCAGAAATGTAACCCAACTCTTTTTATTTTATTTGTTCAAATCATAATTCATTTCCCATCTGTTATTACTGCAGCCATATTTCCTTCCAGGATATCTTCTTTAAAAGTAGAAACCTTCTAAATTCATTTAATTAAATGCTCGAGACATAAAATAATGCTCATAACTTGCTTCTCTTTCCTGCAACAGAAACCGTAAACAATAATAGAGCAAGAAATATAAAATAAGCTTCTTAAACACATCTTTCTCAAAAATTAGAATAAGAATAACTAAATAATTAAATTGAAAAGCTGAAAAACATGGCAGAATTAAAACAGTTTAATATTCTGAGAATCTGTGGTTATTATTCATAATTAAATTATAGTATAATTTTAAATATTAAGATAAAAAAATACACATTATTCCAAAGCAAATGTATATCATAGAAAAAATCTAATTAAAAGAGGGAAATGGCATTAATATAAAAATAGATTTGTTTATTAAAGAGAGTGGAGTTATTAAGATTTAAGATAAACCTTGAAAATATTTAAAGTATTAACCCAAAATGAAGCTTTTATTTATATGAAGTTCAATTTTTATGTTGTGTGAGGATATTAGAAACACCGTAAATTATATATCGGTTTATTTAACTTTCAGAGAGTTTAGTTAGGATTTCGTAACTTAATATGAGCAGGTTGTCTCTAATTAAATTTAATCTTACTACACTCTTTTCTTGAGAATAAATAGTAGATTTTAACTACAAAAAAAATCTAAAAAGACGAAAAATGCATCAAAATTTATCTGTTTCTTTAAAAGACCACAAAATGAAATAGTTATTGCATAATAAAATTTTATATAAGTTAGTTATTAAATATATATATATTTAAATATATATATTTAACTATGTTTATTCTAAACACTTTTGTAAAATGTTTAATTTGGAAAACTAAAATTGTGTGTACATGTTCATTTAATCTAATTATTTGTTTAAGCTTTACGGAAGAAATTAATCTCTCGTGTATATGTTAATCTAGAATATATTCATAGTGAGAATGGGTATAACTGACAATAAATAAAAAGGAAATTAACGCAATAAAAGTTCCAATCTGAAATTAGTAAATACTTCTGAAAAAGTTAAATATTTTTAAAAATCTTATCTTTACTTTAAATTTCATCACCGCTCTTAAAAATTGCATTTTATATCATTCAAAACAGACAAATAAACAGTTTTTACAGTTAAACTAAGTACCTAATTTTCAATTTCACCTTAAAATTTATCAGCACATTTTGGAATGGATATCATAGATAGGCATTTTTCACTACTGCTAGCTAGCATTTTTTCTCACAAAAACTTAATTTCACCCTTCTTTGTTACATGCCGAAGAAAAGTAAATGAAAACTGATCAAATATAAAGATTAATAGTAATTTGATTTTTTCCTTTTTAAATAGTTAATAGATTAGGTCTATGACATGGAAACGTATTGTATGAAAGCCAATTCAAAATTTCTCTGTAAAAGATAAATGTTTTACTCTATATATTTCATTAGTTATTATGTTTAACTGAATATAGGAATATCAACAAATAAGACAACGGAATTTTAAAGTTTGAAGCTCTTAGTGATTATATAAATTATTGTTATTCTTTATGACACCACTTGATTAAACGAAGTACGATTGAGTCATACGCATTACTTTATTTAAATGTGTACGTACTTATTTTAATTGTCAATATTACAGACATGATTGAACTGGAATATTTCCTGTATATACGGTGAGAAAGGATTTTAAATTTCTCTACATTAAATGAATTTTTATATTAATTACTAATAAAATATTAACTATTTTCCGGTTTCTCCCGAGCTAAACGCGTGCAGGCGAAAAGTACTATCCTGGATCATCCGAGTGTAGCTCGGGTACTGTGAAATTTTACAATGTCCATCAGTCTTTCCCGAAATATTTCACATGTGCTTTTTATGGTTTCGAATGCTTTTGTTTACTGGCTACTAGAATATTTGCTGCTCAAAGATAGACAGTAGAGGGAAGAAGGTTAGGTTCTACTGTCCAGAATGTGATGTTCGACTCTGTGCAGTACCGTGTTTTCGATTGTATCATATACGACCAAATTCTGATTAATAATTCCATAATCATCTATGTAAATGCAAATCATATAAATAAAGCTAATAAAGCTAATAAAATAAAAGGTAGGTATTCTAAGCTTTATAGTTAGTGGGAATTGACATATAACTAATGATTTCTACAGTACAGAAAATCAACTATACAGGTAAATTACTGATTTATTTAAATTGATTTTTTTACATTATTTTTTAGGAAATTTAATATGCGAATAATGCTATTATGTTTAAAAAGCTATATATGTATGAAAATCAGCATAAAAAATTGACATTTGTTTATCCATAATCCCGAAATAAAATGAACCTGGAAGAGGTTAAAATAAAATGTATGAATAAATCTCCTTTGGTAAAATTTATTGTTTTATATTAATTAAAATAACAGAAGAAAGTCTGTAGCATTATTAGGTAAGAAATTATCTTTTGATTTTGAAATAAGAAGTTTTTTGTATATTTACAGGAAACTGACGGTATTTATTAACAAAAATTTTGTTCCCAGTAGATTGAATGTTACACTGAGATAAAGCTGTGTATTGCAACTGGTAAAGAATGTGAAAATTTTTCATCGATTTCTATTAACGAAAGGGTGAAATATTTTTGAATAATCCCGGATTCTAACTACACGATTGGCATATAGATGATCAGCATCACTTTCAACAGTAGGCAGCAGTCTAGTAGTCTTTGTGTTGCAAAAATAACAACCATACTACTTTAAACTAAAGAAAACCAAATAGCTAGTTAACCTCCTAGGAATGAGTAATT
>CM063508.1:18445436-18467936 GCA_032207245.1 Pardosa pseudoannulata
TTTGGACAATAAAATATCTTAGTTTAAGTTGGAAATAGTTGAAATTTATCGTATCTATATAATAAATTTCTATAGATCAAAATGATAACACTAAGCTCAAAATATTTTGCTCAAAATATTTTTTGAGAAAACTTTTTATGAAATAAAGCTAACATCAACTTGCGATTAACGATAAATAATATTGCAAAATTTATTCAACAACAATTTTTAGATTTTGTTATTTATTAAAATGTTCAGGGTTACTAAAATTAAAAGTTACATTATTTATTTATTCATTTGTTTAAAACTTGATTTAACTGGCAATATAAAACTTTAATCAAATGATGTGTAGCTATATTTATATCCATAATAAGACAGACATATACAACAAGGTATTTCATATATTTTGTATATGTAAGAAATTTGACAAATAAATTTTAAACACCTCATAAACGGTACTATATTTAAGAATATTAATATTATTGAAGCAGATCCATATTTTATATGGAAATTTTAAAAATATATAAAAGTTCAAAAAATGTTACTTAAACTTAATTTTAAATAAAATGGTGTTACAAATATTTAATTTTTACTTACTGAAATAGTGGATGCAAAGTACAGACTTAAATTAATAAATTATCTTATTATTTTGAAATGTATGAAATTACAGTTAGATTAAAAATTAATTCAATCTCTTAGCAATAAAATATCTTAGTTTAAGTAGGAAATGATTGAAATTTATCGCATCTATATAATAAATTTCTATAGATCCAAATAATATAACTAAGCTCAGAATATTTTGCTCAAAATATTTTTTGAGCAAATTTTTATGAAATAAAGCTAACATCAACTTGCGATTAACGATAAATAATATTGCAAAATTTATTCAATAACATTTTTTACATTTTGTTATCTATTAAAATGTTTAGGGTTACTAAAATTAAAAGTTACATTATTTATTTATTTATTTGTTTAAAATTTTATTTATTTGACAATATAAACTTTAATCAAACTTTAATCAAATGATGTGTAGCTATATTTATACCTACAATAAGACAAACATATACTCCAAGGCATTTCATTTATTTTGTATATGTAAGAAATTTACACATAAACTTTAAAAACCTCATAAAGAGTACTATATTTAAGAATATTAATAATATTGAGGCAGATACATAAATTATGGAAATTTTAAAAATATATAAAACTTCAAAAATGTTTCTTAAATTTAATTTTAAACAAAATCGTGTTAAAAAATTTAATTTTTGCTTACTGAAATATTGGATGCAATTTACAGACTTAAATTAATAATTTCTCTTGTTATTTCTTCATGTATGAAATTACAGTTAGGTTAAAAATTAATTTAATCTCTTAGCACAATAAAATATCTTAGTTTAAGTAGGAAATGATTGAAGTTTATCGCATCGATATAATAAATTTCTATAGATTAAAACAATCACACTGAGCTCAAAATATTTTGCTCAATATATTTTATAAGAAAAATACTATAGTATTTAAAGTGAAATAAAGGTATGGAGAAAATGCTGTCCCAAGACTGGGTTCAAAGCAAATCTAAACTATACATGTGTTATTTTAAGTAATGTTCTCATTTTATGTAATTATGTGTAAAATATAATAATTAATTTTAAAAACGAAAGATTAAACTCCTTTTGACATCATGTTTTAAATAAGAATTCTGGTATTTTAATCCGAAAATCAAAAGTAATCCTACAAAAAAATCTACAAAGTTTTAAGGGATTTCGAAAAGAGTATCTGTAATGTTCGTATTTTATTCCATCGAAAAGAATTTAAATTAAAAGAGAAGAAATAAAATAGCCTTAAGTACATACAGAAGGAATTAATACTTTCCCAAGTTCTACAGTAAAACATCATTGAAAGATAATTTATAAGATTTTTTTACTTAAATAATTTTCAAAAGAAATTTCTTCTATAAAAAGCGAAACTTTCTGTACAATCTTATGATAAAAAAATTTTCTGTTGTTCACTATATTTATTAGTAAAATATAAAAGATTTTTACTATATCAGCAATATCAGCAAGTTTAATTTTCCCGTTATACATAAAAAACCTTGAAATATTATTTATGGAAGTAAACGAAAAGAATTATTAAAGTAACTGAAATATGTTCTTAAGTAATACAAAATAAGTAGATTTTTCTTTGTAGTTCACTACCAAAACTCCTTCCTTTTTTTGGAAGGTGTAGACAGTAATAAATTAAAATAACAGATGAAATTGCAAAATTATTTTCTGGACTTCAATGAAGTACATACACAACAAGTCAAAGTAACGAGATTCTGTATTTATCAGTAATTCAACAAGCAAATTGTGATTTCTTTAAGATATGCACGGATACAGATTAAGGAAAAGTCTCTTAATAAACGTCTTTTAATAAAAATAATATGTGAAGGGATATAATATCTCTCAATTTCAAAAACTTCATTAAAAGAATTTATTTTCCATTCAATAGAAAAAAAAAAGTTCTGTTCTGTTTAGAATAATTTTTTTCTGACACCATATATATATATATATATATATATATATATATATATATATATATAATAAATATATATATTATATATATATATATATATATATATATAAAATATATATATATATATAGATATATATATATTTATATTTTTATTTTCTATATATAAATATATATATATATATATAATATTAATTTATATATATATATATATATATTTTTTATATATATATATAAAATAATATATATGTATTTTGTATGCATATATGTATCTATTTTTACACGCATATAAATATACATGGTCCAGTGAAGACAAATGGAATTCCCTTCTTAGTAAAAAAAACACTTCTTTATTTAATTTGGAGTATTTGGAGTATTTAATTTGGAGTTTCAGTATGGTTGCGCCATTTGCATTTATTCGTGGCAAAATGCGTAGAGATGTTACAGTAGTCCACATTAACTGAACTTCTCGCTTGATTAGTCATAAATATGTAAAATATCTCTAGCTAATTTAAAGGTTAATAACTTCTTATTAAATTATTTTATTCAATAAAAGTTCTGTTTAAAATTTTTTTAAAATATAATTATATATTTATATATATATATATATATATATATATATATATATATATATATATATATATATATTTATATATATATATATATATATATATATATATATATATATATATATATATATATATAACAGAAAATATATATTTAATATATATATATATATATATATATATATATATATATATATATTTTATTGAGACTAAAAATTAGTCTTTACAAGAAAACAGCTTTGCATCTAATACTTGTAAATACCCACTTTTATCACAAATTGTGAGATAAAATAGGGACTGGTTAGATGAATGTTTTCGAAAAAGGCCAAGAAATATTGGCAGTCGAGAATGAACTTTGATCGGCTGCACGAACGAGGACCCTCTACCTTAAAACAAAGGTTTAAGATTTTTGGGGGATCTCCGAGTGCACAATCCACCGCAGCTCATAATATACAATACAGTATAAATACAGTAAATATATTACAAACAAACACCTACAAACACATTACATACAAATACAAAACAAATAAATTAATACTTAGAAATGTGTTAAATAATGGCATGAAAATATAGGGGAGTACCGTAGAAGTTACATATTCGGTTTCAGTTTTGTTACGGGGTTTGCAGATTCTCTGAATTTTCCATTAGCCAACGAAAGAGTTTACATAGTTTGGTTGAGAAGATTTTGTTACAATTTAGCTGACCAGTCTAGGCACCCTCCAGGCCAACTCTGGGGAGCTTAAAATGCCAATCCTTAGTGAGGGAGCAGTCAAACTGAGTCATACGGGCCGGGGCACACGCAAAACCCTATAGGGACTACACCTCCCCCCCCCCCACCCCCCCCTCCACCACCACCAAACCCCCCCCCCCCCCCCCCCCCCCATCCCCCCCCACCCTCCTACCCATCCCCCCCCCATAGCCCGAAAAATGGGAACTGGAACCGGCTAAAATAGGCCGGAAATTGGCCATGCTGGGCAAGAAAAGTTATAAGGATTGCACGAGATTAACCTTGTGGGGCTTACTTTCGGGTAGTAGACGTACACAGAACTACACTTCTTTGGTGTATACCAAGTAACCTGCTAGTCAGAAAGTTTTCCCCTGATGTAGACAACTGGAAGAGGAAGTTCCGGATCAGTGTGGTCTTGTTTGGCTAAGGTCTAGGTTAGGGAATTCGCTTAATTGTTGAGTGGGCTTTCGTTCAGTTGAGGGGTATTTTTCTTGTTTCGGAAATCTGAGCCATTTAGTTAGATTCGTTGAACCTGACTGTTTCTTTTCTGAGCATTTGGTAATTGCATTTCTGTTGAACTGGCTGTTCGAGAAGAATGAAGATGGTGTTGTACCTTGATGGGAAGATAGCCACTTTAAGAATGCATTTTGAACGGCTGCACCAAAGAAGACCATCTACGTTAAACAAAGGTTTAAGATGTTTTGAATGTCCCCGGGTGTACAATCCACAACTGCTCATAATATACAATGCAGTATAAATACAGTAAAAATATTACAAACTAGCACATACAAATACAAAACAGACAAAATAACACTTAAAAATGCAAAAAAATAGGGATAATAATAAAATTTAAACAAAATTTAAATTAAAATAATAATAATAATAATTACAAAATAATTGTGTGAAAATAAATACAATAGTGAGGTACAGTGAAGGTTACATATTTGGAATCAGTTACGGGGCCTTTAGATTCTCCGAATCTCCCATTTGCCAACCGAACAGTTTGCATAGTTTGGATGAGAGGGTTTTGTTACAATTTAGCTGATCAGCCCAGGCATCCTTGAGGCCTGGTCTGGGGAGCTTGAAATGCCAATCCCTAGTGAGAGAGGAGTCAAAAAGGTAGTGGTCGGGCACACCCGGGCCACCGGAAACACATCTCGGAGCTTCACCCGGCTAAAATAGGCCGGGAATAGGCCATGCTCGGTAAGGAAAACTGTAAAGGCTGTATTGGTGATACAGTCTAGTGGGGTTTACTTTCGGGTATTAGGCGTAGACAGACCTACCCTTCTCCGCTGTGTCCCAAGTGACCTGCCAGGCATTTAAGTCATATTAGAAACCACATATGCAGCAATTTAGACATTGTAGGACTCAATGTATTTTCCTCTGAAAGCTGGAAAATATTGTCAGTGGAGAGACTTTTTGTAGTGTTAGAGAAGGAGAAAATAATTTAAGTCAGAAAACACTTTTTGTATGTTATACGCTTAGTTTAAAATTTAGCGTTTTTTTGCATTGTATATGTAATTTCAAAATGTCCCATTGCCTTACCTTTAAGTATTTATTATATAAAACTTTTGGTAAATATGTCATAAAAAGAAATATATATTTTGATGCCAAATTTACAATATTAAATTAATTTTTAAAGGGATGATATTATATATAATCTATAATTATGACATTTTTTATTGTAAAATTTACTATCCAAAAATGTGTTTTAATTCTTTTCCTTCAAAAATTCATGCATTAAAGTAAAAGAAAGGATTATTTAATGGAATAAACTGTAAACATTTACTGTCACAGATAAAATCTCATCAAGAGATATAAAGTACTGAATCCTACAAAAAATTGTTTAACTAGTTTTCCCATCAAAAGTAGTATGTTTTAGTAAAATTCAAATATAGCTGATACGTTTAAATATTAATACCCGCTTTAAATGCAATTATTTTCTAATTTAAACATCACTGTTTATTTTTTCATTCTCAATGCACCATTTTTTTCTTTCTGCAAAATGACACAAATACTGAATATATATTAAATTCTAGAGATATATGTGAACTAAAAAGCTAATAGAGGTATACAGAATTTGAAAGAATTTATATAGCAGCTTATATTACCAAATACCTCTTGTATTACCAAACAATCCTGCTATTACTCCTATGTTTAGGAAAATAATGATATCGTAAATAAATGGAATTGCGCAAAATGATATTTATAGATAATTCATTCAATACAAATAATAGTTCATGGAATTACTGAATACAAATAAAATGTTGTTATCTTGTTGTTTTAGCATACAGATAAAATGAAATATTTGAATTAAAATTTATGCTATCCATTTGACCTCGATATGGGAACATATTGATTTTAGGTCTGTATAAAAGGTATTCTTATAATCTATAATTATGACATTTTTTATTGTAAAATTTACTACACAAAAAATTCTGCAATAGTTGTTGTAATGATTTTTAAAACAAGAACTTCAGTATTGTTATATTAAGGTACGTTAATTCAAATCATATTAATTTCTAAAATTTAGAGAATGCAAAATAATTGTGGATGATAAAACCGGCAACAATTTATATTTAATACTACGCTTTAGAAAAATAGTATTTCCTAAAATACTAGATTACTCTAAAATTATTCTGATATATTACTGATTAATACAATTAAAATATTTTTGTTAGTTACTGTTGTGGTGTAGTACATTGCTGTTGCTACTTCAAATCCATTAATAACCCAAGTTTGCTTTATATCGTCTTTAATATTAATTATAGTAAATTGCCACTGATCTACATTACAATATTCAATTATAGAAGAAAAAATAAGGAAAAATGCTTTAAAAATATAAAAAAGTAAAAAAGTAAAAAAGCACTCCACGCACTACACCTGAAAGAAAAATTGCTAATAAGACATCTGCATTCTTTTCCTTCCTTTCAATTACAAATTACGTTTTCCATTATCCTGTGCTGATGCGTCCGTTGTTTCATTTCTGTGCACAATGCGTCCTTTCTCGACTCTCTACGGATTGAAACTCAAATTGAATGTCCTGGCTAATGACTCTAAAACTTGGTATTTAAGTATTTACTAAAATTATAGTCGCAAAAAATATTGGTAGGAAAAAAACGTGTGAGTGCTGCTAGCAAATCAGTTTCGCAAAACTTATGTAAAACATAGCTGCACTCTCACAGTTACAAACAAAACAATAGCAGAACTATTTTATGCCAAACTACAATATTCTAGTCTTTTAAGTATTTGTAAATATTGAAGGCTGTGAAACTGAAACTAATAATTACATATTTTATAAAAGTTAGATTATTTTGTTTAAAAGCAAATTTATCTGCGTATGCTGTATCGGGAAAGCAGAATCACAAACTAATATTTCAAATGCTAAATGCCAAAAGCAAGTTTGGTGAAATTAAACCACTGAAATACACATAAACTACATTAGTAAAGGCTAAAAGTCCCAAAATTTTTTTTAGTTATAATTAAATGTAGTCAATTTATAAAAAATACATGTGATTTTAATTGTCTAATCATCGTCAGAAAAACATTATCATTCAATCATTTAAATTATCAAAGATCAATTTTACATTAATTATTCAAAGTCATAATTTTTGTGGTTGTTCCATGTTTCCTGAACGAGCAACATATAGAACCTGCTGGGCTCGTCCTTGCTTAGCAATCGACTTTCCTTTTATGAGCTAAATCGTCGTATATCAAGTGCGACCTAATAATTCAAACACTAGCAAAGCAGAACATTCTCATGTATCATGCCAAACTTGGAGAATATTGCAAGTACTCTATTTTAAGTGCCGCAGTCACCTGAACGAGCCTAAACTGGAGAAAACATGCTTCATCCTTTTAACAAATTCGACTTTCGTTTATGAGCTAAAGACAATATATCAAGTATAATAATTAGAAGCACTAGCAAAGCAACATTCTCAGAGTATCATTTGAGAACTTGGAGAATATACAACTATACTCTATTTTTAAATTTATAAATTAAAAACCATGTTCATTTGGCTAAGGCAATTATTTGTTTTAATAAAATCAGTATATCAGTCTCACCTAATCATTCAGAACATACAATCAAACATTCTAACTAATCTTTACATTAATTATTCAAAAATCATAACTTTTTGTGGATGTTACCAAAGTCACCAGAAAGAGCCTAACACGTGGGTTAGAAACCAGGTGCTGGGCCCGTCCTTGGCTTAAGGCGAAGGGCGGCGACTTTCGTTTTATGAGTTAAAGAACGTCGTATATCAAGTGCGATCTAATAATTCAGAAGCACTAGCAAAGCAGAACATTCTCAGAGGTATCATTTGAGAACTTGGAATACATTATAACCAGTATCTCTGTTTTACATGCCGCAATCATTATTAACCAACACGGCGGATCTTAGTTCGACTAGAGATTAGAATCCACAGGGCTCCAGCTACTAGATCATTGCTTTTGCCAAGTGTAACAATAAGGTACATTCGGTTCAGCTTTTTTTTACCTCTTCCCGTGAGTCATCTTCAATGACATACCAGAACAGGACCGGTTTGAACTAGAAAGAAACTTCGGACTTCTCCCAACCAATAGAAGGGCGCGTTGGTTTGGGGAATTCTGACCCCCGCCGTTCTGGAGTGGATCCCTGTTTTTTCTCTCCTCGAGGCAGTCGGGGTTTTTTGATCGAACATGGTGGTTACCAGAAGAGTAGAAGGTGAAAGGCTGGCATCCGTGACTTGCAAAAAAACCCTTTGAGAAAATTCTTCGCCATATTGTTTTTTAGGGCCGACGCAGACTCGAGAGCAGTTTTCGATATCTGCAAATGATAAGTTGATTCCAGTTGTATTCCTTAGGCATTTATTTAAATGTATAAAATCATTTAATCAAGACATATTTGTCCATGTGTTTCTTAATGGGTTTAAATTTCTTCTTTCTTAAACCAATGTAACATTATTTTCACACGAAGTCAACTACTATGGCTTGCATTACATTTTAAAACAGTTCATTAATTTTTTAAAAAATATATGATATTTTCATTCACCCAATTAGAAAATTACTACCACCATCATAATGTCATCGAATCTGGTTTATTTAATGCTTTCAAATTTTATTAACAAAATAATACAGAATTACGTAATTGTTTTAACATAACTTATATTTGGAAAAATTTTCGACATTAAAAAAACGATAAAATGACGATTAATTTTTTTAAATTAACATTCTTAATAAGGATTTAAGAAAAGTATAAAAAAACAAAACATAGATTTTTATTAATAACGCACTATCTCTTTTAAAACTTTCAACAATTTAAATTGGAAAGAAAAAAAAAACTACCCGCAGAATGTGTTTAAGAAATTCATCGTTTTCTTCCTCTTAACCACTCATCCTTGAAATTGAAGTTAAAGTATTTCTTTTTTTGTTTCCACCTAATGAAAAAAGAAATACGTTTTATAAAGAAAATGCTGGTAAACGGGAAAGCTTTCGTAGTTTTTACAGATTCCTTTAAAAACATTTTTCTTTATTATGTTTTGATTTCATATATTTTCCTATCCCAAGAAATAGAATTTTGTAAAAGTGAAATTTTTTCGACAAAAACACTTGAAGAAAATGTTGCTTTTAAGAATTCAGCGTGTATGTTTTAATTTTTTTAATGTTACTAAGACTAAAAGCAAAAATATAGTTTGGGATTAATTTGAAAAGTATTATATTTTATTCACGTGTAGTATAAATGCAAGATTATAATAAATAGATCCTGTTCAGTAGTGAAAAAATATTAAAGACAATTCTTAAAACATTAAGATGATCTTCTTTACTCTCGTGCACAAATATTCTTCTGTAAACGTACTTTATAGAAATTAAAATAAAAAGTTTTAAAATTGTAAGGAAACTTAAGAGTGCATTTGGTTTTTTTTTTTTCGATCTTGTAACTAACATGAAGTATTTCACATAAATTTAAAAACTTTTTTTTATCACTTTAAACAAAAATATGTTTTTGTAACTAAACAGTAGTTTTTGAAAACAATTTTTTTACGATAATTCTAAATACCACGTATGTTAATTCATTCTTGTATTTTATGTACTCCTGATAACGTATATATATATTATACCTTGAAAATAATGATTTCTAGTCCTAAACCTACAATGAGTTAAAATTATAATTAATACATAATTAATACAGAAATAAGTCATATAATTAATAAAGAGAGAAGTGCACATAGACAATCGAAAATTCCCTTTAATTTGCACAGGCAGGTTTTAAAATCGCCAAAAAATCACTGTTGATGTTAAAAATCCCTAATTTTATAATTTTATATACTTATTAGTATTTCTGATTTATATACTTTAGGTTAAATTTTAGATACTTAAGCAATTCTAAAGACCTACAAATTGGTATATAGTTTAAAAAAACTTGCAAATTATTTTAAAATTTGAAATATTTTTTAAAAATAATGATAGAGCGTCGGTGTAGCATATGAACACCAGTGCGGTTTTTATATCCTTTGAATTAAATCATTTCATTAATATTTTTATATAATTTAGCCTGCATCATTTTAAAAAACTTTAATTTAGTGGTTGAAAAGATATTTTTTTAATTTTTAAATGTGGAAATTTTTAGATCATCTTTCAGCGACTGAAGTTAAATGGATCTACATCTGCTCTCTTTGGAATTCTACAAATTTTTTAAGTTCTTAAGTATCCTTTGATATATCTAAAAAATCATATCAATTTAAAAAATATGTTAAAGCTATTAAAAAATTATAAACTTCTAAAAAATATTTCATTTTTTTTCATTATTGGTCTCACTACGTAAATATTTTTTTTTATTTTTCTTTAATGTCTCTAATTTGATATTTTCATTAAAATATTTTATTCTCTTTTACTTCATTTTTTTATAATTCAAAATTATGTAATTTTTTACATTTTACCATTTCTGTTAATTTAATTAGATTTTTTTTTAATTAACGTTATTTTTTAAATGAATTATATATTTTAATCCATTTCCAGTACGATATTATCTAATACTAGGATATCTAATTTCTCTTTTTTTTTCAATATCTCAGAACTTTATTTTTATTTCTATTGTGTAATTCCTATTCCTTTTAATAACTCACTTCAAACAATTTTGCTTTAGTTTGAAGCATTTTTTTAGTTTAATGGCTATATTTTATATATAGATAGAATTATTAAGATCAATTACTTTTATGAGCAATATATTTGTAAGAGTTACATTAATAAACAACCTTACTACCATTCCGGTTACCTATGGAGGGAAGGAACAAAGAGAAGAGCGGAAGTAAAGCCAGCGTCCTGTTTTCTCCGACCTCGGCTGGACAGGTCAGGTTTTGCCACCCTCACTCCACCTCATGAGATATGCTGAAAACCACTGGCATGTTTATCTCTTCAACAATTAGCAGGACATCATGACAGAGGGAAGATTAAAAAAATGTATCAGTGCAAATGGAGGCTACTTACAGCATTTTTAACGGTTACTGGTGTTACGTTTAATCTTATATTACTTACATTTCAGTTTATATTCAAGAATTAACTTTACGCGTATTAGCCAAATTTGCAATACATTACTAATGGGTTTGTAATGTTTAAGTTCATAAGTTAATATTTAAAACAAATTTCTCTCATCGTTAAATCTCTCATTTTTATTTTGAGTTTACGAGAGTTGGAACTTTAATAGTGGACTATTTATTCACCTGGAATACAAAAGTGATTCATGCCACCATGTTTTACAGTCCTTCAATATAGTCTCACTCATTGTATAACCCATTTCCAACGATGTGAAAGTTGCAGAGCACCTGCAGCAGTGCATGTTCTGTTGATAGTTCGAATGAACCGGTGTATTGACACAAGAATCTCTGAAACAGTTTTGAAGCGAATACCACGAAGAGGTTTCTTCATCATCAGAATTAAGACAAAGTCACAAGGGCTTAGAATTGGAGAGTAAGGTTGATGGTATAGCCCCAGATGAACTGTACTATTGTAAGACCTCTGCCTCATTGAATCTTTATCCAACTTCGTTGTTCTTGTTTTGAAAACTTCCTAACAATGCTTTAGACCTCAAGCTAATACAAGGATCAGTTCTCCACATGCGGATCTCGTAGGAAGGACGATTCTTTTTCATCAGAGTTAACGTATGTATGTAGCTCACGTGTGGTATACGCGATATTCTCTGGTTTTGTTACGTATTGTTTTTACAGCATTGTTGCCGTTATTAAAGTTCCTACCCTCGTATTTTGAGTTTCTCAACAGATTTGGTTCATAGCTTTGCCTGTTCTATGTTGTGTGCTTTTATTCTTTTTAACCTCTCCTAAAAAACGCCTTAATAATATTCTATATTGAAGTCATCAACATTTGGATGCACTCTTCTATGCGTGGATGAATTACTATAATATACTGTAATAAACAACCGTTATTTTTAATCACTGCAATATTTAAAGCTTTGTGGTTTAACCCTTAATTTGACATGATGTTCTTTCAAATATTTTTTAATTTCTGTTATTTTCATATGTCTATATAGACATTAGGATCCCTGTAAAATAAACAAAAAAATATATCATTTTCCATTTTTGAGATAATTAATGTCCACTGCTGAGAACACTGACAATTATGTTATATAGTAGTTATAAATATACATGTTCGGTGTAGCGGCCAGACTTAGCCAAATTAAGGGTTATTAAAGATCTGCAAAATAACTATAAATATTAAATTATATTTTACACAAAGTGCGTAGAATTCTTTAAAATTCTAAATTCGATGCTTTTGTGCTAAAGTAGAATATAGAACAAAAATAAATGAATACATATGTTAATAAGAAACAAACGAGTAAACAAATAGGACTTCAACTGAAAAAAATTCATTATTTAACAGTCTCTTAGGTCTTTTGCAAAAACTTTATCTTTACGAAATGAATAATTTTATTTGCTTTGTAAATGTTTAACAACCTTCTTTCACGACAAGTTCTTTGAACTAAATAGTTATATTTTATGTAAATAAAACGAAATGTTGGAGGTACTTTGATGTGAGGAAAGTTTGGTTAGAGTATTTTTGTTTAGAGTTTATTTTAGAATAATATACTGATTCTTACTCTTTTGAGGATTTTTTTGTTCATTAAAATGAATGCTTTGCATGTAATACGTGTTGGGAAACTTTAGAAGTGGTAAGGTTGATGCACTTGTATATTTCTTTCTGCATATGTAGTATTTGATGACAAGGATGTATTTAGTCTTAATTAAAATATTCCGTAGGAAGCGAGAGCATGTGTCTAAGAATATTGTAATTTATAGCCTTGTCTTCTAGTTTCATTTTATCTCAAATTTTCCAGAAAATTAAGATAAAACCAATGATTTTTATTCATGATTTTAATTTTCACTGGTTTTATACCTTAAGTTATCCGTCTACGTTGAAAACGTCATTTTTTGCTAAAAATCATAACTCTTTTTTTATTTTTCTGTTGTAAAATTTCATCTTTTAGGCTTCTAAATCTGTTTTTATATTATCTCTAGAGCATTTTAAAGAAAAGTTACAGTTGTTAAACATCAATGACAGATGTCAAAAGAAAATGCGACTTCGGAACAGGAAGTTGTGAATTTAAAGCATTTTACAAAACATTTTTTTGGGACAAAACTTTCTAAATTTTCTGAAAATTACTTTAAACATTTATTTTTCTAGTATATTTAATAATTAGCAACTTGGCAATTAGAAAGTTTTGAAGCAAGAAAGTGTGGGAAATTTTAAACATGTATTTTAATTTTTTAATAGTTAAAGTTGCTTTCATAAACTTCAAATGCGTTTTTCTCAGAACGGTATTTTTAATAAAATGGTGAAACTTGAAATGTGATTTCTCAAAGAGTTCTTAAAACATTTTGTTGAAAATTATTATAAATGCTTTTGATAATAGTATTTATTAGTAAATGACCTAAAAGCTTTAAATTTCGATAAATTTTAATGATGTTATAAAGGTAATATAAAGGAAAATTCGTTAAAAATTCAACGTGTATGATTTTGAAGGACCAAAATTTTTTGCCAAATGTAAATTAAGCAAAGATTTTATGTGATTCACTAGTCCAGTGTATAAGAAATGTGTTGCATCAAAAATATTGAAATAATTTAACTTATTAAAAAATTAGACCTTTTGAAAAAACCCGATTTTCTTTTACTAAATTTTCTTCATTTATTAGAAATTTTATAAAAACTTCTCCAGGAATAAATTTTTTAAGTGCAATTCTCTATGATAATATAAAAAATAAATCTAAAACTGTAACAACATGAACTAGAAAAATTGAAAAGAAAGAAGTTCTCCGAACGTAGACGGATACCTTAACATATGAAATAAATAAGAGAGGGTGATTTCAATGTTCGACTTATTTTTACAAATATAAATAATGATATTTTTTTATTGTAAATTTCAAATATTTATACAAACTTCATGGCCAGCAATCAAACGTTTGCTACTGTCTGCCTTCTATAAAAGAAACAAGTCTTTTACTTCTCAGTATCTAAGTAATCTACACTGTGCAACAGTTTCTTAAGACAACAATCGCCTTCTACCTACAAACGTCTTCCCGAGCAGTATAGACGAAAACAAAGTTGATGTTCTCCCATTCATTGCATTTATATTGCTGTGCTAATGAGTACGGCACTAGTTCTTTAGTTATCTTCATCTACTCAAATGAAAGAGGAATATGATTTATTGCTGATTGTTTTTCTAACTGTTATCACCACTTTTCATTAGTTCTTTAGTTATCTTCAATTACTCAAATGAAAAAGGAATATAATTTATTGCTGATTGTTTTTCTAACTGTTATTACCACTTTTCACTAGTTCTTTAGTTATCTTCAATTACTCAAATGAAAGAGGAATATGATTTATTGCTGATTGTTTTTCTAACTGTTATTACCACTTTTCACTAGTTCTTTAGTTATCTTCAATTACTCAAATGAAAGAGGAATATGATTTATTGCTGATTGTTTTTCTAACTGTTATCACCACTTTTGACTAGTTCTTTTGTTATCTTTAATTACTCAACTGAAAGGAGAATATGATTTATTGCTGATTGTTTTTCTAACTGTTATCACCACTTTTGACTAGTTCTTTTGTTATCTTTAATTACTCAACTGAAAGGAGAATATGATTTATTGCTGATTGTTTTTCTAACTGTTATCACCACTTTTATTTTGATGTAGAATTCATTGACATTCTGTATAAATATATACAAATATATATGTAAAAACTATTTCCTTTAGACACAATAATTATGTAGCCAGTATTGTTTTTACTTGCCCGGGCTAAGGGCAAGAAGAAGAGTAATAAGATAACAGTAATAAAGCTGCAGTCAGCCCACATTAAAAAGAAAGACACAAGTCTTATCCGTAGACAGTGTATATATGTAATAATTATTTCCTCTAGTCACAATAATTATGTAGTCTCTATTGTTTTTACTTGCTCAGGATACTGAGCAAGGAGAAGCCTAATTAGCTAGAATTAATAACATACGATGCAGTCGGGCCTCATTGAAGAGAACAACACAAGTCTAATTAAAACCTTATTTTAGAGCTGCTAACAAAGGACATCTTTAGTAGTCAACGACAGACAAGAGAAACACACAAAAATCACTCTGCTCAAACAGAGGTGCACCCAAGAGCGAAGAATGATATAATTTCACTAAGGGACAAGAAACTTAGTCACCGAGTTTAACTGTTAAGGTCAAGAGGAAAATCGAGCTATTTGCCGGCGACAGCTGGAAAACGTGCTGAATGGATAGAAAATTTACGTCTATTTGACAGAACACTTTGGGAAATGTATTGAAAAAATTTTAAGTCGAGGACACTCCTTTGAATTACACATTTAAAGGCTGGGAAAAAAATTTGAAGGAATTGAGAGAGAGGTTTTTTTTAAGGAAATATTAAAGTGAAATAAATTTGATATATTACACACATACACACACACACACACACACACACATATATATATATTCAAATATATATATATATATATATATATATCTATATATATATATATATATATATATATATATATATATATATATATATATATATATACATATATATATATATATATATATATATATATATATATATATATATATATATATATATATATATATATATATATATATATATATATATATATATATATATATACACACACACACACACACACACATATATATATATATATATATATATATATATATATATATATATATATATATATATATATATATATATATATATATATATATATGTGTGTGTGTGTGTGTGTGTGTGTGTGTATGTCAGGTCTAAAAAAAGTGGTAGTTGGAAATTACATAAGTTATAAACGGGGAAATATTTTATAATAATAAAATAAATGAAAAAGACCCACCCTCGCGTAAGCTTTTAGGATAATCCGGTCAGGCTGAAGCATTTTGGAACAATTTGATGAGTTTGCAAACAGATAACAGTCAGTTGGCGCATGGGCATCGTACTGTGGGCACATTCTAAGCGTGTCTTCGACGAAAAAATGAAAATGGCTCTAGTTTAGCTTTAAATGAAACGATGGTTTAATAAACTTATCATTGTCAAGAAAGACTGTTTTTCATTCGCCTTAACATTGGATCATGATAGATTTAGGCAGCAGATCTGTCTCATTAGCCCTCCCCTAACCCAAAAAATTAGACCGTAGTAGGGCAAACTAAACTAAGCCTTACTATATAGCAGTTTAGGAGATGCTGTAAATAATCCTTTTAATTATCAACATATCCCCCAAAAAGTGAAAGGAAATTAAATTATTTAAACCATAAAAAACATTTGCTTACATTTGACAATTCAGGAATGGTTTTACTAAAAAAATGATTTAACTGAAAAGCACATAAAATAATCTATGCTTTCCTAAGGATATTATTTTTAATAAAACTGCAAGCCTAGTTACAAAGATTTGCAGTCCATTTATTTTAACAAATATTCGTCGTTTATTTTCATTATTTGTACATTACGTCAAACTTTATTTGCAATTATCGTTACTAGTAAAATTTTCAAACAATAAATTTATTTGCACAGCGCATATCTCATTTATTTTATGACATATGTTTTGAATATTTTTAAGTTAGTTTTTGTTTCTTTTAAACTAAACTCAACTTCAAATTAAAAAATTTTTTTCTGTATATTTTTTTCTAAAATGTAGTTCATAATGAAAATTATTGAAATGAACGTTGGTAGATTTAAAATTAAAGTTATATAAGATTTTTCTCATTTTTAGTAGAATAACAAACATAAATTATTTTTAGAGTACATAGTGCTTTTACATCAGCAAAGTCTGTATTAAATCTTATTTTCGATTCAAAATTAAACATAAAATTTTGCGTCATTGAAAATAATATGTTTCTTCAATCCTTAATGCTTTTCATGTCCTGTACATGACATGTACACTTGATGTATAAGTCTCATTATTTATAATCTGTTATATCATATGAAATACACAATGAAATCCCTTTTAAGCGGTATAATTAAAAATAATAATTTGGCGTAGCATCTTAAATTTAGTTACACTTTACTGTTAAACGTACGAGAAGTACGAGAAACAAGTACGACGTATAATTATTCTCTGATATGAGAACAGCCAAAGATTTAAGAGTCTAAAACTAAACTCTTCAATGCAACAGCTTTTAAGAGACCACGGTCTTCGGTACCAATCTCCGTTTTCGAGACCAAGGAACCTGAAGGGCGAAATATATGTTCCAGTTAGGTGGTCAACTTTACGCGGAACCCCCAGTGTTTAGTTTCCAAGCATACTTGGTCCTCCGTTTGTCTACCCACTAAAGGAATGAAAGGATGAGTCATCCTTGCCCTGTCAAGGGATAGAACCTCTAATAAGAGTCTAGAATTAAAAAATTTATTTAGTTTTGTAAATGGAAACAATACCTTTATAAAAAATCATTAGATACATCAAAAGAACAAAAATATAGCATAATAGTGGTGCTGTTGCTATTTGTATACCTGCCATGAAATAGACCTTTTTTTTTCTTTAAAGGAGGCTGCACGTGGAATAGAATTAATGGAAAATGACTTCAAAACCAAATATATGCATGAACAGAAACAATTTCACTATGTCATCTAAAAATTAGGCAATTAAAATTGTAACCTATTTTAATTACCTGGAATTTTTTAGAGAAAATATAGCATTATTTCTCATATCCAGAATCGATTCTCATTCGCTAACCATGTGTTCTTTGGAGATCACTATCTTGCTTCTTATCGTATCTTGTATTTTATCAGGGAAAATAAAATTATATGTTTATAAAATTGTAATTAAACAAATTCAAATGTATAGATCGAAATTTTGGTCACTAAGAATGGAGAATATAAAACAGCAGTTTAAAGCATTCTTGGTGAGAGGGGAAAAAACGATTTATGCACTCGGAAATTTATAAAACTTTTCAGATTTCAATATACTAATAAAAAATATTAAAATGAAAAGAATGAACTGGGCTACTTTTGTCATAAGAATGGAAGAGGAAGACTTGGAGAAAAAATAAAATATTGCAAAGACTTTTAAGCCTCACAATATTGAAACTTAACCTTTTGCACTCCATTCTCGCAATATTTGCGACAAACGAGGTAGAGAGCGAAATTAGCTGGAGTGGAGCATTCTATCTTACTATCATTTTACCTATTTACATTCTTACTTCTATTATTGTAGGTTTTAATGTAAGAATCATTTTTTAGTTTAAATTCTTTCTGATACACTCATGTCCATAAATTAAGGATAATTCAGAATCACACAGAAATTGAGCTCTAAAATAAAAATTTCACCTATAGAATTATCACACACATCTTGAAGACGAATATGCAAATTGCAGGAAACCACCAGATGGCGCGGATAGTACGTCACAATGACGAGAGCGTATGAAAGGAGTATATAAGGAATGGTAGCAAAGAAGTAAAATTGTTCACAAGCGCTTTAAAAGCCTTTCAGTGCAATAACCGCATAGTTATGGCACAAAGGAAGCATTTGGATGATTTTTTAAGTGGTAGAATTATCGGACGACTGGAATGTGGACGTACCCAGCTGGAAGTATCCGAGGAACTTGGAATCGCCCAGAGTGTCATCTCCAGGCTTTGGCAACGATTCAAACATGGTGGTAATGTGAGTAGATGTTACAGCACAGGTCGCCTTCGAGTTACTACGCCGAATGATGACCGGTATTTGGCAGTTACTGCCAAAAGAAACAGACGGAGCACAGCATCAGACCTGTCTCGTCAGCTCTCTTCAGCTACCGGTACGACAATTTCAAGGCAGACCGTGTACAGACGCTTAGGGAACATTGGTCTATATGCTCGTAGGCCTGTCAGATGTGTTCCCCTTACCGCAACTCACTGTCGCCTGCGATTATGCTGGGCTAGAGAGCATGCATTATGGACACCGAAACAGTGATCTTGTGTGATGTTTTCCGACGAGTCCAGGTTCAGTTTACATTCTGATTCTCACCGGACTTTTATATGGAGAGCGCCAGGTACCCGCTACCACCAAGAGAACACCATTGAACGACACCGTTACGGTGGTGCAGGATGGCTCGTTTGGGGAGGAATTATTCTTGGTTCCAGAACTTACCTGCATGTTCAGAGTGTAACGATGACAGGCCACATCTAACGGGATGTCATTCTGGAACAACATGTACGTTTGTTTCGGGGCGCCATGGGTCCTGAATTTCTGTATATGGATGACAACGCCCGACCTCACAGTGCAAACATTGTAGACAAATGCCTTCAATCGGGGGATATCACCCTTATGGATTGGCCAGCATACTCACCGGACTTGAATCCAATAGAGCATGTGTGGGACATGCTTGGCCGACGAATTGCAGCCCGTCAACCCCCTTCCAACTGTCTATCGGAACTTCGGAGGGTATTGCTTGATGAGTGGTGTAGTTTTCCCCAAGATCAGATTGATAATCTGATACTCAGCATGCGTAATCGTTGTAACGCTTGTATTGCATCGTCCGGGAGACATACTCCGTATTTACCATCATACTAACCATGTTATACTGTTTTCTGTAAATAGGTTCTTTTTTGAAATTTGCTCCAGGGAGTAAAAATCGCAATTTTTATTAATTATGTCAAACATATAGCATCTTTTTTGCTCTTTACCTTTTGTTTAATAAATAGACTTTACAAATAAGTCAAATTTGTTTTGCTTTTGTCTCTTTCATTGCCTGAACTTCATTATCCTTAATTTATGGACATGAGTGTATAATAAGGTCTAAATTGTCTCCTAATATTAGCATTCCTTTTTACATTTATAATTTTATTTTACTGTCGGTACTCACATAAGAATCAATTTCACTTACCTCATGGAAAGGCACCAAAATGCTGTGGTGTAGTACATTGCTGTTGTTATTTCAAAGTCATTAAAAACCCAAGTTTGCTTTATATCGTCTTTAATTATAGTAAATACCCCTGATATATATTACAATTTTGAAATATAGAACAAACTACAAGAAAATATGCTAAAAAATATTTTAAGTAATATTAAAAAATATTAAAAGTAAAAGAAGCAACTCCACGTGCTACGCCTGAAAAAAATTACCAATGTCCAAGAGAACGGTGTATTCTTTTCCTTTCTTCTTTCTACTCAGGCAACCCTATATTTTTTCCATTGTCCTGTGCTGATGTATTCATTGTTCCATTCTCTTTTTACAATGCGTCCTTTCCCGGCTCTGCCCAGAAGGACCGGAACTCCAAGGATGGTCCTGAATCGCCTCCTGGAGACCCATCACAATTCTCCAAAACTTGGTGAAGTTTAAGTGCAATTATTTTCACCACATGCTTCCTGGAGTCCAAAAAAAAACTTGGGCATTCAACCCACAACGTGTGAGTGCGGCGATCAAATCAGTTTCGCAAACCTTATGTCAAACATAGCTGCACTCTCACAGGGTTGTTTCAATTAAATCAGATTTCACATCAATGGGAGGAAAGAAGTACCAGACATGAGTGAAGAGTAGGCATTTTTTCGAAAAATCTGCATTATTAAACATTGCCTATAGAGCTCTTTAGTCTCACTTATAATGAGGATATTTACTAAAAACAATTTCTGTTTACCCTCAAAAGAAATTTAAAAATTTGAAAATTAAAAACTAATTTTTTGTATCATTTAGAACCCTATCATGATTTGTATTCCTGAAATTTCAGTGAAATTAATAGGAGCTTCTATCTCTTTTAATCTCTTAGTAGTTGATTTTTTATTAATTTAAAAATGTCAGAAACCTCTAAAATTTGTGTTTAATTTGCTATAAAAAATATCTTATTTTGCTTTAATCTACCATAAAAATTTAATTTTTAATACACATATATAGAATTTTTTTTGTTTTAAAATTATATTCATTTATTTTTATTTCAATTATGTTTTTATGTTATTACAAAATTATTCACATCTTCAAATGACAAATATAAATTTTGTTTCAATATAGAATGTCATTAAAACCATATAAATTTATTATAAAAGAAACAGAACAATTTATTTTGTGATGAATCGAAAAGAAAATTCATATAAAATTTATGTATGTTATATTTTTCAGAAGCAATTTATGTAAATCATAATTTATGTCCTTTTATAAGAACCATATAAGTCAACCGACTATGGTTTACAGTTTCCCATTTCGTTCAGTAAGAAGAAACTCCTTAGGTGATTTACGGATATAAATTTTTATCTCTTGCTTTTTTCCGTAATTCAGTATTCATATTCCTGTGGTGTAGTACATTGCTGTTGTTATTTCAAAGCCAAGTTTACTTTATATCGTCTTTAACTTTCTAAGCGGTTCATACGTACAATTCCGCCAAACCGATGAAGTCTTAACGTACAATTTTCGACCTCTAAAAACGCTCCAAAAAGGGATGTAATGTGCATTTTTGCTTTAGTGCTTTCCCCCATGGAGTTTTGCGGTAGGAGGGTCAGGTCGATTGTTTAGGAACTGCACCCCTCTTTGACTGACATTTATTGAGAGATGTCCCTACCTCCTGTGGCACAAAAACGCTGATAGCTTTTCATGGCTCTGTAAATCTCTATTTCGAAGTATTTTGTTCACGGTAATAAATGTATCTCTAATTGCACCACTTAAATATCTTGGATGACTTTCGTAAAAAATATAAACAAGAATATTTTTATTTGTACTTTTAGAATCCATTATTACTTATGGGATGATCTTCGAGACTCGACAAGCTTTATGTGTATAAAAAATTAGCAATCTATAATATCTATTTATAACCGGAAGAAAAGGGACAATAACGAGGGTGGGTTTCCCGTATTCCATTCTAGTCGACAAAGGGGGAAGGAAAAATCATAGAACGCTTTGGCCACTGACACAGTTAACCTTTAGCGTATATTTTGGAGACTTTTTTTCTCGATGTGTTCCTTTAGGAGGGTTAATTATAGTAAAATGCCACTGATCTATATTACAACATTCAAATACAGAACAAAAGACAAGGAAATATGCTAAAAAAATATATATTTAAAAAACTAAAAATTAATAAAAGTACTCTACGTGCTACGCCTGAAAAAAAATTCGCAATGTCCAAGAGAAGGCTGCATTATTTTCCTTCCTTCTTTCTACTCAGGCAACCGTATACTTTTTCCATTATCCTGTGCTGATGCGTTCGGTGTTCCATTGTCCTTTCCCGGCTCTGCCCAAAAGGAACGGGACTCCAAGGATGATCCTGAATCGCC
>CM063508.1:18472936-18490436 GCA_032207245.1 Pardosa pseudoannulata
ATTGGACCTCTGTCCTATAAACAGGACAGCGAATAAAATTCCATTTCATAATAAAGTTATCAATATTTTCTAAGTGGATTTTATTTTAACACCTTTAAAATAGACACATTTTGCATAGTAACAATAAAAATGAGAAATCAAATTATATTTTATTGTAAAATTTATTTCAGCAACCTCTTAAAATTGTCATTTTTTAATCTTTAATTTTATATTTATTATTATTATTATTTAAACATTGTGGAGGTTACTTTTAGTTTAAAAACAGAGCTAATAATGTAGCTGAAAGTTTTTGTTGAAAAATATATTTTACATGTGTATTTTGTAAGTATAAAAAAGGTGCCCTAAAATTAAGACAACGGTCAAATCCTGATTATTTTTCTATGAATTCGATATTGCATTGATAGCGTACATTCTTTTCTTATCTTTCAATGAAAACCAGTTCATACACCTGTTCACATACCTGGACACAACAAGGAGTAAATAGATGTCTATTCTATTCAGAAAACTGGGGATTTTTTGCAAGATAAACTTACTCTCTTACGGCCAGTTCAATAACTGCAAGAGAAAATCTAAAATAGTATGCTTAAAATGTAATGTTGGATTTTGTTTTGACCGTTTCCCCAAATTTCATCTATGAATCAGCCTAAAGCAATGTAAGTGATATTTGTTAAGTTTTAGTAGTGTAATAGACCGTTGTCCTATTTATAGGACTGCTAATTACTTACAGAATCAAAAATATTTTTTCAAAATTTTGGTTTTATATACTTAGTTACACCGTATTAATGATATGGATTAAGTTTTAATAACTTACAGAAATATTTAGTTGGTGTGGTACAATGCGGGTTAATAAACTAGTTCAATGTATGTTTCTTGAAAGGATGTTAGATTTTTAAAATATTAACGAAATTACATTTTTAATAAAATTAAGTAAATAAGATTCCTTTACAAATATTATTAGAACTAATCATAAGTTGAACTAGTTTTATATTAATAAACAATCTCAATATTTCTTGCAGGATGTCAGATTTTTAAAATATTAATGAAATTTTAGTATTTTTTCAATTAGATACCTTAAGCCTCAAAAAGTTTTCTATATTTAATATATTTATTATTGCTTTAACATTAGGTACTTATAAATAAAATCTGACATTTTTATTAACTATATTTTTCTTGTCTTTACTTGTTTTATATCAATTTTTTTTACCAAACTATTTGTTTTTAGTAAAAGTACCATACATGGAAGGAATTCTTGTCTTGAACTTGTTTAAGTGTGGTAACAAACGTTCAGCTCTTGGTATAAGCATGTTTAAGAAATGCTGCTGCCTTTTTGAATACAGAAAATGTATATTTCTATATATTGCATTATCTTATTTGTTTTTATTAGTATCAGTAAAGTTGCTTTATTGTGCAAATTTAAACTTATATCTCACCTAATCATGTATCTTTTCGCAGTTGAGTATTATTATAATGGCGTTCTACATTCAAGAGCCAAAATATTATAACCACCTTTCAGTAATAAGTTGCCCCACCTTTGGCTCGCGACACCGCTCGCAACACATTGGCTTCAACCCGCCTTGGCATGGATGCCACAAGTCCTTGGTAGATGGCCGGAGACAGATTGTACCAGATGTTTAAGCAAGGGTTACTTAATTCCGAGATATTGCGAATTGGTGGTCTTTGAACTCTGAGTTACCGTCTCATGACATCCCAAATGTGTTCTATGGGATTGAGATCTGGTGAGCTAGACGGCCAGGCCATTGACTGGAATTCAGCATCATGCTTCTGGAACCACTCCAACACAATTATAGCCTTGAGACACGAGGCATTGTGGTGTTGGAACATTCCATTTCCAGCTGAAAAAACAGAGGCCATGTAAGGGTGTAACTGGTCCGCAATGATGTTCAAATACCTGTAGCATTCATGGTCTGCTCTACCTCAACCACGGGCTCCAGAGACGCCAAAGAGAACGTCCCCTAAAGCATAAAACTGCCATCATTGGCCTGTGTATGACCTGATGTACATTGAGGGATCAACTGTTCGCCTGGAAGACGGCGTATTCTGACACGGCCATCGGCGTGATGAATGACAAACCGTGATTCATCTGACTAGGCAACTCTCTCCCACTCATCCATGGACCAGTCGCAATGTTTCCGGTCCCATCGTAGGCGCAGTTGACGAAGACGCTTGGTCAGCAAGGGCACACGAGTGGGACGTTTGCAGCGTAGCCCCATATCCAACAGCATCAGCTGAATAGTCTGCTCCGATACTATTCTACTTGGCCATGCATTGTATTGGGTTTTCAACTGAGCCACTGTCTCGCTCCGGTTTTGCTTCACCAAAGCTAGACAGTGTCCGATGACCTTTTTCTTTGATAGCGTGTGAACGTCTAACACCATGTGTCTACTGCTGGTTTCACCGTCATTCATGCACTTTGCATAAGTACTAACAACTGTAGATCACGAACAACCCACGAGTCGTGCAGTTTCGGAAACACTGGTTCCGAGCCTTCGAGCCCGAGACATTGCAATATGCCCTCTATCAAAATCGCTTGGATCCGCAGCCTTTCCAATGTCACACAGGAGTAAGTGAAAGAATGATTCAGACTCATCAGCAGCAGTTAAATACCACTTCCAACTAATCATGTGTCTTCCACTTCATCGAGGCGAGTTTATTGCAAAAATGTAGGGGTGGTCATAATGTTTTGGATCTTGAGGGTAGATTTCCATATTTAAAATAAATACTCTAATGCCAGCATTGATATCCTTTATTATATATCAATAAAGCGCTTACCTCTAAAATAAATAGCTCAGTTTAACTGAAGTTTAATAAATATAGATAAATATATGTAATGTAATATCTTTGCATATACTGAGATATCATAAATAGTAAATACACAGAAAACATTATGGAACCATAATAAAAAAATATTTACAGTTTTATGAATACTATTATTCTAATACGAAAACAGGTTTTGTATTTATTTTGCATTTAAGATCTATTTTGAATGTTTATAAAGTATAACGTTTTATACTTACAGTAGAATCATTTCTTATTCCCATATTTTCAAGGAAATAAAATTTACATGCATTGGACTATAATGGATGTTTCTAAGATTAAAGCTACGCTTGTTTCATAGAAAATATACATAGATGAAAAAATACATAGAATATATACATAGATTACAAAATATTCAAAAATGACGATTCTAAGATAAAATTCTAACAAAAGTATTATTTTTAGGGCATTTCTGGGAAGCATAAGATTTTCTGCTCCGAATTTTTTTCATCGTTATTTTAAAATTTTTAATGCACTTACGATAATTGGCTTTTAGAATTCTATCTCTTCTGGGAATTATAAAGCATGAGTTTAAACCAGCCATGTAAGTATAATGTATTATGTGAATTGAAATAAAATTTAAAATAGTGGAATAATATATAATATAATAATGTTTTCACCTTGACCTGTATTTTGAAATGAATGAAAAAACTAAGGAGAAATTGTACCTTCCATTCTAAAGATTATGTATTATAAAAATCTATTCATTAAATAATAAAAAAAAATTCTATCTTTTAAGAAAAAGATTTTTCTCTGATTATTAATGTCTAAATTACTAAGTTTCTTCATGTGAAGAAATACATTTTTAAAAAATATAAAATGTGTACAAGAAGGATAAAATAGAAATTGATTTACTCGTAAAATAATTTTTAAATTATGCTAATTAGAAAAAAATTTCTCATTTTAAAAAGGAGTTAATTTAAATTTTTCTTGTGACAAAATTAATTATACTGACGAGGAATACAGTTTATAATATAAATTGATAAATAACTATTTTAATGTTTTTAACAGCCAAGCAATTTTAAATATTATTTTTTATTTTGAAATTACAGCAATCTTTAAAGTTATATATATTGCTTTAATTTATTTTAGTTTATTAAATTTTTAATTACTTTATTTTATTTTAATGTATTTAATATCCATATTTCAAACGTTATCATTTAGCTAAGTACATTTCATTGTTTTTGGTTTACTTTTTGTGTTATTTAATTAAATAAATGACTTGAGACGATAAAACTAAATAATTTTTTCAAAGTTAAAGAATTATTAATTTACTTGTAAAACAAATTCTTAAAGTAGCAGACTTTTTATTTTTTAATGAATTATATACAAGTGTTATAATTAGCACTTTTAAAATCGATAGGTAGTTCGAATTATCATAAATGGAAATTTAGTTTTTGATATACATATTTCAAATGTTAATTTGGTTGTAAATTAATTTAATTTATTTTCATCTCATGTAATTTTTATGTTATTATATATCATACACTATTTTAGTGACAAAAAAAAATCTGTAATGTTGGAGTATCATTAAAGAACTTAAAATAATCCTTTTAAAAGTAAAGGAACATTTTTATTATGAATTTATCATAGGATGTTATATTTTAGGTTTTGAATCTCGAAAGATATTCTGCCCCCTTAACAACTACAAATATTGAAGAATATCTTTCTTATTTTTATTCTTCTGTAACTCAAAATATCTCTCTATGGTAATAATATTTACTGAATATTTAGAATTTTCTAATAT
The DNA here is from genome assembly GCA_032207245.1 of Pardosa pseudoannulata. NCBI lineage: Eukaryota > Metazoa > Arthropoda > Arachnida > Araneae > Lycosidae > Pardosa > Pardosa pseudoannulata. Next base: position 18,477,519 of record CM063508.1, read on the forward strand.
GAATATTAGGCAAAATTTCTATATATATAAAGGAATAATCTTGAAACATCAAAATTCCAAAGATCTCTTTTAAGTTATCCAACTATAAACAATATTAAGCACTTTTCTTATATATATATACAAATTTAGACAATATTAACTACATATATTGTGCCTTTTATTGCCATATGTTGTGCTACACATCATTTCTGACCTTATTATGAACTCTAGTCAATGTCCTCTAATAATCCAGTGATAGCTGTTTTACATCTTCTTTAAAAGTATATCATCGCTTCATTTAACAATTTTTCACTGTACTATGAACCAAATCGTAAGTCAAAAAACATTTTCCTATATATGCACAAATATATTTAGACAAATATGCACAAATATATTTAGAATGTTGATAAAGATTTAAATTCTTAAATTAAATCTCAAAAACATTCTTAAAAAAGTAAAAAGATTTTGTAAAAGAAATTGAGTACATGTGTTATAATGGTGATTTAAAGTATAGAAAGAATGCAATTTTAAGACTGTAAAAATTTCAATAAAACAATAAGATGGGGATTGAAAATAAAAGTTGTTAAATAATGCTAAACTTTAAAATTCGCACTACACTAAAATTACAATTTTGATATAATTTTAATACATTTATTTAAACTAGCCATAAAAATATGGATATATAATGATACATAGTAGAATAAAATGTGAAACACTTCTCCAATATTGACTGAAAAATTAATTGCCTATTTAAATATACTCTGCTTATACAAATGAAAACGAAATTTAAACTATTTCACCCTTGTATAAATTTTAAAAAATGTACCCTTGTAGAATTTAAGATTCCAGAAAAAATAGCTATAAGAGGAATAGCAATTATTACTAATACTGAATTTCAAAGTACGTATTTCAACGAAATTAAAATTTGAGTAGCGTTTTAAAATATTTATCTAAACTAGATATGCACATATATAGTGTATGATGGACAGAAAAAAAAATAAAATGTAAAACACTTCTTGGAAACGAATAAAATTCTTTCGTTAGATACACTAACAAATTTTACCCTTCTACAAATAAAAATTAATTACCTCAATAGAAAGTAAGACAAAATAAGAATACGTAAAATATACATAACGATTGTTAATTAACAATGAATATTTTATTTCAATAAAATTAAAATTTGAATATCATTTTAAAATATTTATCTAAATTAACCAAACAAATATAAAGTATAATGGGACAATAGGAAACAGAATGTAAAATACTTCCAGAATACTGAACAAAATAGAAATTACCCAATTAATTACATTCTGTTTCGATGGATAAAAAATTCAAGTAGTTTTACCTTTGCAGAAATTAAGATAAAAATAAAAATACATATGACTGAAATATGAATTGATACTTTCAGAATTTCAAAATTCTTGTTCCAACAAAATTAAATATTTAGATACCTGTAATATTACGTAAAAACTTGATAAATCAATATATAACAGTATTTTTGATTAAAACTGACTTTTAAAACCTGTCAAGCATATTACATTACTTCGTATTCTTAATTCCTTCGGCAATTTTTTTCACAGGACATAAACGAAACTGACAATAAATTTCAATAAATTTTAAATTTCTTTTTTATTTAATTTCTTTTAATAAAGTCAAATTTTTTAACATTTTATCCTTCCAGCTATATTTTTTTCGAGTATGACATCTAATAAATTTTAAACCGTATTTTATTGTTTTCTTATTAAAACTTGCACATTTTCAATAATAAAATTATATTTATAACGTAAGATTATATAACCTGTGTTTACGAAAAGTGTATTATATAAGATTTCAAAAATAGTATTGTATTTATGAGATTTTTAAATGAAAGCATAAATAATTCGTTAAAAGTTGTTTAATAAATATTTTGTTTGAAGTTGTTTTATTCTGAGAACAAGTATTTTAAATTATTCATAATAATTCTTTATAATCCATATTATTTATTATCCTTCACGACTGTACCGTTAATATATTTTCTTATACGGAGATGAAATTTGTTCTATAAAAAGCTTCATAACTAATTAAATCAATTGATATATATATATATATATATATATATATATATATATATATATATATATATATATATATATATATATATATATATATATATATATATATATATATATATATATATATATATATATATATATATATATATATATATATATATACATATATATATATATATATATATATATATATATATATATAATATATATATATATTATATATATATATATATATATATATATACATATATATATATATATATATATATATATATATATATATATATATATATATATATATATATATATATATATATATATATATATATATATATATATATATATATATATATATATATATATATATATATAATATATATATATATATATATATATATATATATATATATATATATATATATATATATATATATATATATATATATATATATATATATATATATATATATATATATATATATATATAATATATATATATATATATATATATATATATATAAATATACATATATATACATATATATACATACATATACATACATATATATATATATATATATATATATATATATATATATATATATATATATATATATATATATATATATATATATAATATATATATATATATATATATATATATATATATATATATAAAACCTTGTCTATAATGTTTTGCATAAATTTATATGAAATGCGAGATAGCTAAGTTAAATTGTACACCTAAAACTAGCACTTATAACGTACGTAAACTAGTTACACGACTCACATCTTAGTTGGAAAATTCTATATATTCAAGTAGGTAGTAGGAGTAACTCTATACTTAATTTTTTATGATAATGCATATATATAGTCGTTAGGTGACACATAGAATAATCTGAAAGAAAACTTAAGGAATCTTCACTGTTTTTTTTCCATGTATAAAATATTGCTTATTTTCTTTTATTAGTGTTTATTATGATTTTATTCAACATTTATACATTTTTCTTTTGCCAATTTTATTAATATGAAGTGAAAATATGTAGAAAATTGGATGGCGGAATCGAGCAATCTCATTTCCATTAATTTAAATTGGTAAAATTGATTTACCCCACGAGTAAATCGACTTATGGACTAGTTCAATTAAGCAAAACCAATTAAACTTCTACTTCCGATGCATTACTTTATTTAAATTTGTACGTACTTATTTTAATTGTCAATATTACAGACATAAATGAATTGGGATATATATTCTGCATGTATGGCGAGAAGGGGTTTTAAATTTCTCTATATTAAAGGATTATTATATTAACTACTAATGAATTATTAAAATAAAATTTAAGAATAAATCTTCTTTGGTAAAATCTTATTGTTCTGCATTAATTAAAATAACGGAAGAAAGTCTGTAGCATTATTAGATAAAAAAAAAAGTTATGTTTTGATTTTGAAATAGGAAAATTTTTATTTGTATATTTGCAGGAAACTGACGGTATTTATTAACAGAAATTTTGTTCCCAGTAGATTGAATGTTTCACTGATATAAAGTTGTGTATCACAACTGGTAAAGATTGTGATAAATTTTCATCAATTTCTATTAACGAAAAGGTGAAATATTATTGAATAGTCCCAGATTATAACTCCATGATTGGCATATAGATGATCAGTATCACTTTCAACAGTAGGGAGCAGTCTAGTAGTTTTTGTGTTGCAAAAATAATAACCGTGCTACTTTAAACTAAATAAATCCAAATAGCTAGATCAATATATATTAATCAATATATAATAATCCAATAGCTTGATTTTTAGCCAAATAGAACATTCTTTCTAAAATACAGTCCTTGTTTTGTTGCCTTATGCCACTTGGTCAAACCAAGCATGATTCAGCCAGAGACTACTCTATTTAAGACAAAGGGGTGATCCTAAGGTTTTTACCAAGCACCCTAAGGGTGAAAGTACTTTATGCTCATGTGAGCCCTCATAATTTTGAAGCAGGGACCAGGTAGAATACCCATAGATTTGGCCTGCCACCCACTGATTGAGAACTTGGAGGACATTGTGACCAGGAATATATTTGACATGTCCCAGTCACCTTTAACAAACAAGGCTGATCTTAGGTTGGCTCGGACTTCAAACCCGCAACCTTTCGGTTGAGAGAGTGCTGCATTTTCCGACTGAACTACGGCGGCTCCTAAACTAGAGCGAAATAGCCACCTAGTCCTTATTTTCTCCATGGCTCATTATTCAGCTTTCAAACAGATTAGAGGCATCTTTTTCAATCACTTCTATTATTGATCATGTTTTCGGGGTGTTACTCTAACCTCACTCTCGACTTGACACATTCTGACTACGAGGTTGTTTGATGACCTTCTAATCAAATAAAACTAAGAAGTGCATTGGAATCTAGGACCGTGTATTGTTCTGCAATAATACATTCTTTTCATCAATATTTTCCTGACATCGCTCTGTATTTCTGCCCATGGTAGTTTTTTAAGGTTTTCCTAGTATCACTGTGATTTTTAAGATGTCTGACTTTACAGACTAAAAGGAATGAAACTACACATTTTTAAGACCTAAAGATTCATTCTACCGTCCAGACATCAATTATGCACAACAATGTAATCCATCCTATTATCCCTATAAACAGTTTTTTCTTTCTCAAAACTCTGCAGTGCCATATATGTTCTCACTGAAACCGTGATTGCAGCCTAAAACAGACAGATATGATAATCAGAATTTGAACTCACAGTTCAACATGGATATTGCAACAAACTCTTTCAAATGACTAACAGAAACAATCTCCCATTCTACAATCAGAATATAGCTTAATTTTATCGGACAATGCGACTATCTTAGTTGAAAATAATGATTTTCAACATCAAAAGACGTAATTTTCTTTTCAATCTCTCGACTTATTACTTTCTTACTTTCTTCGATTTCTTACTTTCTTGAATTTCCCCGTAAACATGAATTTAATTTAATTTTTTTCTTAACGAATACTTTTTCCAGCCTAAAATCTTATTTTTGAGATGCAATTTTTATTAATTTTTCAAGTAACGTTGAACTTATAAATACCTGCTATATTAAAAATATGGCATAGCTGATAAGTAAAATATGATATAGTATATTTCCTCACATTTTAACTCAAATTTATTTTCCTAAACCTTACTTCAAATGAATATTTATAAACTCCATAAATTAGAGTGAATTTGTGGCAGTGAAAGGCATCAAAATGGAGTATTTTGACTTAATAAACGGGGAGAAATATTTTTCGATCATTTCGCATTGAAAAATGCTTTTGGAGTACTGGCTGTTGAAAGGAATTTTATATGCAATGCTCGTAGTATATACTGCTCTACATCAAATTTGAAGTCCTTTCAACAATATTACAATTATTGTTGCCTTCATCGAACCAAAACTTGAGTGTTTCGTGATGAGTTAAATAAAACTGTCATCTCTGAAATCGACAGGAAAATAACATATAAAGTCTATTAATTTAAGGTAATATTTAAATTTCTAACTTAACTTAAATAATATTTATTTTAATGACTACCTTAATTTATAAATTGTGTAACGAAGCAATATCCCGAACCAAAACACAACCAATTCATGCCTGAGTCAATTTTACAAAGCATATATTGATAAATATATGAAATCTGTGTTATTATGTACAACTCAAACTATAATAAATAGAAAATAATGGTACCTTAATTTGTAAATTCTGTAACGAAGCAATAAGCGGAACCAGAACATAATCAATTGATGTCTGAGTCAATTTTACAGAACATATATTGAAAAATATATAAATCTGCGTTATTATGTACAGCTCAAACCATGATAAATAGAAAATAATGAGTACCACAATTTATAAATTGTGTAACGAAGCAATAAGCGGAGCCAGAACATAACCAATTGATACCTGAGTCAATTTTACAGATAATATATTGATAAATATATGAAACCTGCGTTATTGTGTACAGCTCAAACTATCATAAATAGAAAATTCAAACGAGTTACTGTCCATATTTATTACTTATTAACAGCCATTTTAAACATCAAAAGATGCTATTATGGGAAGAAAAAAATTAAAGGAGATTAAGATGTGATTGCATGTAAGCCCAGTACTGTATAGTGAAGCTATATTTTTGATATAGCTATTAATCATAATTTCAGTCCAATTATTTGCCGAAAAAGGAAATTAAGTCCAAAGCTTGAGAAGTCATAAAATATAGATCAGAATTATAAAATTATAAATAATACCAGTACATTTTCTAATCACCCGCTACCAGGTATACTGACTGTCTACTTTTCAGAATTTCAGAAAATTGTATTCAAAGTTTCAGGTAATATATTCCCCTTGGTCATGTTTGTGCACACACAATTATAATACAAAGATATACATTTTTAGAGGACCGAGAGCAAATGAAACCTCATGATCTCTGAGTCAGATATTAAGGTGTGTTAGACATTTATACATGCTTAGCTGGAACATGTTATTGTTACTAGTAAAATAAAAGCCCATAAAATATCCTAAATGCTGATCTATGTGGAGTAGAACCTAGGTATAGTCATAAGATTTCCAAATCTACTAACGTTGAATAACAAAGAATGATGTTTCAAATGTAATAAAATTTTATGTTTGAGCCTTTATATTTATGAAAGATATGAAATAATTTTTAAATGTTATTCATTTAAAATCTGCAAATAAAACAATTTATAAAACGTAGTTCACTATGATTCAATATGATACCACCTAATTGATATCTAAGCTCTTTAAATACTATTCTTTCTAAGTCAGATTTTTCATTGATTAAATATATGTTAGGTTTAAGATTCATAAATTTCTAAAACAAAACAATAACTGTAGAAATAGTAAACAAAACGACTGGATTATTAACGAAAATCTAAAAGTAGCTTCTTTAATTAATCTGGGAGTTGAATAAATAAATAGTTCTCCTTGATATGTGTAACACATTGTCTAAAGTATGATTCTGATTCAAACAGAAATTATCAACAGCTGATAGCTCTTTTAAAATTAGAATTTTACACAATAGCAGTTCAATAGTTTTCCCTCTATACCCCTAGGAATCACGAAAGAGCTCTGAGTGTTAAGTGCATTTGCCTTCTTGCATTTCCACTTCGGAGCATCATAAAAGATGTGGTTTGCAATTGAAGAGATCAAGTCTTAATTTTAGAGCACAGGGCATATTTTGAAGTAACAAATTTTATGGCTAGAGAGATGCATGGTGATAAGTAACTTTAAGTGTTGAGAAAAGGGTCGAGAGAGAATATACAACTGAAAAGTGTTTTAAGTGAGTTTATCACAATTTTTCTAAAGAATTTTTTAAAATATGTTGTTATCTTTTAAAATGCTTCCTACAGATATATGTTTTATTGATTTCTGCAAAATATTTACTACATATTCCTTATATACATTAAAACTTTGGGAGAACCGCTTTAAGTTTCGATTTCATCTTACTTTGTATTCATGACAGTCGGAATTTTTTTCATAAAATTCAATAGACATAAAGACATTTCCTTTTTATAAATAAACAATTCAATGATTTTTTTAAATTAAAAACTAAATATGCTAAAATATATTTTGTAAAATTATAAAGCAAAATTTATTAGGAAAAACATCAATATTTATGCACAAGAAAAATTCCATATTCACAAAAACTTTAAAAAAAAACTTGAATTTAAATATTATAATTTTTTAAGGAATTGATGACAGTTAAATATGTAATGCTATAATTTTTATGGAGTATATTATAACATCATTAGCAAAAATGATATTGAGAATAAGATTGAGTAGTATCTATGTAATATGCACATTTCATATTTTCCAATTCAACGAATTCTTTAAATTAAAACCTAAATTTGTTGAAATATATTTTGTATAATTATAAAACAAAATGAGGAGGAAAAGCATCAATATTTATGCGCAAAAAAATTCCAAAATTCACAAAAAATTAAAAAAATTTAATGGCAGTTAAATATGTAATGCTATAATTTTTATGGAGTGTATTATAACAACGTTAGCAAAAATATTATTGAGAGTATGATTGAGTAGTGTCTACTTAATTTGCCCCTTTAAAAAACGATACATTTCTATTTAAAGTCTCAAATAAATTTAAAATAATTAAAATTACAATACTTTAGATGAAATAATTATTTTTTAGAAACGTTTTCAAGAAATCCCATTAAAAAATTCGATTTAAAAATAAAGACATGATAAAAAATAGTATGATGTTCCTATTAAAAGACAGTCATTTGTCAGCAGTTTATATTTCTGAATGAGATTGCACATCTAGGATTTCAAATGTTCTATTCTTAGTAGCTTATACTCTAGGTTATTTTTCTTTCATTTTGACGAGAAAAACTACCACTTTCATTCAATTTTTTCTATGGCCGTAATAAATAAATAAGTACTAGGAATTCTAAATTCATCAACATCATTATAGGGGATATTTCTGTATCAGTTGCACAATATTAAAAGATCTAAACATTAATGATTTATCAATTAATCTTTAAATGAGAAGAGGGCTTCTTTGGTATAAATAAACTAAAGCACTTTTTAAAAGAAACTTGAATTAAAAAAGTTGACTTTAAAATTTATATAGTTTAAGCAATGTACTCTATTTTCATATGAAAAACATTTTTTCTTTGTGGTGCAACCAGCAAAAATGAATATTGTTTCGTTTTAATTACCAACGTCCTTGTGCAAACATTTGAATAAGCTTAAAATAGAATATTTGGTTAATATAACATTATTTTTTATGAAATATAGTTGTCTTAGACAAGAAAAGACAAGTAAAAATGCTAAAAAAATATATAAAAAAATAAAAGGTAAAAGAACCACTAAACGTGCTACACCTGAAAGAAAAAATTGCCAAAGTCAAAAAGCACACTGCATTATTTTCCTTTCTTTCTGAACAACTCCAGCAACCCTATTGTAACGTATCGGGTCCCTGTTTTAGGTGACACAAGGAAGAATCAGGTGTATCTTGATTAATGAATTTATTTACACTGCTGCTATATACATCATTTCACAACTACACAAAAAAAACAATTTCTGATCACACGTAAGTGATTAGTACACGTAGGCCTGAGTAGAGAAGGGTACCTAAACTAAATTCAGTCTCTGCCGAAATATGGGTGATTAGACGGAAGAAATAATTTGTAGTTCTCTCGAAAGTTCTCTGAAGTACTGGTAGGATATCTAAGCACAGTTAGAGTTCCGAAGGAAATGCAAACAATCCTGAAGAGGAGTATATTAGAAAAGGAAAACCCAATGCACAGGGTATCGTTTCAATCTCAGCAAGAGATATATCCCAAGACGGGATTTCGCTAAATAAAACTCTCCGAGAGATTGGTCGAGGCGACCTCCGAGTTAGCCGATGCGGGATACTCCTTAAAGAAAAGATCCCAAGGTGGGATCATAGTAAAACTCTCCGGTAGAGAGACTGGTCAAGGCGACCTCTGAATTAGCTGGTTGCTAGCTAAGTTCTCTAAAAAAACAAATCTTCTCTCGTCTCTTTCTAGGGGAGGGGCCTCTGAGAGAGGGGCCTCACCCACAATTTCATTATTGGATCCCCTAGAGATGACCTCACCTTCGACCAACTGGATTGGTCCGGGTTAAACAATCATCGGCCACAAAGCCAGGGGTCCCTGGAATTTTTAGCGGCTATATCTGAGTCGCGGCATATCTTTTGTCGTTCCAATGATCATATTTTTGGCTGTCAGTGAAGGTGCCTGGTTGTCTGGTATTTTGTTATTTTACTATAAGGCACAACAGTGTAGACGTCGTGGTGCCGGGGAAAACAATCTTTTTGTATCCACACAAGCGAAGTCTACCTCTTAAAGCAAAGTTCTTTGATGTCGACACACCGATAAATCACGCCGTTACACTATACTTTATGCATTATCCTGTACTGATGCGTCCGTTGTTCCATTGCCCTGTGCGCCTTTCCCGGCTCTGTCCAGATTGACAGGGACTCCAGGCATTGTCCTGAGTCGCCTCCTGACGACCAATCACAACTCTCCAAACTTGGTGAAGTTTAAGTGCAGTCTTTTTCACAGGCCACACCACAAACCTCCTGGAGTCCCGAAAAAATACTTGGGCATGCAACCCACAGCGTGTGGGTGCGGCGAGGAGATCAGTTTCGCAAACCTTGTGTAAAACGTAGCTGCACTCTCACAATATATTTGTATTCTGCAGTAAAATTTGTCACAACCATATGCAACTAATAAGTGAGATAATGAGGGTCAACAGTGAACGATATATTCATATCAAGAACTTTGTACATTAGAAAATATTTTGTCTTTGCCTAGGCTACAATTTCTATCAACGGGAAGCAGTATAAATGAACAGGAATTCATATTTATGATAAAGATAAAAATAACGAAGTGTCTAGACTTAAAAATGTTGAAAACTCTTGAAATATTAATAGTACATATAGTTAAGCAACATTTAGGGAAAAAGTGTTGAAACAATATAACAAATAAAATTTAATTGGAGAATTTGCACACCCTTGATGTAATCTTATTTCTTAGTAAGCACTTCTATATAGGTATTATTACAGTCATTCAAATACAATTTTTGTGCAAGTTTTTTCTTTATATTGTACTATTAAAAAGAATTTATCAATTATAATAAATATTAATAGTGTGATGCATCAGAGATTAACTAGATTGAACTGGTAGAAAAATAAAAGGTAATGAAATTGTAAATAAATAATCAGTAATTTCTAGGCAAAAAATTAAAATTTATTTTTAAATCCGAAGAAAACATTTTACGCTGCAAAAAGACAAGTATCTGTAAAGATAATTATTAAGTCCACAGTTCTTTAGAGGCTTTGTATTTCAAACTAAGTCTAGCGTGGACTTCATAGGTTCTTCAAATGGTTTCAGTCATGATCCATAAAATTGCATGGTTTTAGTTAAAGACATTTATTAACAGATCGTTGGAGGACGGACTCCCACTTCATTAAATGGACAAGATATAGTGAGGGGTCAGCTAGCATGAAGTTAGAAGTAAAATGACCTTAACACCTGGTTCAACATCTCAGTCAAAATCTATGAGAAAATCTGTAGGAAAATCTGCCTCCGATAGCGTACATCTCCTTTTGGTTTGGAAATTTCATAAATTGTCCTCTAGGGTAATGTAGAATTATAATTGGTCAGACCCCCTTCTCTGAGGGCGTAAACTGTAGCCCATGCGGTCAATTTAGGTTAAGAGTTAAAAAGGGGAAAACAAAAGAAAGCGGGAATTTTTTGCCCTTATTCAAGATTTGAAAACCCCTGAGAAGATTCCCGGGGTGTCTTGAGGATTTTATATTCAACACAACACGATAAGAAACATGATTTCTTTTACAAATGTTTCCACTTTGATGCGGGATGACTGTCGAAAAATAAAATAGGGAAGGTTAACTTGAACTTTCAAAGAAATAGGATGACTGATTTGGTCTTGATCTCTTTCGAAATAAATCTTATATGATTTGATTAAATCTTGGTATCTTGGGTCTCTAACATCTTGCACCTACTAAGAATTTAAATGGTATCTCTGGATTTCAATTGAAAAATATTTTTTATATATCGACTTGTTTAGTATGTGAATGCTCAAGATATAAGAAAGGTTTTTCTATCAATATCGATAATACAACTAAAAACACTGCATCTCATAAAAGAAAAATTTTGTTTATTTGTTTTTATCTTCTTACGTAAACCTAATGTTTAAAACCAAACAATGATTTTAGTCAGTAAATCATACACTTTTAAGAAATATATTAATCGTTCTACCAGGAGTGTAACTTTATCTTCAGATGATTAAAAAAACTGACAATCTATATTTGTATCTTATACAAGTTTCTCCTCAGCTTAAGATTAATATGCAATAGCTTACAGGATAACTTACACTCAAGAGACGAAACATTATGACACCTGTCAATAATTCCTACCTTTGGCTCCAACACAGATTCAACCTGCCTTGGCATGGATACCACAAGTACTTGGTAGATGGCCTGAGACAGACTGTATCGGATATTTAAGCAGCTGTTACTTCAAATCCGAGATATTGCGAATGGATGGTGTTTGAACTCTGAGCTGGCGTCCCATGACATCCCAAATGTGTTCTATCGGATTAATATCCGTTAATTTAGATGGCCAGGACACTAACTGGAATTCAGCATCATGTTCCTGGAACCACTTCAACACAATTTTAGCCTTCTGACACGGGCCGTTGTCCTGTTAGGACATTCCATTTCTAGCTGGAAAACTAGAGGCCATGTAAGGGTGCAACTGGTCCATAATGATGTTCAGATACCCTGTCGAATTCATGGTCTGCACTACCACAACCACGGGTCCTAGAGACGCCTACGAAAACGTCCCCCATAGCATAATACCGCCATCACCAGCCTGTGTATGACCTACTGTACATTCAGGGAGCATCTGTGCGCATGAAGACGGCATATCCTGACACAGCCATCGGCATGATGAATGACAAACCGTAATTCATCAGAACAGGCAGTTCGTTGCAAAATGTAAGAGTGGTCATAATGTTTTGGCTTTTGAGTGTATGTCCTTTTGTTAAAAAATAAGTCAGTTATTTGTAACAACAGATTAATTGTTATCCAGAATGTGTCTTGTTCCCATTTGAAAAACATTTTATTCCTCCGACTACATCGCATTTAGTCCTTGTGCTTTCAGCACAAGGGCTAAATGCGATGTACTTTCTACAGTAGAATGCGATGATCTTTCTACAGTAGAAATTAGAGCATGAAATCAAACCCAACCATGTGTAGATATATTATAATTTTTGTGTATATTAAATGTTTTTTTTCTTAATAAATCTATTTTTTAAAACTCTACAAATAAATATATAACAATTAAA
>CM063508.1:18495436-18497936 GCA_032207245.1 Pardosa pseudoannulata
ACCTTCCCACCTACTGAAATGTAGCAAATTCGCAGGTACTCTCTCAGTTGAGGAGCTTCCAAAAAGGTGAAGATATCACTCGAATGGATTGACCAGCATACTGCCCTGATTTAAATCCCATCGAACATATGTGAGATGCTTTGGGGAGACGCATTGCAGCACGCTTACATCCTCCGGAGAAGACCCAACAACTCAAACAGATGCTGATTGCCGAATGAACACTCCTATCGCAAGAAATGTTAGACCAGCTAGTTCTGAGTATGCGGAGACGGTGCGAAACTACCATTGCAGTAAGGGTAGGCCATATGCCATATTAAGGAACATCTATTTGTTATTCTTCCTCTTGGATAGACAATCATGAGTCAAGATGCTATGCGCTCATTATAGCTTGTTTTTGATTAATTCCATGCGTATGCATTGTATTCCTTTCTCAGCGCCGATGCTTTTTTAATCCTTTACGTACATAATACTGTCCCTCATATCTGAATTTCATGTCTCTCAGATAATTTCTAGTGGAGTTATGGCAAAACCCCAACTGGTGCTTAAGTTTTGCACACCAGTGTAAATCAAATATTTATTTACCAAAATACAATATTAAATAAATGAACATAATTGAATCACTGGATGTATCTTATAGCCGAACTATCAAAAATAAAATTTTATAGACGAGTTGTTTGAGAAAAGAAAAACGAATAATAAACGTTTGGTTCCATTTCGGTCAGTAGAAAGGAAGCAACTTCTGAAGTGTCCCATAGTCTCTCATACATATCTCGGGAGATATTTTTATCAACCCGAGTAGCTCTAAGGTTACCTCTTGCTTTTTCTCTGGATTTCAAGGGACAAAAAACGTCTCATAATGCGATCTATCAGAAATCCATTATCTCTGATTATCTCTTCTTGTTCTCTTACCTTTGTGTTTTGCTGAAACTATCTGCAACATACTCTTCTCATGCTCAACCGTCTCCTAAAATATCAAATTGGGATTTTATGAGCTTGGTACTCTGGTGGCTCACATCCTCGAGGAACACATCGGATATGAAGAATATGGATACCATGTTACCACATTGGATACCCTATTTTTCCTGGGACATCGGAATGGACGGAGCCCGGTTTTACCTCCGATAAACAAAAGAGGACGTTGCACGCTATACATGTTGCAAAAATTGGTTAGGGTCCAAATCTTACAAAAATCTAAAACATTTATCGTCAAATTCCCTATTGTTTTACAGGTTTTTTAATACAGTACACTATATAACTCTTCTGCAAATGTGGACGAACAATCAGTACAGTATTATATTGAGGATTTTTCGGAATCGGAATGTTAGGAAGGATGAAGGCATCATAATTAGATGTAACGTGTTTAGAAGAAAAGAGAAAATTTTAAGAATATCCTAAAAATGAAGAAAATATCGTACGAGAACAAATATTATATCACGGTAAGGCATTATTACACATTGAGTCGTTGATACAGAATATTAAAGATTACACTAAATTAATAATAATCGGATTATTATCTGGTGAAGGAAACTTTCTTACAGAAAACTATAACAATACTGATTTGCAGAGAAAAATCTTAAAAGATTTGAAAACGCTAAACTATTTTAAAATGTGAACATCGAATAATAGTTAATCAACAATAGATTACCGAATATTTGGAAATGGAATGTTATGAAGTCTTAAGGGACGGTAATATAGTGTCGCATGCCCCTCGGGTTTTAGAAGAAACAAGGAGTATTGTGGAATGTAGTACAGGTGTTGAAGAACGTTTTGCAACCGAACAAACATTATGTCATATTAAGGCATTAGTAAGCGATGAAGCCGAACTTAGTTACTTGCAAGAAGATAAATGGATGCCCATTAAAATAAAAAAGAATTTGGACAAATTTAATATGTAAAGTTTGCGTAAGAGTAAATGAAAAACTAATATGGACTACCATTTCCTACATCATATCAGATCAGATGAATTTAAATTCATTCTCCTCTTTTGTAATGCTTAAATCAATGACCTATTTTAATTATTTTTAATTTTATCATTTTCTCAAAACTTTTTTTTTAAATTTTGATAAATTCAATTATGTGGAATATTTGCTCATCCAGTACAAGGTATTTTCTAACAATCTACCAGTTGAGAATCTTATATGCCATAAAAATCTGAGGTTGTTTAAATTTCTTTTTATTTTCCTCTCACTTGTTTTAACACCTTAACATAGCCGAATATATTTTGAACGTGTTTGAAAAGGAGAACATGTACGTAAAGTAAGAAAATTTTCAGTCATTTGTCGGTATATGAAATTTACTTTATATATTTAGAGTATTATTGATTTACAAATGTTATAATGTCTAATTACATTTTTTTTATTCATACTAAGCCTAAAACATATTACCTTACACTTTAAAAAGTTGTTGCATGTGCCACTTGGTCATATCAAGAACGAGTCTGAGGCTATATCACGTCGGAGGCTACTCTTATTAAGGCAAAGGGGCGAGCCTTTCATTTTGA
>CM063508.1:18500436-18510436 GCA_032207245.1 Pardosa pseudoannulata
TTTATACATAAATATATATATACGTATATTGAACATTCCATTTTCGAACCAACTTAAATACATACACAAAATTCCATCAAAATCAGTCCAGCCGTTTAGGAGGATTTATATTACGAAGACACTTACAAAAGAATTGTATATATAAAGATATATATTAAAGAGTGTATATATATATATATGTAACTACATACGTGTTTAAGAATATTTGTTATTTAAACAAAACTACACGTTTTTATCACACTATAACAAAATTAACAAGAACAGGCATTTTTGGATGCTACAAAAAGATCATTACATATTAAATAATTTTTGGTACTATATATAAATTAAAATTTCAATATAACCAATATAATCGTCATCGATCACTTTTTTCAAAAAATGATATATCTCTAAAATTAATTACAGTAATTTTTAAATTATTGCGTGTACCTGAAATATTACGCAAATCTAACACTTGGTGTCAAAACTTAATGTAAAACAATATTCATCTACCTAATTGTGTTTTCTTGTTCTTATATTCAAAAAATCACAATGATATAATTCCCAACATTTATTTTTCGGAATCTGTATTCAAGGTCAATTGATTTTAAACATTCATTAAGACAGCTAGATCTGATTTCTTTATATTTACAAAACATATTCTGCACTTCATATATTAAAGAATACAGCATATTTATTCCACATGTAAAAGGAAATAAATTGATCATGTGAAATAAAATAAAATTATATTTCAATAAAAAAAATCTATAAAAATTTCACTACATGTGAAAATATTTATGTAAAATTTCATTTAAAACTTTCTAGATTATACACATAAATATATTGTCAAAACGCAGTATTAATATCGTATACTTATTCACGAAGAACCTATTATATGTGTAAAAACCTCCCTATACTCAGCATCTATAATTTAAGTACAATTTTTAAAAAATTAAATTTCAATTATAAAATTAAAAATAAAAGTAATTATATTTCGATGAAAAATATCCAAAAAATTTTGTACTAGCTGTGATAATATTTATACAAAATTTCCTTTAAAACTTTCTAGATTATATACATATGGATATTGTTAAGACACAGTATTAATGTCCTATACTTATGCACATTGAACCTCCCTATACTCAGCATATCTAATTTAATTTCAATTTTTAAAAAAAATAAAATTTCAATTCTAAAATTAAAAAAAAAAAATCATTATATTTCAGCAAAAAATATTCATAAAAATTTTGTACTAGGTGTGAAAATATTTATACAAAATTTCATTTAAAACTTTCTAGATTATACACATAAGGGTATTGTCAAAACACAGTATTAATATCAACACGTATGCACGATGAAACTATTATATGTGTAGAAATCTAACTGTAATCAGCATCTCTGATTTAATTTCAATTTTTATTTAAAATTAAATTTCAATTATAAAATTAAAAATAAAAATTATTTTATTTTAACAAAAAATATCCATTAAAATTTTGTACTAGATGTGAAAATATTAATACAAAATTTCATGTAAAACTTTCTAGATTATACACATAAGGATATTGTCACAACACAGTATTAATATCCTATACTTATGCACGATGAACCTATTATATGAAATCTCATTATATTCAGCATATCTTATTTAATTTCAACTTTTTAAAAAAGTTAAAACTAAAAATCATTATATTTCAACAAAAAATATCCATAAAAATTTTGTACTAGCTGTGAAAATATTTATTCAAGTTTTTACTTAAAACTTTCTAGATTATACACAGAATGATATTGTCAAAACACAGTAGTAATATCCTATACTTAGGCGCGATAAACCTATTATATGTGTAGCAATCTCCCTATATTCAGCATCTCTGATTTAATTTCAATTAAAAAAAAATAAATTTCAATTATAAAATTAAAAATAAAAATAATTTTATTTTAACAAAAAATATCCATTAAAATTTAGTACTATCTGTGAAAATATTTCTACAAAATTTCATTTAAAACTTTCTAGATTATACACATATGGATATTGTCAAAACACAGTATTAATATCCTATACTTATTCACGATACACCTATTATATGTGTAGAAAGCTCCCTATATTCAGCATCTCTGATTTAATTTCAATTTATTTATAAACTAAACATTCCTCTTGTCTAAAAGTGGAGTAAAAACAAAAACCTCTTACTACCCCTTTGTGTTTTTAGCTGTAGGAAATTCAATCCAAAATACGTAAGTGAATGTATTCTGATCAAGTTGCAGCCCTAACTTGTTTCCATTCCACTGAGCCTCGAAAAATTGAAGGCGGCACAAGATATAATATTTCACGAGACCATAAATTTTCCTCCATACAGCTGAAACAGAATGCTCTTCTGAAAATCTAATAAAGGAAAGTTACTCGCAACACTTTACAGATGCTCGTCAGAAAGATTCAATGCTAACTTCAATCTATGTCAGGAAGTTGGAAAACAAATAAAATTCCTAAAGGTAAGAGGAATCGGTTGAATAAACTTCGTACGCTAAACGCAGTTGTTTTAAAATTGAAAATAGAATTCGTTTTCCCCAATATATATGTATGTTTGTATATATATATATATATATATATATATATATATATATATATATATATATATATATATATATATATATATATATATATATATATATATATATATATATATATATATATATATATATATATATATATATATATATATATATATATATATATATATATATATATATATATGTATATATATGTATATATATATATATGTATATATATATATGTATATATATATATATGTATATATATATATATATATATGTATATATATATGTATATATATGTATATATATATTCATGTATATATATATATATGTGTGTTATCTTATATATGCATATGTGTATAAAAGCATATGTATGTATATAAATATATATATGTGTATGTGTGTGAGTAAGTAACATATTCAGGAGTTCGTCGCTGACAATAATAATGTCATAACAATCCAAATCACATAAGGTAGTTGTAGTTAATAATCTTTATCTCCATATCGAAAACGTAGGTCTGACGCCACACACTACATTCCGTCATCTAATAGAATACTTTTTCTCCTTGTAATGTGACCACCATAACCGGAAACACAATGACGCCATTTTCATAGTTTAAAACCTTGGCCAACTTCAATTTTTACTGTTATATATATATATATATATATATATATATATATATATATATATATATATATATATATATATATATATATGCCTGTGTGTATGTAGGTATATATGTATATACGTAAAGAAAGTAATAAAAATATTTTTTAATATCTTATAAAATTAATCCCACATAATTTCTTATAATTTCTAATTCATTTGTTGGGTAGATAATATGAGAATTATAAAACCATATATTACCCACAAGTAAAATTATGTATGTAATTAAGCAGACAACCAGGTATTAGAAATTAATACAGTGCTAACTGTAATGAGTTTATAAATAAATAATATTTATCATATAGCAGAATGCATATTAAAACACATGAAAGTGATAGGAAGAAAAATTTTAAATCTAAAGTAAGTGAATGAAAAGCAGCATAATACAAGAGTTGTTGTGTAACTGTATATTTTTACTTACAGTTATCTTTCACAGGAACTGTTGGTTTATGTTCATAACTTTTTGAAAATGAAAAATCTAATTTTGATTTCCCGACATAACCCTTATGCATGATACTGACAACTAAGGATTCTTAATCATCTTTCAACCAAGGTCGACTCTTTCTAGTCGACCACATCTAGAAGTGGTCTGTTAGAAAAAGTCTAAAATTTTCTTTTTTTTAAGGCGTTGTAGACGATGAACCATACTGAAAGCATTATTGAAACATAGTCAATGGAATTATTTATACGCTAAATTAGTAGTTCCGAATTGTATGTTTCCTATATGTGTCTATATCTTAAATGGCACATTCTAAAATTTAAAGTGTTTATTTTTATATCCAGATGATTTTCAAAGAGATACCACTGAGAAAAGTTAAAGATTGTTAATAAGATTTAACAAATGTGAACGTTTTAGAAATAACATTCTTGCACTTCAAACAGATTTATCACTGAGAGTATTTTTCTGTGTCAAATGATGTACAGATATCTTAGTTTATGAATAAATGAAAGACACTTAAACTCTCCGAAAGCTAAGTTTGTACTTATCATAAATGGAACATTCTATTTTCTTTTTGACACTTCTTTCAATTTTTTTTTCAAATTTGAAAGTTAAAGAATGTAATTCCCCCTGCACACCATTATCGACCTCCAAAAACGTTCCGAAAATGGATGTAATGTACATTTCTGTCAGTGTTTGAGGTAGGAGGGTCAGGTCGATTGTTTAGAAATTGTTTAGAATCCCTCTTCGACTGACATTTATTGAGGGATACATTTAAACTCTCTGAGCCACAAATACGCTGATAGCTTTTCATGGCTTTGTCAATCTCTATTTCGAAGTATTTCGTTTGCAGTAACAGATGTATCTCTAATTGCACCACTTAAATATCTTGGATAACTTTCATAAAAAATATAAATAATTTTCTTAAAGAATACTTTTATTTGTACATTTAGAATCCATTATTTCTTATGGAATGTCTTCCAGACTTAACGAGCTTTATGTGTATTAAAAATTAACAATCTATAATATCTATTTATATATCTATTTATAACCGGAAGTAAAGGGACAGGAAAGAGGGTGGGTTTCCCGTATTCCATTCTAGTCGACAAAGGGTGAAGTAAAAAAATCATAGAACGCTTTGGCCATTCACTCAATAAACCTTTAGCGTATTTTTTGGAGACTTTTTTAATCGGTGTGTTCCACTCGGAGGGTTAAATAATCTAAAATAAATGATTAAATGAGATAGTTAAAGGAATGACGTCATAATTCTAGAAAAAATTGTTATTTTTACCTATTTATTATGTGATGAATTGATAAATTTAATAGCCTGCTCCAAAAATAGGGCTTGATATAATGGCATTAAATGCTCGAAAAGGGGAACTAGGTGAATTTCGAACATTTTAAAGATGATAGTGTTTTTTGCTGTGATACGACGCTTATTCATACCAATTTATTTTAGAATCTGATTTATAGTTTAGGAAAAAATAAACTTTACTCGCTTTGAATTTTGCTAACCCTAAGTCATCAAAAATCCAATATGGATGCTGTATCCATACTACGTCCAACCACTTCATAAATTCGATAGACAGATAAATTAGGCTATTATTACATTACGAGAAGAAAGTTTAAGTCATAAAAAGTTGAAAAAATAATAAACATTTATTTTAAAAATAATAAAACAATTTTGAAAATTATAAAACAACTTTAGGAATAAGAATTTAAAAGAAAAATCTGAAAATATTAAATTAATTAGACATTTAGAAAAATTTAGCTGAGTCGGGGACAGAACCGTCAACCCGAGAAGTAAGCTGATCAGAGGGGCAGACCCGCTACCGAACATGCTAGGCCTACATTCGATGATGGATTTAATTATAGAATATATGAGGGTCGGGTAAACACAGTCCAGTTTAAATATTACGCTCCGCCCTCGCTGCTCCCTCTTACTAAATTCATATCTAGAATGAATTTAGTATAGAATAAGAGGAAGAATAAGACTTGAAATAATAGCATTAAATGCTCGAAAAGGGGGGGGGGACAACTAACTCGCTTCGAATTTTGCTAACCCTAACTCATAAAAAATCCTCTATGGATGCCTGTATCCCTTCCAGGTACAACCGCTTCATAAATTCACGGACAGACAACTTAGGCTATTATTATATAGGGGATTGACAGTGTAGGTGAGAGTATCCTCCTGCATCTGCCTTCATATTTTGCATGATAATTTTTTCTCCTCTCTTTTAAGTATTGAGTTCCTTAAAAAAAAGGCAAGGCTTTAACAAATATTAATTTCTTGAAAAGATTTTTACTTTAATCTATAAACCTGAATAAGAAAGTTGTTTTTAAATGATAAAAAAATCTTCATGCTTAAAATGTAAAGAGTGACTGTATACAATTCAGTATTGAGATATTCCGAATAACAGTATTGAAGCACTTGATGCATAAAGCAAAAACTCTATGTCTTGAAATTGTGTTAGAATAAATGACAGAAAAAGCATGAAGTATAAGTAACAGATAACAAATATTAACTTATTGTAAAGACTTTTACTTTAATCTATAAACCTGAATAAAAAGATTGTATATATATCATAAAAAATCTTCATGCTTAAAATGTAAAGACTGACTGTATACAATTCAGTATTGTATGCAGTATTGAATACTGTATACAATTCAGTATTGAGATATTCAGAATAACAGTATTGAAGAACTGGATGCATAAAGCAAAAACTCTATTTCTTGAAATTGTGTTAGAAGAAATGACAGACAAAAACATGAAAAAGGATCGTCGATCAAAGAAAGGGACAGCTTAAAGGAACAAACAAAAAAATTGTTAGAAGGAATACCTAAGAAACTGAAAGAACACAAAAACACAATATATATATATATATATATATATATATATATATATATATATATATATATATATATATATATATATATATATATATATATATATATATATATATATATATATATATATATATATATATATATATATATATATATATATATATATATATATATATATATATATATATATATATATATATATATATATATATATATATATATATATATATATATATATATATATATATATATATATATATATATATATATATATATATATATATATATATATATATATATATATATAAATATATATATACATATATATATATATACATATATATATATATATATATATATATATATATATATATATATATATACATATATATATATATATATATATATATATATATATATATATATATATATATATATATATATATATATATATATATATATATATATATATATATATATATATATATACATATATATATATATATATATATATATATATATATATATACATATATATAAATACATATATATATATATACACATATATATATATAAATAATATATATATATATATATACATATATATATATATATATATATATATAAATATATATATATATATATATATATATATATATATATAAAATATATATATATATATATATATATATATATATATATATATATATATATAGGTGTGTGTGTGTGTATACATATATATGTATATATTTATATAAACTTTTTACGGACAACTGATAAATCTAAAGGAGTTTTAAGATATAAAAAATTCTCATGGGTATCTTTATTTAAAAGGAATTTAATTATCTATGCTATAATACTAATTGTAATTATACTATTTATAGATAAAACTAAAATTTCATACCTGAAAGCTTGTAAAATTATTAATACACTGATAAAAGCAGGATAAAAATAAATTATTAACCGTCTACAAAAGTATTCTAGATAACATTAATATAATAAATACAGCATTATCTCTAGTTTTAATTTCGAAAATTACTTTCTTTCGAAAATAACCAACTAAGATTTTTTTTGCTGGAGATTTCATTACGGATTCCATTTAGACAATTGTATGCAAAGTTATGGCTCTTTAAACTCTACTTCTCTGAATGGAAGAAAAAAATTAATTTTGCAGCTTTATCGTAATTGATTTTTTAAAGAAATTTTAGCTCCGGTAATCTGTACTTTTTCTAAATATTCAGAGAAAAATATTTTCTTGGAAGCGCAATAAAATAAAGTTATAATTTTCATGCATCAATTTCGTTTCTAGTATATTAAATAATTTCAATCTATTTTGTTATTTTAGATTAGATTTTGCCTTAGCATTTTTATATTATTTCATTGGGGAATACTGAAAAATCGTTATTTTAATTACTATATTTAGTATTTTTTTAAATATGTGATATATACAGATTGTTTTTGATAAGATTATTAATTTGAAATATTAATTATTAAGCCGTATATGTTTAAAAGATTAGTTTTCAGATTATTTTTGTAAGTCATATTTTAATATTTTATATTACAAAATTTTAATGTGATAGTGTTGACAAAACTTTTACTAGCTTCTAACTAATAGTACTGCACTATTACAGATTTAGTTAAGTATATCATATATGAGTTTAAAAAACATATATGGTTAGATAAAAGTAATTTTCGTTCTTAATTTGTGGAATAAATGGCAAAAGTTTTGTGCAATGTGTGGTATTTATGCATGCACGATACATTTTATTTAACTATTTTAAAGAACTAAAGAGTTTTTTAGTCTTCTTTGTAAGATTAATTGCAAGTTTTAAAAATATAATATACGAATAATATTATTCCTATCATTAAACACTTAGGTAGTTTAAATTCCAGTAGCACGTTGCTTTTCCTATATTTTCGAATTTCCTTTTCTACACTTTTGTCTTTATAAATAAAACCATTTTTTTTCTTCTGAAAATATACAATTCATTTGAAAGCACGTCTATTCATATAAATAAGATTTAATTGATTAATTTTCGTTCACTGATATTTGCTGGAAAGAAAGTTGTTGCAGAAAAAATTTACTCAGATTATTTTAGCTACCTTCTTCAGCAGAAAATGAAAATATACCAGTGTATTTGTATGTAAAAGTAAATAAATAATTTAAATTTGATTTTCTTGTTTAAGTGCAATAAATCTGTAATACTTAACTAATTTTTATTACTGTATTCACAATGCTAATTTTATTGTTGTTTAATATGATTAATAAAAGTAAAATTGCAATAAATCTGTAATACTTAACTAATTTTTATTACTGTATTCATAATGCTAATTTCATTGTTGTTTAATATGATTAATAAAAGTAAAATTTTAACTATACATTTTCACCATCCACCCTGGGAATATATAGCTACTTCGAATATATAGTGCTTGTTCCCTTTTAAACACTATATTACAATAGACTACTGTACCACAAAATCTAGTTTATTTTTAACTTTTTATTACATAAAATTACATATTTAAACTCGATTAATTTTTCTTGTTATTATGTCAGTCTTTTACATCATGGGATATCAAAAATATTCTACCTATAACAGAATTGTTTTTAAAAATTAACGCTTCAGTGGTTTCTATTATATAGTTATCTGATTTCAAATAATACCACCCTTTAAATATTGTAGTTATAGAAAATTTTGTTATTGTTCGAATTAAAGTAATACAATATGCAATATAGCTTTAAAATTGTGATATGTAACTCTATTTTATTGGTACAAATTTAATTTCATCTAAATTTATCAGTTAAATTTTAATGTCTCAAAACTTTTTTATATTTTTTCTGTGAATATGTTATGCACATGATATTCATTTCCCAGTTCTTCAGTTTAAAAGTTCTTATATTGTTTTCGCTTGAACTAAAAAATTAACTATAAAGGTTTTGTATTTCTTAAACCATTTTTTTCTGGATAAAATGCAAAGAATTAATTTTTATACTTCCTCATAACTAGAAAAAAGGTTGTGTATGTTTATAAGAATAAAAGTACAAATTTCTGTTTAGTTACATGTGTGTAAAACTTCAATTACAACTTTCATCAAATTTTGTCAGAAAATAAAAATAACAAATACCTGATTGTTATATATATTTTTTTTCTAAAGATATCTCAAATATCTTCAAGTAGACTAACGTATCATAATATGTGACTATTAAAAAATAACAATAGAATAACGTAACTTGTAGAATAATAATTTACTACTACACATTGATTAAATAGCAAATAGCTTTCGATTTATTGTCCATAAATGTCACTTTCAGTACTGCATAAAATAGATGTCGAACAATATTTCTTATTGTTCTCTCGCATAACTGACCACTCAATCGTTTTTTGTCAGAGTCATTATCTCTAAATAATTTAGTAAAGAGCAATTATAACATCAAAATGTGATTCAAGTGTTTACATTTAAGCTGATTTCCATGTCGTATGTTCCATAGACACACAAGCAGAATGTTTCCATTCTCATTT
>CM063508.1:18517936-18540436 GCA_032207245.1 Pardosa pseudoannulata
AGTCTCAAATTTGTTATTCCTAATAAGTTTTCGGATGTCTGGTCCTACGAAGACTCCCTCTTTCAATTTGGCTTCAGAAAATCCAGGAAACTTTTTACACATATATTTAAAGCAATCACCATTTTTGGAAGAGCCTTAACAAACTGCTTCATAACACCTAATTTTATGTGCAGGGGGGGGTAGTAATATATTTTATTTGATCAACCAAGCTTTCTCGAATTACATTTTTGGTGACTGGTACAAGATTCTGCCTTTTGGGCCAATCTTTTCTGAATTTTTTTCTATTATATCCACGGGTATGGCAAGAACAAAAGTTACAGTCATCAAAGTGGTTTTTTGGCTACATCCATATCTCTGGAATTCGAAATCGCAAGGCAGTCTTCTTTCCTTTGAACCATGAACTTAAATCATTGACACTCTGCACACAAACTTTATGAGGAGCCCAAGATTTGTCTTGTCTCCAAGTTTTATGCCAAAAATGCGCAAAATAAAGCCATTTTACGTACCCTGTGATGTTCCTCTTGCGATTTTTAATGACACTATATTCGCCGCAAATGTAGCAAAAGTCATCAGGAATATTTTCACAGCGTCTCGAACTTGAAGTCATTTTCACAGAGTAAGTACTGGTGTTTACATGAGGTCACTAATAAGGATTCGAGCGTCGCTATAGGTTAACAGCGATTGCGGCGGGAGGGAGGGATGATGAAGAGGGACATTGCGCGTTCCTAGGTTTTTTCCCAGGCTCGCGCGCTTCCAGGAATCTGTCTAATTGGTAATCTGGATCAACATAGAAGCTTTAAAAGCCCTAAAATACTAACTGCGCTTTTGTAGTTTACCACAGAAGGGTATTTTGAGGGTTTCATCACGGTAAAATGTCAAAACACGAAGGAAAATATGAAAGCAAAATACGTGAGAAATATTCATAAAAAACCACATAAAATTGAATTTTTCAAAAAAATGTGACGTGATAGACATATTTAATGATTCCTTTCAAAATCAGTACTAAAAAATAAGTTAAGTTCAGTTGTGACATCCTTTGTATTTTTTTCATCGTAGGCCTGTGTAATTTAGAAGTAATGAACTAAAATCCTCCAGTAAAATACTCATTTTTTACTTTATAACGAAAGCAACAAAGTGGAAATTTTAAGAGTAATCACTTAAGTTTAGCATTTATTTTTACAAAATTTATATTTTGGTTTCTATTTACTTTTACAAAATGTATGTGCTCGTTCAATTTTCGGTAGATTATATGATGGTGAAAGGCAAAACTATTAAAATTAACAAAGCACTATTTTAATAAACATTTAATTTCAAAATATTTATTTATAAAAACTTTCTCAACTTTTCCACTTGATAACTTCAGATATAAATCTATGAATATGCCCCTCCCCCTCTTTTTTATTTTCTTCTTTCTAAATTTGGGAGTTAATAATTTAGAAGTAATGAACTAAAATCCTCCCGTATAAGACATATATTTTACTTTAAAACGAAAACAACAAAGTGGAAATTTTAAGAGTAATCACTTAAGTTTAGCATTTACTTTTACAAAATTTTTACTTTGGTTTTCAAAATAAATATCTCAACTTGTCTCCATTTTGATACATTATAATTTGGAGATAAAAAATATAAAGTTAACAAGACACTGTTTCAACAAACATATAATTTCATAAATTTCAAAATATTTATTAATAAAAGGTTTCTTCACTTTTCCGCTGATAACGTAAAATGTTAATCTATGTACTCATCTTGTTTTTATTTTCTTCTAAATTTGGTAGATGACAGAGAAGTAATCAATTAACCCTCTGACTGCTCAATTTTTAGACCGAAATCGCTTTAAAAATGACATATTTTTTTTATTGCCTATTTGAAATCTATATATATTGGAGAATTCAAAAATGCATGTTTTCTTTCCAGGAAATATTTTTTTATCTAGATTTTTAGCCTTAGAAACTAAGTTGTAAGTATCATTAGAAACTAATTTCAGATGATTTCACCAAAATAATTCTTTTTAAAATAAATTTCTATTGAATTACAGTTAGCTTCTATTTATTAAATAATATAAAAAATATACAAAATTTAAGAATATATAAAGGACTGACTAAAAATATCTTAGAAATGCAGTTTAGTGTGATAGGGTTTGAAGCAGGATTCAAGGCAAAGTCCAACTTCCCAGTCTTTGCACCAGATTCGTGTTTCTTTGCAAATTTTTTTGCCATTTGCATCTTTTCCTGAACAGCATACACGACATTGTCTTCGAGGTTCTCTTTTTATGGGTTTAGGTGGTATGTCACTTGGAAAATAACGAGGTATCGATATCAAAGGGTTCCAAGTAGAACTCGGTCTTCCAGGACAACCGCTTTTATTTGTATCCGAATATTTTTCGATACTTTCTTCAACAAATTTCAAACAAAATTCCAAAAGTTTTATAGTTTGTCTGGGGTTTTGCTTTTTGTAAATTACATGGGCATTCCACAAAGATTGATAATTTTAATCCGACTGAAAATTTTAATATACTTCCCCTGTTGTTTTCGGAGCGTAGGGTTCCTATCAATTTTGCACCACTGCCTAACGCTTTGCACGTTTATTGAATCATTATCAGATTCATCGCTATATGAGAAGCAGTCCAAAACTTCTATATCAATATTATTATCTCAACTAAAATCGCTTTCAGAATCTGAATCAGGAATATACACTCTGTCAATCGCTGAACGTTTTCTAGCAGCCATTTCTGATAAGAAAACAGCCTTCTAATACGGCAATTAAATTGATAACTAATGGTATCTGTTGGTCAAAACGTAAATTAAACGTCTAATACTGTATATGATTTATTTAAGAGCTTAAACGGGGAATAAACAGGATGCGCTCATCGATAAAGGAAGAAAAACACATGCCCGCGGAAATCGCGGGATGAGCAGAATTTGCTACATTTGAGTTGCCCGTGGAAATCGCGGGATGAGCAGGCAGAGGGTTAAAACCTCCAGTAAAAGCTTTATATTTTACTTTTAAAAAATCACAACAATGTGGAATGAAATTTTAGGATAATATTGTGATGAGGCGATTTAGATCTGATATATAATTGTTTCATTCATAAAAGAAGTAAAATGTTCGGGATCTAAATCTGACCTCCTCACATCTTTGTAAGGAGATAGAGGACCATAATTTAACGGATATTGTAGTCTTGTACGGTTGTCTCGGGAGGGGTTCTGATTCCAGTCCCAGATAAGAATCCCGTCTCCGTACTTGACATTAAATAAGAATGTAAATTTGTGGAGTATTTATGAGTCCCTAAAGGACAGGGCCCAATTAGAAGGGATAAGGTTGTTCACGTTGGTGGTCTCAGGGCGGGGTTTGGTCAGACCAATGAAATTCTTTCAACTATCCCGATTGGAAGACAAGAAGAAGGAGGGGACAATGTTTGAGATA
Organism: Pardosa pseudoannulata; assembly: GCA_032207245.1. NCBI lineage: Eukaryota > Metazoa > Arthropoda > Arachnida > Araneae > Lycosidae > Pardosa > Pardosa pseudoannulata. The sequence goes on from CM063508.1 coordinate 18,521,360, forward strand.
ATAAAATATGAAAAATCTAAAAAATGAGGAGATGGATTAGAAGGTCCCAGAGATGATGGATTAGGAGGTCCCAAAAAGAAGGTGCTCGATAGTCCAACCAAGTCCGCCAGAAAGTTTCCTGCACAAAGTAGTACGGCCGCACCCCAAAGACTCAGGAAAAAGCCCCTGACGATGTCTGTAACAGATCAACGGATGATGTAAAGATTCCCTCTCCTGATCAGCTATTGATACCCTTCAACCAGAAATGTTCCGGGCCCAACATTTTAGACCCACAAAGTACCCATTTTGCATTACATTTTGAAATCGAGATTAGGTCCTCTCTCTGCTTACAATATTTACCTAAGTGTATAAAAAATTGTCAGAAGTAATTTTGAATAGATTGACTAAGCTTACTTATTTACTTATTACTTATTACTGGTTTTGTAAATAGATGTATAAATATTTTATAATAAATTTACTTTTTTTATATTAAGCTAGTCTCAGTTGCTATCATTTTAGCGGTTAGTTTATTCTTCATGTTTATGTCTGTAGTTTCTCAAAACCTGTGGTTAAATTGTAGTAAAAAAAAATATTTAACACAACGCAATTTTAAATAAATCCCACTATACATTTGATCACAGGTTGATACTTAAATATTTAACGAGGACTACACGACAAATATCTTAAGTTTAGTATTTATTTTTGTTTCTATTTATTTAAAAAAAATAAAAGTTTTAACTTGTTTGAATTTTGGTAAATTATAATTTGGAGATTAAAAAACCAAAAAAGTTAACAAAACACCTAGCAAACATATAATTTCAGAAATTTCAAAATATTTAATTATAAAAGATTTCTTTACTGTTTCACAAATAAAGTGAAATATTAATCTATGTACTCCCCTCTTTTTATTTTCTTCTAAATTTGGTAAATAATAATATAGAAGTTGTCAATTAAACCCTCCAGTAAAAGATTTATATTTTACTTTAAAAAGAACACAACAAAGTGTAATGAAACTTCAAGAGGAAACTCTTAATTTTAGTACATATTTTTACAAAATATTTATTTTGATTTCTATTTATTTTTTCTAAATGAATGTTTCAAATTGCCTCAACTTTAGTAGATTATAATTTGGAAATAAGTAAAACCAATAAAGTTATCAAAACACTGTTTTAGCAACAATATAATTTCAGAAATTTCAAAATATTTATTTATACAAGATTTTTTTTACTTTTTCACTGATAACGGGAAATATTAATCTATGTATTCAACTCTTTTTATTTTCTTCTAAATTTGGTAAATAATAATATAGAAGTAGTCAATTAAACCCTCCAGTAAAAGATTTATATTTTACTTTAAAAAGAATGCAACAAAGTGGAATACAACTATAGGAAGAAACTCTTAAGTTTAGTACATATTTTTACAAAATATTTATTTTGATTTCTATTTATTCTTACATAAAAAAAATGTTTCAAAACTTGTCTCAATTTTGTAGGTTATAATTTGGAAATAAGTAAAACCAGTAAAGTTATTAAAAAACTGTTTCATGAACAATATTATTTCAGAAATTTCAAAATATTTATTTATAATTTTTTCTTCTATTTATATTTAAATATTTATTTCTTTACTTTTCTACTGATAACTTCAGATATTAATCTATGTACTTATATCTTTTTTTATTTCTTTTGAATTTCATAGTTAATAATTTATAATTAATTAAATAAACCCTCAAGTAAAAACTTATATTTTACTTTAAAACGATCATAACAAAGTACAATTAACTAAACACTAAAGTTTAGTAATTTCATTTATAGAAATGTGTGAAATGTGTTATAAATAATTGATGGAATTTAACTAAGAGCTTAGATTGTGAAAATTACGTTGAAATATTTAGTGTCCATTAATATTTTAGTTTAACGAAACTATTAAAAATTTATGAAGTGTTGTTACAAAATTATTTCGCTATTACAAGAAGAAAATGTAGGAAAAATCTAAAATCTCATTGAGAATGACAATTTTCATTGAGAATCTCACTGACTTATAGTGATTTCTTAAAACTGCATAACTTTGCTTCCTTTTCTCATCCTGGTTTTTTTTTACATTTACGTTATTTGTACAGCATGCATTTTAACAATTAAAAGTCTTTACATCTGCACAGATGTTATGTTAACAATTTTATATTGTTAGTCATATATAGTATACCCTTATTTCTCTATAAGCGGGTGCTACTCAAACACATCCAAATTTTATTTTGAATTCAAACTCAAGCGATTTTCTATACTTCGGTGGACTTGCCAGTTAGGTAATCTCCCAGTATCTCTAGAAGCTGTTACCCATTTAGCACCACCCAAGCAGCACGTGTAGTTTATGCTACGAATGCGAGTAACAATACCCTGTTAGGTCCTCGTAATTTAGAGTACCAATCAGAAGACCCTCAGGCTTGAAGTACCACCTCCAGAGGTATGATTGGAGAACAAGGAGGACATTGAGACCGTGAATATATTTTACATGCCCCAGTTGCCATTAATGGACACGATGGATCATACTCCGGAATGATCTTCGATTATGTTACCCACATGATATCATTGCTTTGACCGACTGTGTTACCGTGGCTAAGTCAAGCGATTATACTCCATGAAAGCTTGCAGAGCCAACCCTTTGACAATGGGGTAATTTATCTCATTTTAACCAAGCATATTTGTTTCATTTAAATTTCTCTTCAGAAATATAATTTATATTTTTAAATATCCCTTAAACTGTTATATTAATATCTTGAAATATATAATGTTAAATGTAGATGTATTACCGCTTTACTTACAGCTTAGTAGCCATTTAATAAAAAATCTAAGAAAGGGCTGACTGTGCTACGTTGAAAATGCTCCGTTTTAATCTACAAAATTTTATTTCCATAATATCAACGTAATGCTTTGTGAAACCTACTACATGTTATAATTTCGGGAGATTAGAGTAAAAGAATTACAATTTAGCAAAGAAGAGATTTGTTCCCTTGAAGGGAGTATCTTTTTTATCACCATAATTCATTTCACATAATTAAAATACATCAGGGATTTTAAATTATCTTATTCTACTTGAAATTAATTCTGTGTCATTCTTCTTTCCCATTTTTACGAAAAGTATAAAAGAACCCTAATTAGTTTTTTCTTTGTCGTGGTTTTTAAAAAATTTGAACAAAAAATGCAAATATTTCCAAATACTTCAGTAAAAAAATATCTCCCAAAGCTATTCCTTCAAAAACATTCTAGAACGTTTATAGAGGCGAATTCAGTTTACATTGTAAATAATTGAGATGTATTGACTCTCTTACCGTGTTAATGTCTACAGAAGCAAGCAGACTTTCCTTTCCCGTGAAAAAGTTTATGATTAAAGGTATTTTCTACCATTAGAAACTTTGGGCTGCATTTATTCAATGATTAATCTATTCCGTTGTGAAGCTCACTGAACCATCTAATTAAATGAGGTTCCCAATTTACACTACGGTGGATCTAACATCAATAACTCCCTTTTCCCTTGAAGTATGGTTTGATTTTCTGTATAATAAGCATGAACCATTGATCGGAAAACAGAAGAATTCTATTGAATTGCAACTAATTGCAATTTTCTGCATCACGGAAGCTCTCGGATGAAAATTTTCTCTAACAAATTATTCAGCGTAGTCGAAAAGTAGTTACCTCGTTTTATATTTTGTACTCATACCAAATGTATCGTGTGCTAATCTGTTGTTAATCAGAGCTATGACATATTTAAAGAATACTTTTCACAAAATTATGAATAGTTTTAATTAGCATCCTCTTAAAATTTTAATTAAACTTTTTTTTCAAATTAAAAATTATTTTTTCTTGTATTTTTTACTTCGTGTTATATTTTGTACTCATACGAAGTGTATTGTGTACTAAACTCTTCTTCTTCAGAGATATTACACATTTAAAGAATATTTGTCACAATATTATAAATGGTTTTAATTAGCATCCTCTTAAAACTTTATTCATTTTCTTAAAAATTTAAAATAATGTTCTTCTTGTGTTTCTTACTTCGTTTTATATTTTGTACATATGTGAATTGTATTGTGTGCTAATCTATTGTTCTTCAGAGGTATTACACATTTAAAGAATATTTGTCACAAAATTATGAATGGTTTTAATAAAAATCCTCTTAAAACTTTATTCAAATTCTTTTTAAATTTTAAATAATGTTTTTCCTGTGTTTCTTACTTCGTTTTATATTTTGTACTCATGAGAAGTGTATTGTATGCTAATCTATTGTTCTTCAGATATATTACACATTTAAAGAATATTTGTCACAAAATTATAAATGGTTTTAATTAGCATCTTCTTAAAACTTTATTCAAATTCTTTTTAAATTTAAAATAATGTTTTTCTTGTGTTTCTTACTTCGTTTTATATTTTGTACTCATGCGAAGTGTATTGTGTGCTAATCTATTGTTCTTCAAAGATATTACACACTTTAAGAATATTTTTCACAAAATTATAAATGGTTTTAATTAGCATTCTCTTAATATTTTAAGCAAACTATGTTTTAAAATTTAAAATAGTTTTTTCTTGTAATTTTTACTTCATTTTATATTTTGTATCACACGAAGTGTATTGAGTGATAAGCTGTTATTCTTCAGAGTTATTACACATTTAAAGAATATTTATCATAAAATTATAAATTGTTTTAATTAGCATCCTGTTAAAATTTTAACTTAGCTTTTTTTATTTTAAATATGTTTTTATTGTATTTTTATTTTATTTTATATTTCATATTGCTACAAATTGTAATGTGACCTAATTTGTTGTTATTAAGAATTATTACACATTTAAAGAATAGTTATTAAAAAATTTAAATTGTTTTAATTAGCATACTCTTAAAATTTTAACCAAACATTTTTTTTCAAATTTAAAATAAATTTTTTCTTGTATTTTTTAGTTAGCTTTATAATTTGTGCCAAGGTGTATTGTGTGTTAAGCTGTAATTCTTCAGAGATATTACACATTTAAAGAATACTTATAACAAAAATATAAATGAAATTAATTAGCATTCAATTAAAATTTTAATCAAACTTTTTTTAATTTAAAATAATTTTTTACCTCATTTAATAATTTGCACTCATACGAAGTGCATTGTGTGCTAATATGTTGTACTTCAAAGGTATTACACATTTAGAGAAAATTTTAATCAAACATTTCTTCAAATTTTAAATAATTTTACCTTTATGATTTATATTGTTTTATATTTTATACTCATACGAAGTGTATTATGTGCTAAACTGTTGGTTTACAGAGCTATTACACATTTAAAGAATATTTATCACAAAATTATTAATTGCTTTTTTACCACTCTCTTAAAATTTTAATCAAGCATTTTAACAACTTTAAAATAATTTATTCTGTTATTATTTTTACTGAAAATGCTACCCTATCTAAAGAAATGTGTTTTTTATTAGCTTCAAGGATCATATCAAGTTAGAAAGTCTTCCTTATAAACAAATTATTATTTTTATTTAAATAAAATGTAAAAATTCTAATCCATTCGGAAAACAATTTTTGGAGAAATACATAGTCCAAGTCAAAATAATTGAAATTTTCACCTCGTAATATAACTTTTTTTATATTAAATTATTATTTTTATATTTATTTTTTTATATTATTTTTAATATAAGTCATATTTTTATATTAAAAACTAATTTTGATATCAAAGGATTCACATTATCTTCTTTACTCTGTGAACTTCAACTATGCTAATAAGAATGATATATATTAATATTTGACATCAAACAGGCTTTGTTTTTAAATTTTAAATTTTTTCGAACATTTGATTTTTTTTTTATTTAAAACGTTAGGTACTTTTAAAGTTTCGGTTTACAGAATAAAATATAATTTATAGCAATTGAACATAAAATTTTGTTTGTAATATTCATATCACAAACTTTTTCTTATGGATAAGAGATTTTCAGTTTTAATATTTACTTTTAATATTTGAGTTTAAAGAAAAAAATTGGGTTTACAGAATACCATATACTCTATTGCATCTGAATATAAAAATTTTATTTCTGATATATATAAAGCACAAAAGTTATTTTGTGGTTAAGAGATTTTCATTTTTAATATTTACTTTTAAAATTTTGTTTTGCAGAATTAAATATACTATATATTACTTGAATAAAAAAATTTGGTTTCTAATATACATATCACAAAAATATTCTTGTGGTTAAGAAATTACCGCTTTTTTACTAGACATGTTTTTTTTTTCATTTTCTAATAAAAGTATACAATTTTGAATGCTAGGGGATAATATCAGTATATTTTGACATGTAAGCAATTTTAACTTCCCTTCGCCTTAATACAAGTTACCTCTACTCTTATTCTTGGCTCGTCCAACCAGCCTAGCTTGAGAGCTAGAGGTTATTAGCAACAAGGACATCAACAAAACTCAATGATTTAAATATTGTGTAAACTCAGCTATAAACTAAACTCCTCGGCGACACATCCCCTAGAGGGGGCAGGGCCTACGGGGCCAATCTCCGTTTCCAAGACTAAGAGCCCTGGTATGCGAAGCATTTGTTCCAGTTAGGTGGTCAACCTTACGCGTAACCCCTAGTTTTTAGTTTCCAAGCAGGCTTGATCCCCAGTTTGTCTACCCACTGAAGGTTTGTTCTCAGTTTGTCTATCCACTGCCTAATAAATCCAGTTTAGTAGTGATAAAACTGGCTTTTTCTTTCGTTAGAGACTGTTATTATTATATGTAAGATAAAAATCTGTTTTTATTTCAAATATTCAATGAATCATTCCGTAATTTAAAGGTAAAAATTCCGTTTTAATAGGGACTTTTATGAGGAGCAAAAACACTCTTCTGTTAAAGTTATAAAGGATAATAATCCTCGAAATAACTTTGATCATAAAAGATGTATAATTTTTTTAACTTTACAATCAAAATTGATTGTTATTAATTTATTTTTACTGATACTAATAGTGAAAATCATAGAATTACATGATAGTTTTCGATGAAATTTTATTATAGTTTTTATTATTGATTTTATTATAGTGATTAAACGAAGTTTGTATAATTATTATTTTATTATAATTGGTAATTATATAATTTAAGGTTAAATAATGATGAGTCATTCTTGCCCAGTCCGGGGATCGACCCTGAATCTGTGTCGTGGGAGAGCGAAGCACTACCCCAACCCTACAGAGATTCATTCTCATTTATACTATATTTATTGTTATAAATATTTCTTTAAACAACAGTTATTTTCCTTTATGCTCAGACAACGTAAAATTATTTTCTAACTATGAAATTTAGTAGAATTTTCTAAGAAATTGAATACATTAGAATGATGAAAGCATCATAAACTTTTAAATAAACTTGTATTATTTTCTACTATAGCCTTAGGTTGGATTCATTTAACCAAATTCTAATATGTTGTTCAATTTTAATCATATTAAAAATTATTGCAGTAATGTTAATGTACTAGGATTCTGTTAAGAAATGCTTAATAATTTTACAGTTACAAAGTTTTAATGCAGTTTTTTCAATTTTATGCAGTGTTAGATACCATAAACAAGTTCTAATGCAGAATAAAATAACATTTTACAATATTCTCATAATTGTGATGATCTGTTAGAGAAGATTAATATGAATATAATCATCATAATGACGAGGGATATTAAAATCAATATTCATACAGTAAGATCGATCATCATTTAGTTATTCATTAATTTACCTATCTTTCATTTCTTGATAATCATGCCACAAAATATATAAGACATCAATATTTTGCCGCTATATTTCAAAAATAAGAATAGAGATTTGAAAGGTGAAAAGTATAATAATTCCGGCTAAAGAGTTTAATGTTACCAAACAACATACCAATATTGTTATTTTCATAGTGACTTTAATTTCTCAAGCCTAATAAATCCATTTTAGTAATGACAAAACTGGCTTTTTCTTTCGTTAGAGACTGTTATTATTATATGTAAGATAAAAATGTGTTTTTATTTCAAATATTCAATGAATCATTCCATAATTTAAAGGTAATAATTCCGTTTTAATAGGGACTTTTATGAAGAGCAAAAACACTCTTCTCTTAAAGTTAAAAAGGATAATAATCCTCAAAATGACTTTGATGATAAGATATGTATAATTTTTTTAACCTTACAATCAAAATTGATTGTTATTAATATATTTTTACTGATATTAATAGTGAAAATCGTAGGATTAGATGATATTTTTGTATGAATTCATAAGAAATTTTATTATAATTTTTAATTATTGATTTTATTATAGTTATTAAATGAAGTTGGTATAATTATTATTATGAAATTTTATTATAAATGTAAATTTTATAATTTATTTTTATCAGAAATATTATTAATTTTATTATTAGAAATCCAATATATTAGAAAATATATTGGATATTTCTATTTTATAATTCTTAAAGTTTCAGTATTGTAATTCTCTAATATATCTTAGTATAAATAATACTCTTACTTTAATTCATATGTTCTTACCTTATAATCCTATAAACGAACAAGTGGACCGTATGAAGGGCCTAATGTAGCAAAATAATTGGTCTTCAATCTCTACTTAAACAAAATCAGGCAGGTAATTTTAGCACACAATATACAGCAGTAATGCTCTTTTGAATGTATAATGATTAACTTCACTAGTTTCAAATAAATATATTGGAATTCTAATTTTAAATGTTTGGGTAAGTAGTTGTGCATGGCTATTCTCTTCACATTGTTATGAAACTTATAAATATGCCTGTTTTGGCTTGCAGGTAAACTTTATAGCAGCTATATTCTTGCCATCAAATTTGGTGACATTTTGACGACCATTTTTATGACATGTTTGCCTCGACCTATATAGAGAACCTTCGAAGTATAGAGCTTAAATACTTTTTATAATGAAAAATGATTAGATTCAGTAGTTTCAATTAAATATGTTGGAATTCATATTCTAAATACTGTCTGAATGTATTGGTAAGCACGGCTTTTATTCATATTGTTATTAAACTTATAAATATCAATATTTTAAATTTCTGTCGAGGATTTTAGTAAATATATATGTTGGACATGAAACTTGGCCTCAATTTTGGAGACATATTTTGCATAAACACATGCATCTACTATCTTCAAAGTCCGAAAACATCTCGAAATGTCTGTGGACCTATAAATACGGTTCATCACTTCGGGGCATTCTGTTAGCAGACTACGGGGTCAAAAAACGTGTTGTTTTGCTTTGTCATACTGTTCTGAACTAGCACTCACTGTGTATTAGTTTTTTTGTGCACGAGTTACAGTGGATTATTCCAGAGCGTACTGGATTATTCTACGCTATCTGTTCTGAACTAGATTGTTCTGGAGTGTTTTTACGGACTGAATGTACTGAGTTCGGAACATTTCGCTAATAAATCAGTGCTTCTTATGTTGTTTTATTCAAAGTCCATCCAATCATTGAACGCATGACAGAAGTAAGCAAAGGGACAAACATTAGTCTATTATGTGGTGTTTTAACAATATAACGATGAACTGTGGTCTTGTAAAGTTATAAAATGCTTAATGTTTTACCAAAAATTCAGCAGTACAATTTTATACAACAACTTTTTTATAGATCCCTTTTTTAACTTGTATTAGATAGTATTATAATATCAATTAAGTGGTCAAGTACGTTTTAAATAGATATTTTCAAAAGTCAATTCATATAACTAATTACAGGGTAGTAACTAAATCCTTTAGCAGCCGAGGCAAACAATTACTCTGCACCTCTACCACCAAATATAATGAGAAAATACATAAACATGTTTTTCCTATATCATATATTCAGAATAAATTCACAAAATATATGGTTAATTTTAAAAATTTCCTAATATATTAATTTTTAATTTTCACCTAGTTTTACTTACTAATACTTTAAAATATTTTGAATACTCTGAAGTTGTTATTTTGCTGATAAACTGAATAGATTATTTGAGGGGAATATTTTTTACTTGTTCGTTGAATTTCATAAAAAAAATTGTCGAATTACTAAATTTAAATTTAGTTTTAACCCTTAATTTGACAAGATGTTTTTCCAATTATTTTTTAATTTTTGTTATTTTCCCATGTCTGTGTAGACATTAGGAATTCTGTAAAATAAACAAAAGATATATATCATTTTCCATTTTTGAGATAATTAATGTCCGCTGTGGCGAACACTGACAATTATGTTATATAGTAGTTATAAATATCCATGTCCAGTGTAGCCGCCAGACTTAGCCAAATTAAGGGTTAATAAGATCAATAAATTTAAAATTTGAAATGAATATCCAGATTTATATTAAGGCATATTACGAGTGTTTGGTAAACATTTTGTGAAAATCTATAACAAGTTTAGTCTCTAGAAGCATTCTTAAAAAAGAAAATTCATAAAAGATAACTTTTAAAGACTTTGGATTTTATAATAAAAAAAAGTTATTTTACAAATGTTTCTTATTTCTGCTTGGCGAATTAACTTCTTTCGGACAACATTTTATTCACTGTGAGATGCCCCTATGACTGTTATGACCACGTGACAAATGCCACCTTTGCCCCGCTCTAGTTACGGCTAGACTATTCATTACCATTATAATTAATACAGTTGCATATTTTTTTAATTATGTACTCTCTTTCTCTATTTCTTCAGTCAATACGAAATACGAATATTGTATGATAAATTATTTATATAATATCAAACACATTGTTTTAGGTCTTACAAACAAATATACAGTCATATTTATGATACGAAGTGACTTTCAGATATATGGCTGTCATTTCAAACTCCTTCTCGAATCCTATAGTGTCATATGTTTTCTTGTACCTAGTTGAAAGCATCATATTTTAGATGTATTCTTTATGCTTTGACACAACTTGAATACAAATATGACACAGACAATTTAACAACTAATGGCTTTTTATAACAGGTTTTATAGTATTAAAGTTACCGACCATGTTCATAACCAAAATTTGTAAATAAAATCTTATGAATATTTTTAATTTAATCTAAACTAGTCTATACTTGCTTATTAAAGATTAAATACATGAAAATTTTAATATATAAACCTGTTTTTATTTTAAATCTAGCAAAATTTGAAAAATTTAATATTGCTTAATTTTCCGGAAACCCTCTTAACTAAAAAACAAACTAAGAGTATCACCTTTATTTCAATATATATTACGTAGCTTTTGAACAAAAATGATAATAAATTTCTAAAGTAAAGCTGAGTTACAGCTTATCAAATAATTAAGAGAAAATTCAGAGAAAAATATAAAGTTTTAATAAAACTACCAGTAATTTTCATTTCTAAGTGAATGTATTTAAAACATTTAAAATTAATGTATGATTTATATAATGACGTTAAAGTTTTGTAGTCATTAGACAAGTATGTGTTAAACAGATAATTAAAGAAGTCAACTTATACAACTATTCTTTACCATATTAGTTAAACACTATGCTCGTAAAAGAATCACATCATAGGTTAACTTAAAAACATTTATATTTCGGCTGATATTGATATTTTAACTGAATTTTTAATTTGGGATTAATGATGTTGCATAAAATACACAAAAACTAATATCAGAAAAAGAAAATTTAATTAAAATTCAAAGTAATTTCTTTAATTTACTCCCAACTCGATTGTTATGTTGCCAATACCTTTGTCGACTGAGTTACCACAGCTCTTCAAGTTTTGAATTCAACGCTTTCTATCACTTAAGTAGATACATTAAGACGCAATTAGTCAAAATCGATTCAAAGATGATCAAAATGTAATATTTCATTAAAATATGAATACAGATTTTTTTTAGTTTTAATATATTTAAAATTATTATTTTTAAAAGTTATTTTTATAATTATTATTTTTATATTTATTATAATTATATTTATTTTTTTTTAATTTTTAAAGAATGGTAAAATAGAAATATTAATGAAATAGAATAATCATTCTTTTCGTTTGTGCTTAACTAGACTCCTTTATCGAGGCATTAAAAATTTTTTGCATTTTAAGTGGAATGCTGTCATTTTATATAAATTTTGTCATTTTACATACTTTAGGCACTTAAAATAAAGTGCCTAGAAACAAATTCACTGACTTTATAATCTTAATTCAATAAAACTGAATTGTATTTTGAATCTATCAAATCATTATTTCAACATGGCCACTTAAGTTATAAATGGATTGCCTATGTAATCTTTCATTACATATGTATATAATTTAACATGTTTGTGAGAATAAAGCAGCTAAATTTCATGAAGTAATACTTATTTTAAGATTTCAAAATTTAAAAGAATGATTCAATGATAAAAAAAAACAGATTTTTAAATGGGAAGTAATAATAATTTTGATTACTTACTGTTTATCTAGATTTTATTGGAGAAAAAAATCACATTTCTGATATAATGCTGTCTTTTGTTCACTTAAATTAAAAATAAAGTGACTAAATAAATAAATTCACTCTGTAACCGTAATTAAGGCAGTAAAAAAGTAATTTTTAAATTCTAAAACAATTATTCATGACAAAATACAAATATTAATGGCACACAGTAATCATTATTTGTATTTGTACTTATCAAGACCATTTTTTGCCGATATAAAGTAAAAAGAATTTTGCATTTCCCATGGAATGCTCTCATTTTAAAGACCTTTTGTCAACTTAAATTGAAATAAAGTGCCTAAATAAACAACTTCACTGACCTAAAATATTAATTCAGTAAAAGTGGTTTGTTTTCTGAATCTATTAAATCAATATTTGAACGAGACACTTAATTTATGTATGCATTGCCTATGTAATATTACATTATATATATGCATGTAATTTAACATCATTTGTGCAAATGAAATGCATTAAATTTCTTGAAATAATACATGTTTTAAAATATTAAAATGTAAAAGAACTATCTAAAACAAAGAGCAAATTTAAATAATAAAATAATAATCTTTCTGAGTCGTTGCTGGCTATATAGAACTTTTTTGTTAAAAAAAAAGAATTTTTTGATATAATACTGCTATTTTGAAGGCCCTTTATTCATTTAAATTAAAAAATAAAGTGACTCAATAAATTCATTCTAAAATCGTAATTAAGTAAAAGTGATTATTCCCTTAATCTATCGAATTCATATTTTAACTTGGTCACTTAACTCATGTGCTGCTATGTTGACTAATATATAAATTTACATTACTTGAACGAATTAAATTTGGTAAATTTAACGAGGTAATGCCTAAAGTTGTTCACTGATTAAAGTTTCCCCTGCTACTTTTAAATAATTCCTGGATTCATAATAACAAGCATACAAACTTTAAATTTAATTTTATCACATATACTATAGTAAATATAATAGTTAATTACAATCTAGCAAAAATATATAATTGGAAAGGAGGACTTAATTATAGGCGAATAATCTTCTTCTCCGTGTGAAAACTAACTAAATTTTAGGATATAAAGTAATTTTAAATTATATCCGTTAGAACACTTTATCGTAAACATTTCAGCTTTAATTAGATGTTATGTAAACCCGTTTAATATTAAATAAGATGTCTCAACGGCTAATATAATGTAAATAACTATATAGCAAATATTTTCTAATAATGTATTGAATTTTAACAATTCCTGCATTAAGTTTCTAATGCGTTTCAAATTAACTTGTTTTTAACTACAGCATCTTTTACTCTTCAAATATTTACTTGAAATCAGGTATATCTGTTTGGATTCAGTCTTTATTTCTATAATTGTATTACTCAGATTATTTTTTAAATTCTTTAAAAGTTAATTTATTTATAGACAGTTACATATTAGAATATTCATATTAACCTATATGATCTTCATACGATAGTTTATTTTTATCAAAATGTGCTTATATTTTAACTTTATTGAAATAAATTTATTAAGTTGTAAATTTTTAAGTTGTACTACAGTAGAACAGTATTAGTTCTTTTAATTCAACTCAATTTTTTCCTCGTATTATACATGATTATTAGGTTTTTAGTAACCATTTTTTCAAATAATTATATTAATTCATGTGTTTTATGATTGGTTCTCTATTTTTCAACATACGATAAAACACGTTTAAAGAGAAAATGATTAACACTAAATATTGGTTAATACGAAATAATATAACGGTCCCGACAAACTATTATGCATTTTAATACATTCTTAAGCATATTTTCTCTTAAAAAAACGAAAAATTGCTTAAGGGATCATACGACTCTTAAAAGTCGGAAAAATGTAAAATAATTGTAATTGTAATAATAATAATTGTAAAATAATTATAAACTAATTGTTGTAGATTTTGACTATGAAAATGAAATGAATAATGCAGCTTAAAAGCTCAAACAACTCATTGTGGCAGATTCTGAAGAGGGAAATGAAACAAATAATGCAGATTCAAAGCTCCAAAAACACATTGTTGCAGATCCTGACGATGGAAATGAATTGAATAATGCAGCTTAAAAGCTCAAACAACTCATTCTTGCAGATTCTAAAGAGGAAAATAAAACAAATAATGAGGATTCACAGCTCCAAAAACTCATTGTTGCAGATTCTAACGATGAAAATGTACTGAAAAATGAAGCTTCAAATCTCAACTCATTGTTATAGATTTTGTCCATGAAACGGAAAGGAATAATGCAGTTCATGTTCCCACGTCATCTGAAATGAGTAACATCATGAAAAATATGCGTAAGAATATTTATAGACCCAAATTAATAAGCTGAAATGAATAACAAAATGGACGATATTGAACAAATAATTAACACTTTTATGCTAATAAAAAAAGAATGAGAGAAAAATATCAGACTGTTTTTCAAAAAGTCAATAAATAATTTATTTTTCAAAAAACATGAAACTTTTAAATTCCGTTAAGCTTTTGGGAATGGGTTTGTTTCATTGGTTTTTATTAAATACATGCATACATGTCTATGTAAATAATATGTACTGTAATAAAATAAATTTTTTTAATATCTATTTGCACTATTCTTTAACACGAAATTCTTTCAACACGAAAAAGTATTACCCTTTCCCTCAGTTTCGTGTTAAACGGTTTTCACTGTAATTAATAAGAAAATCATCGTTTATTATTTGCCTGTCTTATACATGCTATATGATATACACATCTGATGCTGTATACATTTATATATCATATGCAATACACAATGAAATATGTTTTATATACTAGCTTTTATATATTTTATATCATTGTTTATCATATGTGATACACATGCATATATAGCATTAGATGTATGTATCATATGCAGTGCTTCAAACCGTAATTTTCCCCGTTTTCTTTCCATCAAAAATAACGTTTTTCGGTTTTCTGTTTAGTTCCGAATGAATAATTTTATTTTATGTATATTCTTATTAGTAATGAAAATTCAATCATAAACAAAAAGTGTAATCCTATCAAAGTTTAGCTGGCCGAGTTCATGGTTTCAAATCCCACTATGGCATGGATTTTCGTAGCCGTTCGGAATCGGCTTTAAGAAGTAGGTCCCGGTCTCATTAGCCCTCGTGTGCAAAATAGTAGACCGAAGCACTCCAAACCAAACCAAACCTATCAAAGTTTAGAAGGTTTTATTCTTTTTTTATTGGCGCACTATGTGAATAAATACAATTAACCAGCCTGTACGATGTTAGCGGCAAACACTGGCATTGTTTTCCATTACCAAAACATTATGGCATTCCATTATGCAACTGAACATTCTATTGAATTAAATCTGCATCCTACAAGTAATTTCCTGAAAAACTGAAACTGAAAAGTACTAGTGAACGTCAAAATAGAAAATCGAGAAGCAATGTATACGTAGTGACGATAATTATATGGTTGACGTTAAATTAGAAAATGTTGATAAGTTGGTTACGATACCAAATTAATTTAAAGTATATCGAACCAAGTTAAACCGATATTTTTTTCAGTTCAGTTCTGATTTCCATATCGATCAAAATAACATTTTTTCAGTTTTTCGATTTTCTGTTCAGTTCCAGTTCAAAGGCTTGATCATAACATACAGGACAGGCGAATGATTAAATAATACTTATATATTTATTTTGCAAGATGTATGTCTGCAAAACCTTTATGGCGTCTGTAAAGTAAACTAAATTGTTAAACATGTGGCTGGCATTTCATATTTTTAAAAAATAGTTCATTAGACTTATCAGAGTTAACAAAAAAAAGATCCACAATGATTCGCAGCTGTCATTCTATATAGACCTTACACTTTTGCCTTTAATAGTTATCAGCTAAACGATGACTCAGGCGTATACAAATTACAATTTATCATATCAAGTTACCATTAACTGCTATCTGAATGTCGTAACCACCATTTGCCGTTAATCAATTTTAAATTGTAAATAAAACATCGATTGTGTTGTGTCAGTTGTGAGAACACGTATCTGACAACGCCTTTAATTGCGCATAAAGTATCAAAATGAACGCCTTTCTTTTAAACGGCATATCATGACGTCTCGAAAGTGGAGTTGTTGAAAATTATATGAGATGTAAAGAATAAAAACAGACTCTCTTTGTTGAAGAAAGAAATTAGGTTTGAAGTAGCCAGTATATTATGGTTTCGAAGACTTAAACATTTCATGTAGTTTTATCTAAGCAGTTTTATGATAAGATGAACTGGCTTTTTATCCACTTGAATCTGTCTTTTAGAGTCTGAATTGCCAGTAAAATGTAGATAAGCTTAAGTAGTTTAAACAATCGTTTAAATTTCATTTAATTATATTCAGTATTTTTGGAGTTATTCATAAAAGACACAATTTCAAAAACAGTTAGTGTAGTATGCAGCATAAACGAATCAAAATATTTAAAAAAACTATAGAATTTTTCCTTTTAGTAAAACCTAAGCTTTCATGTAATTGCTTTGTTAAACTTCAATCTTCAATCTGATATTGGAAAAATTATGTGCACCATTTCTAATCTAAATATATTTTTGCACGGCATACTATATCATAATATTGCTATAATTTAATACGCAACAATATTTGTAATCAATAGTTTAATTTTAATTCCTGATTATCTAGCATTGTATTTAAAATTAAACATACAAATTTAATTTAACAATTCCTGATATATTATATCTAAAACAATATAAGCATTATTATTTAGCTTTCAAGATATTTTCAGAATAAATAATTTATGGACTATAAAATATTTGTCATTTTCTGACCAAATTCAATCTTAATCAAATCAATATATATTTGGCAAACTCTATTATAAAATTCAATTATAGTATCCTAAATCTCTCTGTCTATATAAACTCTGATCTTCAAGAATTGAGCATCTGTTCGAATAATATCAAGAATTTAAATATAGCCTTAAAATATTCTGCATACATATTAGATGTATGTGTTTCAGAACTTTGGAAAATTTCCTTCTAAACTTAAACCAAACTTTTAACACAAAAGGGAACTGTTTAAAATGATACATTTTACACCGCAAAATCCCTGGACACTAATACATCGCTGGGATTTTAACGCCAGTAAAGATATTCAGTATCTGCTCGAAAGGGGAAATTCGTTGTAATATGATGTTCAATCAGGAAGGTAGTAAAACAATAGATTTGGCTTCTCTTTATCCCACGACTTCTAATAAAGTATATGGCAACTATTGTTTGAATACATGGTTTAATTATACAGTAAAATAAATATAAAACTGTTTTCATACCTATAGACATCTACTTAATTTAGATATATATCTACATGTGCACTAAGTTAAGATTTCAGCAATATTTTCGTATAATAACTATTATCACAAGAGTGTAGTAATACGCTTTCAGACAGATTTATGTCCTGACAACATAATATGCTTTTATGACTCTAATATTATTTCGATGGAAATTCTTTTAAACAAAATAACGTTATTCAGAAAACTTTAAAGTATACATCAATAATTGTAAAGCCAAGACTTTTAAATTAGTTACGTTAAGTATATATGTATATATATATATATATATATATATATATATGTGTGTGTGTGTGTGTGTGTGTGTGTATATATATATATATATATATATATATATATATATATATATGTATATATATATATATATATATATATATATATATATATATATATATATATATATGTGTGTGTGTGTGTGTGTATATATGTATATATATATATATGTATATATATATATATATATATATATGTATGTATATATATATATATATATATATATATATATATATATAGATAATTATACTTAAATTATGTCGTCTTAAAATTACTATTTTTCCATTCTTATTCCTTCAAATCTTCTTCCCAGCCAAAAAATGTCTTAATTAAATTAGTGTCTGTTACTTAAAATTCTTCCAACACATTTCACAAAGCTTTCTCTGCATTATTTTCAGCCATTTTCCAGCGGTCACTGGCAAATGGCTCATATTTCTCTCTGATCTGAGTTATTTTATTGATACATTAGCTGAATAAGTTTCCAGTTGATTGAAAAAATTCTATGCGTCTCTTGCTATGAGGTACAACTCTGTAATCCACACGTGTTTTCTTGGTTATCTCCTCGTCTGACTTTGACTGTTAAACATGTTATTTTAGCATCTCATCAATAACATTTAAGTTCTACTCAGAATGGCTTTATGGAATGGAACGTGTAACCTGCCATCTTTAATAGTCTAGTTGCCTAGGCCTTTCCTTGCCTAGCAATCCATAGCAAATAAATACAACAGGGGCTTAATTGGATGGGAGCAGTGCATTAATTTTCGCCATTTTACATACACATATATATATATATATATATATATATATATATATATATATATATATATATATATGTGTGTGTGTATATATATATATATATGTGTGTGTGTGTGTATATAATATATATATAATATATATATACATATATACATATATATACATTTATATACATATATATATACATATATGCATATATATATATATACATTTATACATATATATATATACATTTATACATATATATATATACATATTTCATATATATATACATTTATATACATATATATGTGTGTATATATGTATGTGTATGCATCAATATATATTTGTATATTTGTATGTGTATCTATG
>CM063508.1:18545436-18552936 GCA_032207245.1 Pardosa pseudoannulata
AAAGCCTAATAAGACCAATTTTGTTACACAAAATTGCCTGAGTTCCGTCAGTTGTAATATTTTTTTAAAATATAATAACTAAAAACTGAAGAGGGAACTCTGGTACATTTATCGAGAATCATCAATAATTCTTCAAAGAGCCACATGTGGCTCGCGAGCAACAGGTACGCCACCCCTCATCTATGCTATATGACGCTATAATAAACTGCATTTCTTTGTACATACACATGCGTCTGCATATATATATATATATATATATATATATATATATATATATATATATACAAAATTTTACAGAAACTTTATAATTATTATCCTTGGTTTAACTGGCGAAATTCTTTAATATACAAGTAAAAAACACTAAGCCGTTATCATATCAACAATAAAATAATCATCACAATTTTACCACAAAATAGATAAGACGGGATATCAAAATTGTTGAAAGATACAGTAGTCTGTTATCTATTATATCAAATGAATATAATATCAAACACTTTCAGGAAATAGTGGGAGAAAATGTAAATATTATCAGTAATGATAGAGAGGGGTTCCGGGTTTCATGTTTCGTTTGTTTTGTTATGATCTTGTCTTTTTTCCGCTGTTACTAACACTTGACACTTGATGATAAAAAAATACACTTACTGCAACTTGCTTTTTCTGTAGTTTTTAATAATGAGGCACGTTTCGTTTTGTTGAGATAAAACTAATCTCCCTATCTGTGCTTAGTTTCTATTTTGCGTAATGAATATATATTTTATACACATATAAACAAATGAATTTATTTTGCAATATAAACATAGTTCTTGTTTTAATTATTTTTAAAGATGAAATAATATTAAATTCCTTTATGCAGTTTTAGGGGTTATAAACAGCTGCATTTTAGCAAAAATAATAGTGAGTAATGTATTGTTTCGGTTGGTTGAGATAAAACTTATCTCCCCATCTGTGCTTAGTTATTTTTTTACGTAATGGATGTGTATTACATATACATATAAGCAAATGAGTCTATTTTATAATAAAAACATAGTTTTTGCTTTAAGTATTTTTAAAGGAGAAATAAAATTAAATTACTTTAAGCAGGTTTAGGGGTTATAAACAGCTGCATTTTATTAAAAAGGATGACAGCATTACGCTTAACAACAAGTTGTGTCAAAAGGAGATTGTGCCCCATTTGTATAAGTTTTTTTTAAACGTATATTGTAGTATCATTTTTCAAATGAATCTTGTTTTTCCATTTCTTCTCAGAAAATATAATGAGACGCTTTTGGTTTCTAAACAAGTGAATTGGAAATAGATTCAATGCAGTGAAGAAAAAAGTCCCTCGATGAAGATCTTACCATCTAGAACAAACTAAAATATATTAAGTATCGTGTTACTTTCATGTTAAGGCTGTAAAAATTATTTCTTCTGTCTTTTAACACTTTCAACTCTTTTAAATGAATTTCTCTCTATTGGCTGAGGTTTTGGGTATTTTCTATTTTAAAAAAGTACTCTAAAGATCTTGGTTAATAATTTTCATTACAAATTGAAAGCCATTATAATTTTACATAAAGTAGAATTTATTTAAGTTTAGGATGGATCAATATTTAACGAAAAATTATAAAAAAAAGCTGGTATAAATTATTATTACCATATAAGTAAACATATTTCATGATCAAAATTTTAAATGAACTTAAGAAAAACTATTAGAAGTAATTTTCCATAATCTAAAAAAAAATTTTTTTTCGGAAATAATTATTTAGAACATTTTCTTCAATGTGGTAAGAGTTTACACGAAATGTGATAAAAGTTTGCAATATAACCGAGCTTCTATCAGTTTTTTCCAGCTTTTCTCTTTAGTTTGTATAAACTTTAAAATTTCTTGTAGGATTTTTTGAAAACAGAAACTTTCAAAAGCATATTCTTGATAGAATAGGATCTTATACATGATAGAGTTTCATAGTTGAGAGAATTAAAAGTTAACTTCAAGAGACAGTCTTTGACCAATTTCGCTCCGATGATAAGCATAACATGATTGACACTCAGGCTTTAACAGCAAATTGTTACGATTGTTAAAATATTCTCTACAGTGAATGCTTGATACAAGAAAAAGCCAGCTATTGCAAATCAATGTCATAAAAGGTTTCTCTTCACTGAATATCTGCCATTAAAGAAAACAACTGGTAAAATATCATGATGTTTGCTATCATAGGACCATAAAGTAATTTTTTACTGGAGTTTGGTACAAGGGAAAGCATCTAATTAAACCTGATTCCCTTTTTGTTATTTTAGGACCGTAAAGAGAATGTTTCATTAAAATTTTGGCATAATAAAAGACATCTAAAGAATAACAGAAGCTCAATTTCTTTTAGAACTTTAAAGGGATTTTCTTCATTTAATATTTGTCCCGTAAGTCAACAACTAATGAAAATAGGATGACCCCTATTTCTTAGTATCATAAAGATATATGTTTTCCTTAAATAGTTGAAAAGAAAAGCTCATAAAAATATGTCCACTGTCTTGTAGGACCATCAAGCCACAAAGGAAATTTTTCATTGAGTCTTAGCCTCAAGAGAAAACAACTAATAGAATACGATGTCTACTTCACATTTACGGTCGTAAAGAAGTTCTCTTGGATGAAAATTTGCTACAAAAGAAAATAACTAATGTTTCACAGTTTTGTAAAAACTTATTAAAAATACGAGTGGTGATGTAGTACAAAATATGCGCAACGTCAGCAAACATATGTCGCCATATAGCTAACTCCAAGAGATAATTATAGGAATCATTTAGATTATTAACTACTTCCCTTATAGTCTTGTTATGATACCATCAGATTTTCAACTTTTCCCTTCTATGAAGTTTTTTATTAGTCGAAAACATTTTTGAAATAATTCAGGAAGTAATATGACTCTTAAAACTGTTTTTGGAACTTCGTTGAATAAAACTTGAATTTAATAAAATTTTAAAACTAAAATTTTTTGATTTATTTTAATTTCATCTTTTAGTAGCTATGCTTAAATGAGGGTTTAAATTCTCTTTTCCTTTAACAATGATTTCAGGACTGATAACGAAATAAGTGGGTGTCATACTCCACAACTATTCCAACCTGAAATGAAAAGATAATACCGTGACAATATTTCTTCCATCTTTTGCGAAAATAATTTCAAAACCACCTTTTCGTCTCTGAAATCCATTGCATCTGTTATTTGAGACAATAAGCCAAATTCCTCCCATGTCCTTCCGACAGCCATACAGCAATTTTGAGATCTTAAAGTTATTCTCTTCATAGCTGTTGGGATGAAATGTGGGTATTTCACCATCACCCTCCACCCTAAAATGAAAGGCTCTAGGATATAAGGACATTTTGGGATCATAAACCATTCAAAAATCATTCTACACATTCAAAATTTACTCCGAAGAAATATAGTTAAAACCATCGAATATTATAAAATATTAAACATGGAGTGCGATACAAATTCAATCCTCTTGTGGGTTGAGATGATACGTTCCTATTATCATGATAATATATACACCTTCTATACACTTACACCTGCTGGATGCGCAAAATTCCCTATAAAATATTGAACTCTATAATAATTGTAAAATGGTAGCACTATATATTTTATTGTTTATTAACTTTTTCAGGGAAATAGCCTTACATTTTGTTTAAGTGAATAAAGGAAAGAGATGATTAGATCAGCTAATATTCAAAATAGCATTAGCTTGTCAGGTAAAACATGAATATTCTTCAAGGAAAAAGAAAGGCTGTCCTGCTAACTTCCAGGCAAAGAAATGCGCAATTCTGGAATATAAGTGCTTAGGCAGTGTGGAATATATGACAAAGTTTGTTTCCAACTATAAACAATGGAAGGAATGTAACACAAAGACTCAAGAAAAGAGAAAGCACTATATGTATGCAGAATTTTGTGCATTTTAATATGCACCCTCGTCCATTTTAATATGCTTTTCTTCTTCCAATATATTCTCATTTTTCACGGAAAATAACTGCCATTACATTGAGTTTTCAGTATGAAAATAAATGTTTTGGCCGACAGTATACTTCCCATCTTTTAAGCTTAAATAAAGTTATAAAATTCGTAAAATAGACAATATTTTTTTAAATTCTGTTGTTTAACTGTTAATAAAATACAAAATAAATAAGAGAAATTCAAAATAGAAAAAAGTTACAATTGAAATGGTTAAACGAGAAATTGGATGTTAGCGAAAGAGTGCGTGTTGTATTAGTAGGAATGATCGTCCTGTACAATCCATGCATACAAGCCACAAAGCAACTCTTGGAATTACTTGGCTGACAGATCAATCAGCCTGTTTATGCCCCTAATTTCAGAATTCTTCAATAATCTTCAGATTTTCTTCATGTATGAATAGAAAACGGTTTTCGAGTGATGATAAGAACCAGAGTTCTGTCAGTATGAGACAAACAAGTAATGATCGACCTCATACAGCCATGCCACATAGAAACTCTTGGACTTATTTGGCTGACGGATCAATCATCCCTAATTTTACACCTTCGTATTCTCTTTATATATAAATAGAAAACGGTTTTCAACTGATTATAATAGCTAGAGTCCTGTCACAATATGAAACAAACAATGATTGTCCTCATAAAACCATGCCACATACAAACTATTCGACTTATTTGGCTGACGGATCAATGAACCAGATTATACTCCTAATTTTACACCTTATGTATAAATAGAATTTTTCCTTATGTGTAAATAGAAAATGGTTTTCGACTGATGATAAGAACCAGAATTTTGTCACAGTTTGAGATAAACATGTAAGGATCATCGTTATGCAACCACGACACATGGATTCTCGGATTTATTTGGCTGACAGTCAATCAGCCCATTTATACCCCTAATTTTACACCTTTGGATTTTCTTTATGTATTGTAGAAATTTGTTTTCGACTGACGATAAGGTCCAGAGAATTCTGTCACAGTATGAGACAAACAGATAATGAAAATCATTTTAGACAAATAAACATTGATATGTACATGTAAAATTATCTTTATGCTTATAAAGTGTATTAATCCGGACAACAACAATTTGACAAATTAGCATTTGGTATACTAATGTGGTTTTATAAATTTTAAAAACAAATTGTCTTTTACTCTTTCTTATAAAAAGTATTCGTGCTTTATATACAAGCATCTGGAAGCAATACTATTTGAATGTATACGTACATTATCTTTTTAAATTTATGCACATCAATTTAGATGAAAATCGTTCAAGAAGGAATTCTTGAGAAACACATTTCTCCTCAAAATACTGTCGAAAATGCTTCTCAAAAGCTGACGTCACGCTGTTTTGAAAATGCACTTTTGTGTCCCTATCAAAGTGTTGTCAAAAATCCGAGAGTATAAAACAAGAATATATCTTCTCTTATTAATATGCAAAATATGCGGTATATTTGGCAACACCTCAGAGACAAGCCTGCAGGGATCAACAGAATTTGGGATTTGAATAATTTGTAAAATTATTAAAACTCAAGTCGTTAGGGAAAAACTCATCAAACCTAGTTGGTGATTTAATAGGATGTGGAGTTGTAGAATTCTAGCGATCATAGAATTAAAACCTTATTTTTCAAATTAATTTAAGGTGCTTAGTAATTTTAAAACTTGAAATTGACTGACACATGAAGAAATATATATATATATATATATATATATATATATATATATATATATATATATATATATATATATATATATATATATATATATATATATATATATATATATATTATATATATATATGTGTGTGTGTGTGTGTATTTATTTTTATATAATATATAATTATTTTTTATTTTTTTACTTATTTAATAATTTATAATACAAGTGTCTGGCACAAGTGTGATCAGTTACTGCTGCTACAATAACAGGTTGTCAAAATTTAAGTGAGTCTGAACTTGGTGTTCAGCGTATGTATGTGTCTGTGTGTATGTTTATATATATACATGTATATATGTATATATGTATATATATACATACATATATATATATATATATATATATATATATATATATATATATATATATATATATATATATATATATATATGTATATATATATGTATATATATATATATATATATCTATATATATATATAAATATATATATATATAAATATATATATATATATATATATATATATATATAATATATATATATATATATATATATATATATATATATATATATATATATATATATATATATATATATATATACATATATATATTATATAAATATATATATATATATATATATATATATATATATATATATATATAACAAATGACAACATTCTAACTAGGAGTTCATCAGCTCCCTCCTGTAATGATATCTATTTAAGTTAGCAAGACTCTGGTATTAAACAATTTACACAAAAGAAATTCGTGCCACAAAATAATGCATTATATTATTCTCCAAATTTACCCCAATTCACTAGTCTACCTTGTAACCTAGTATTGTCTAACAACTTATTATATTAAGTAGTCCATGCTCAAAACTTTATCAGGTTAAACATGCTAAAAATATAAGTGGTATGGCACAAAACATTTGCTTGTTAATCTCATTAAATACATAATTGGTTGTTTTATCGGTTATGTTATTAATAATTGAATATTGAGCATAGATTTTGTATATCTAAAATATAAATAATATAATAATATAATTAATAATAAATTATCATGATACATTTAAATAATTTAAGTAATTAATGTAACTTCTTACATGCTTGAGTTTTAAAATAGCGGTTTAGTCTCATAGTATATTATTTATGTATTTGAACTATTACTGTTGTTTCATTTCAATATATATGTGTGTAAACCATTTTTTATAAAATTCCTTTACAAGGAGAAATTCAGCAGCTACCAATAATAAAAATGCAGTAGTGAGTCATATTGAAGAGAACGGCAGAAGTCTAATTGAAACTTTATTCCAGAGCGGCAACAACGCACATCTTTTCCACTACACGACAGACAAAGAAAAGCCACACAGTTCACTCTGATCGAACAGAGGTTCACCCAAGAGCGAAGACAGGAGCAATTTTCCCACAGTAAAAAACAACTTAATAAGCGAATTAAATGTAATATCAGTAAAACGCGAATATATTTGCCGCCGACAGATCGAAAACGTGATGAAGAGACGGAAAGTTTGAAGTTTAGGACAGAAAGGAATGTTTAGTGAAAATACTCCTTTGATTAAACTATTTAGAGGCTAATAAAAAGATTTAAAGGAATTAAAATGGGATAAGAGTTATAAGGAAATATTAAAGTTAAATATGATGTATTACATATATATATATATATATATATATATATATATATATATATATATATATATGTGTGTGTGTGTGTGTGTGTGTGTGTGTGCTCGAAGGATATGACTCCCCACAGCCCAAAACGCATTGTGTGCTGTGTGTTTTAATGACAATGGCTTTATTAGCGAACGAGAGGTTATATTCTCGTAGAGGTGTAAGAAATCTAAA
>CM063508.1:18557936-18565436 GCA_032207245.1 Pardosa pseudoannulata
TTTTATAAAAGGCCCCATTTTTTGATATGACATATTCCCACTCCACACATTGGCGTGCTTTTAGTGCGGCGCTTGGCGGTGTTCCACCATACCGCCAGGCCAATGGAATGTTAAAAATGAAGACAGCTTCCCCTGTGATCCCAGCAGCCACAGACCTTAGAAAGACACACGTGTAGTTATCAGCCCGGCAGCCACAGTCTATCTACTCAGTTGCAGACTTGATATCTAGGACTTGACAGCTAGGATGGATCCTGAAGAGAGATCTGGACTCCCTGAAAAAAAGAACCCGAAATTGTGTCCTCCATATCTTTTTGTTCCAGAGTCACTTAACATTTTTCTTTTTGTTTTCTCCTTTCATTTTATTAATTTTGTCATCTTAAAAATAATCAATTGACTTCTACTATAATTTTTAAATTTCATTTTAATGTCAATAAAACAATTCAATTACTACTCTCCATTTTTAATGCCTATTGTGTTTCTTTTTTATTAAGACAAACTTAAAATTCGAAAAGCCAAATTTAATTTAAACCTATTAAAATATCAGGTTTAAGCCATAACGCTTATTCCACTATACATCACACCACTCATCTTGTTAAATATTTTTATTGTCTTTTCTGTGGGTTTCTTTTTCAGGTACCAACCTTTTCATGTTTAGATCGACCCGTACATCCCCATAGAAACCCTTCTTCTACAATGTGTAAATATTTTGAGTATAGACTACTTTCAATGAAGTTAAGCTTAAAGGTGTTGATAATTAATAACTTTTAAAATAATATTTTTGTTATAAGCATTACGCTAATATTTGGTATATATTTTCATCCCTCGTTTGAAGACATCAAACATCCCACTGGGAATTCATTCGAAAGGCATATCTTTTAAATTTTAGTGCAGTAAATCCGAAATGTGTACACATTACTACACAAATATGCACTGTAATTTACAACCATAGAAACTGGCAAACATTAGGATGAACAAAACAGATTAGCAGAATTATTGCAGATAGTCAATTGGAGATGGTGTGCAGTTGACCTTCAAATAACTTAACCCTTCCCTCTTAATGTCATATCCAAATGGAAAATAAAAATTTACGATTTTGTTCTACAAGAAAATACATATTTTTTAAATTTCCGTTTTTTCAAGTTAGTGATCATTTGATCGATTAGATTTGATTTAGTTATTTGGTTGCTTTATCTCACTGAATCACTCTTCAAGTTTAGATTTTACTGAAATGGGCACGATTTCAGATGGTAAACTTTCCACCCACATATGTCTAAAATAATGTTTTAAGCTTAGATTTAAACAAAGAAATGGTTGAGGTATCTTTTAAAATACATATATAGGACTTAGTTAAAAAACGACCTATACGTGTTTCATACACTTATATGCTTCCCTCCCAGTTTTTTTTTCTCATTATTTTATTGTATTTGATATTATTTTCGTGTTACATGAATTGACAATTAAAAAGTTCATAACGAAGTTTTATAAATTTCCATATTAATGGCCTATTTATAAATATCGAATGAAATACAAATTTAAATCTATATAGATATAGGATAAGAATCTATTCTTGATAACCCAAGTGGTAATAACAGTTTGCTCTTAATTCTATACATTTAGGAATGTATTTTTGATAGACAATTACAAAATAAAAATAAATTAACTTATTAAACAAATCCATTCTTTCATCATTTGCAATTTTCGTACACTTTTGCATATAAATATTACCACTACCTACAGAGTGCAACGATCAAATTCATTACCTTAAACATAGTTCAGCGTTTATGAGAGGTGAAATAACATAAAGATTCATAATTTTTTCTTGACTGCATCGATACATTATATTCGTGTGTATGAACGTCACAATATACTTATATGGAAAGAGCTCATCTATTTTCTTTCTAACGTCACCAGATATTTTTATCGGTTCAAATAATACTCTTCCGCATTCCAGAGAAATCTTTAACTCTAGGATACATGACCATATTGATCATCATATCACCATCACATGGGAAAGAAAGCATCCCATTTTATTTTTAATAACTTTAATGCTAATATACCAAATAAATTTACTTTTCAGTTATGTTTTTAGTAAAGTAATTCATTTACTTAAATACAAGGAAAAAATTCAGCTTTGGATGTGAGGTACAGTACAAGAAAATAATATAAACATCCTAGGTTTAAACAAGCAAATAAGTATCAACAATTAATTATTAGGTGTAGAATGATATCAAGCTCTTAATACATGGGGGAAAATACTAGTTTCAATAAATACATGCTCAGACCAGACAGATCAGAAAATTTTGTTTTGCACAAATCGTTTTTAGAAATTAACAAGAAAAGAAAACTTTAAGATTTTGTTCTACAAGAAAAATGCATATTTTTTTAAAGTTCCGTTTTTTTTCAAGTTAGTGATCCTTTGATCGATTAAATTTGATTTAGTTATTTGGTTTCTTTACCTCACTGAATCCCTCTTAAATTTAGGATTTTATTGAGAGGGTTACGGTTTCTGATGGTAAACTTTCTAGCAGACGTCTAAAATAATGTTTTAAGCTTAGATTTAAATAAAGAAATGGGTAAGGTATCTTTTAAAATACATATATAGGACTTAGTTAAAAACGACCTATACGTGTTTCATACACTTATATGCTTCCCTCCCAGTTTTTTTTCTCATTATTTTATTGTATTTGATATTATTTTCTTAATTTTCTCAGAATTTGTGAACAATATGATCCCCATGTCAGTTCTATATGAATTGACAATTAAAAAGTTCATAACGAAGTGTTATAAATTTCCATATTAATGGCCTATTTATAAATATCGAATGAAATACAAATTTAAATCTATATAGATATAGGATAAGAATCTATTCTTGATAACCCAAGTGGTAATAACAGTTTGCTCTTAATTCTATACATTTAGGAATGTATTTTTGATAGACAATTACAAAATAAAAATAAATTAACTTATTAAACAAATCCATTCTTTCATCATTTGCAATTTTCGTACACTTTTGCCTATATTACTGCTACCTGCAGAGCTCAACAATCAAATCCATTTGCTTAAACATCATTAAGCTTTTATGAGAAGTGAAATAACAGGAAAGTTTATATTTTTTCTTGACTGCACTGATACATTATATTTACGTTTACAAATGTCTCATTATGCTTGTATAGAAATAGTTCCTTTATTTTCTTTCTAACGTCACCAGATATTTTCATCGGTTCAAATAATACTCTTCCGCATTCCAGAGAAATCTTCTTCAACTCTAGGATGCATATCCATACTGATCATCATATCAACATTTCATGGGAATGAAAGTACCCCATTTCATTTTTAATAACTAATACCATAATACCAAATAAATTTACTTTTCAGTTAATGTTTTAGGAAAGTAGTTCATTTATTTAATACAAGAAAAAAATTCAGTTTTAAATGTGCTGTCCGTTTCAAGGAAATAATCCTAGGTTTAAGCAAGGAAATAAGTATCAGCAATTAATTATTAGGTGTAGAAGGATATCAAGCACCTTATACATGGGAGAAAATGCTAGTTTGAGTAAGTACATACTCAGACATGTCAGAAAGTTTGTTTTGCACAAATAGTTTTTAGAAATTAACAGGGGTAATCATCCTAGCCTAGACGAGCAAAACTACTATGGACAAAAGGTTGTATTTCGCGCTCTGAGGTGCATTAAAAGTAAAACATAATCCCAACCTAAACTTGCAGCATATTTGGGAAAGCAAACGAAGAAGTGTTCAGTATTAATAAATGCACAATTAAGGCAAAGGTAGCAGGCAGGACTGCCGATAATTTCGAATATGTGAAGTAAAGGTTCATAAGTGTTTTTTCTCCAAAGGTCAAAGACAACCAGCATATGCTACCAAAGTTAGCAGTAGATTCTATGGATGCATACACAAGCTCTACTCATTTAGTGGTCCAGTGTGTGGATGCGATCCTTTAACCATCGTTTAATGGCGCCATCAGAACCAGAACTGGAGTGGTTAACAATTGGCCATAGTGTGGAGGCTACATTAGACGTGCACTCATTTAAATTTATTATGGCTTATAATTTTGTCAATCTGTTACTGAGATTTTCCGGGAACCAATTATACAGATTTTTCTTCAAAAGTTTCCAAAATCTCTTATAAGATCGAATAGTTTGACATTACTCAGCTTCCTCTTTTTTAGACATGCAGTCACTTAAAATTTAATAATTTTCTTAATCTACGCATTTATTACCAGGAATTTCTGGGAAGCAATAATAAAGTTATCTCTTCCAAATTTCCTTAGTTTCTTCTGAGATCAAAGAGTTAAATAGTGATTTAATTATAACTTTTAAATTATTATGGTTTATAATTTTGGATTTTGTGTATCTACTATTTGTTACTAGGAATTTCCGGGAACCAGTAATAAAGTTAATTCTTCCAAAATTTCCCTAGTCTCTTTTGAGAGCGAAGTGTTAAATAGAGATTCAATTTTATCTTTTAAATATGCATATAAGCATTTGGGCATTACAGCTAGGAGAAAGACAGCTACTATTGATGCCTCACATTTCTGACAGTTGCCTGGCCTTGAAGATGAAACATAATTTTCAGGATACTTACTTGAAACATCCGGGCTTTTGAAACTAGAATAATAGATCTTCTGCTTTTAGCCAATTCATCTGCTTTTTTCTGTGGTGACAAAAATGTTCTCATAATGAGAATATAGAATGCTGTCCGATAAAACATATCAACATCAAAATCAGTTAAAAATATTTTTTATTGAAATACAATGTTCTTGGATAAAAATTAAGTTATCCAACACATTACCTAATGATTCCGGCCCACAGCATAAAAAGCAATTGCTTTTATTATTTTTATTTTATCTTTACAATTTGTATAGAAATAAAACTGTGTTTTGATTTTAACGTAAGTTAATTATTATTTACGTAAAACAATTGTTTCAAGTTATACAATGTTTAATCAACTGTTTCTTACACTTTCGTGGTATTAAATCATGTATAACTTGAGATTTACTTTGCAATTATGAAAAACGTACCCAGTTTTATCACAGACTCATTTAAAGGAAATCTCCAATTTTTTTATAACAAATACATAAAAGAAATGCACCTGAAATATTTTGGAAATTACTATTTCTATAGAAAAAATGTCTAACTGAAAAATATTTTTTAAAGTTTAAAATAAGACTGTAAAAAAGATTCCATTAGAGTACAATAGTCATGTCCTTCAAAAAATATCTTTTAATAATGAAGGTTATACCGAACTAGATAAAGAAAAAGTTATTTTACATTATTAATCAAATTCTGTCGTTTTAAAAGTCCTTTGTCTCTTAACTTTCAAAATATATAAAATGCGGCCACATTCAAGCGACCACTTCCTGCTTTTAAACGATTTTTAAAGAACTACTTGATAAAGAGATTGGAAACTTTAACAAGTAGCAAATACATTTAATCTTAATTTCTTAAAAAATAGTCAAAAAAAGATTTAAAGAACTAAAAAAGTAATGAAAAATTATTAAAATTTGCTCACTTTGTACCAAAAAATACTTTGTATAACCTGAAAATTTTATTAAATATAAGCATTGGTTTATGTAATTCTGTTCGTTTGGGGGACAATTAATCATGCTTAGTTCCTTTTTAAGTGATTAGATTTTATAAAAAAAGTTTGTGATGCGTAGATTTATAATACAGTAGAACCTCTTTTTAACGACCCCATGATACAAAGACCCCTTCGTTAGAACGACCATCTTAAAAAGTCCCAATTATTTTACCATAAGAATAATGTTAATTTTGAATTATTACAACAACCCCTAGCGTATTATTTTTCGTTACAGCTACAGCCAATTTTAGTCCGTAGAACTCATAAACATGTGGGCTATTTCAAAATTATTGTACTGTGGTGCAACATCAAGAAACCTGTACTCCTCTCTTTGTGTCTGTTTAAAGGGACCCTTTCGTCACATACAACATTGATGTCCTAGTTAGATGATACTCCAGACACTAATGAAATGACCCAGCTAATCAGTGTCAAATTTCTGGATTTTCAATTATCTTTTGATGAGTCTGTTGCGGTAGACGAAACTTTACAGTTCTGTGAAAAAAAAAATTTGAATGAGGATAATTTTATTGCCCGTATTACCGGAAATGAAGAAATCTGCGATTCCGACGAAGGAGAAGAAATCGTCCAAGCTTTTGAAAAAGTGAATGAAAGAGAAGCCATCAATGCCTTACGACCATATTTTGAAGGACAATTTAACTCTGAAGATTTCCATCAAAATCTAACGGATATGGAATCAGTGATGATGAAAAATCCCAAATGAACTTGAAATAGGCGTCAATCAAAACTTTTTTTTCAAAAATTCAGTAATGGAAATACAAATAAATAGAAGTGTTCTCTAGGTATGTACTGTTACTTTGCTCAATTTTTTTATTATTTTTTTCAATTCGTTACAACGACCCTATGAGGTTGATCAAACAGAGGGTCTTTATGCCGAGGCCCTACTGTATTTTAAGACGTTATGTACCATTAAGGTGCACATAGATGAAATTAAGTTTCGTGATCCCTCCTTAATATAGGAAAATTTAGAACATATCTCTCCAAACAGATAAATCTTTTCCATTATCAAAATCTCTAAAAGTTATTAAATTCATTTTTCAGATTTTTAAAAAATGAGTATAGTAAAAATACAATCAATAAGAGCCATTTGCAATTTACGTGTGCATCATAAAAAGTATTTAAATAGATGGGGAGAAAGTTTGAGCAAAACTTTTATTGATTTCAAATTATATTCTTGAAATAATTAGAGTTTTATTGTAATTAACTATGTTCATTGTAATTGAAAGCTTCCTTTTAAAAATATGTTTTAAAAGCAAAGCTACGAATATTTCTTCGATGTTCTACTGAAGGTAAGTTTATATTAATTAGTGTTTTTATTCTATATTATAATTCGTAGAATTGCTCAATACAGTTCTAGCAATTACTGCAATTTTTTTATATTTTATGGGTTATGTGTAAGACGCTTTCATAAATTACTGAAAGAAATAAATTTAAGTACTTTTACTAGAGTTATAAGCTTTTCGTGCCTTTTGAAATACTTCGTAAAGGGAATATTGTAATAAGAGATGGTCATTTGGGAAACAAATTTCATTATAATTAACGTATCTTTTATTAAAAGTGTAATTATAAGTGAATATAACATGATATTTATATATGTTCGTGTTTAAAATCTTTTATTATAATTAAAACAATTTTTTCCTAAAGACATAATATCTTTAATATTTTTTCAGCTCTAGAACACCCACTGGCAGATATTTAATTTACATTTTTTTTAAATCCGAATAGAAATCGATTTATATATATTCAAATGCAATTACTTTCAGAATATTTTAGAAAATATATGAATGTAATATATCAAAATTATTACACAAAAAATATCATTAGAAAATTCTCCTCTGCCCAATCTTATTCTTTCATATCTATTTTCTCAGGCACAAAATTCCA
>CM063508.1:18567936-18580436 GCA_032207245.1 Pardosa pseudoannulata
TAAAATTAAAGTGTTATATTTAAATAAATTACAGTATTTCTATCACCAAACGTCATTAGTTGTTAAAATTTCCAGATGAGGTATTTAGTGACAGATAATTTTATATTTTAATTCTAACAGAATTCTGCGAAATGTTTGAACAAACTGAAATTTTGATCTCAAATATTTAAGAGACACTTAATCATCTCAAGATAAGATATATTAAACAAATTTCAAGAAATTCGCCCCACGTATTATTGATTTTTTCTTGAGAAATCAGTAAGTTCGTTATATTAAAATATTTCCAGTATTATTATCACCAATGTCATCTAAAATTACACAGAAGTATCATTTAGAAATTGATATTTTTCTCTTTTAATTCGAATACAGTACGCTATGATACGTTTCTATATACTAAACGTTTGGCCTACTGTATTTAAAAGGTATTTAATCATCTCAAGACATGTTATATGAAACCAAATACAAGAAATCTGTCCCACGTATTCTTAATATTTTTCTTGAGAAATTAGTAAGTTCGTTACATTAAAATATTACCAGTATTATTATTACCAAACTCATCTGTTAAATACACAGAAGTGTCATTTAGCGATTGATATTTTTATATTTTAATTCGAATACAGTACGCTATGATACTTTCTATATACTGCAATTTTGGCCTCCAATATTAAAAAGGTATTTAATCATCTCAAGACAAGTTATATGAAACCAAATACAAGAAATCTGTCCCACGTATTCTTAATTTTTTTCTTGAGAAATCAGTAAGTTCGTTACATTAAAATATTTCCAGTATTATTATCACCCCAGTCATCTATTAAATACACAGAAGGATCATTTAGCGATTGATATTTTTATATTTTAATTTTCGAATACAATACGCTATGATACGTTCTATGTAGTGAAATTTTGGCCTCCGATATTAAAAAGGTATTAAATTATCTCAATACATGATATATGAAACCAAATACAAGAAATCTGCCCCACGTGTTCTTAAATTTTTCTTGAGATATCAGTAAGTTCATTATATTAAAATATATCCAGTATTATTATCACCAAAGTTATCAATTAAATACACAGAAGTATCATTTAGTGATTGATATTTTTATATTTTAGTTCGAATACAGTACGCTATGACACGTTTCTATGTACTGCAGTTTTGGCCTTCGATAATTAAAAGGTATTTAATCATCTCAAGACAAGTTATATGAAACCAAATACAAGAAATCTGTCCCACGTATTCTTAATTTTTTTTCTTGAGAAATCAGTAAGTTCGTTACATTAAAATATTACCAGTATTATTATCACCATAGTCATCTATTAAATACACAGAAGGATCATTTAGCGATTGATATTTTTATATTTTAATTTTCGAATACAATAAGCTATGATACGTTCTATGTAGTGAAATTTTGGCCTCCGATATTAAAAAGGTATTTAATCATCTCAAGACATGATATATGAAACCAAATACAAGAAATCTGTCCCACGTATTCTTAATATTTTTCTTGGGAAATTAGTAAGTTCGTTATATTAAAATATTTCCAGTATTATTATCACCAAAGTTATCAATTAAATACACAGAAGTATCATTTAGTGATTGATATTTTTATATTTTAATTCGAATACAGTACGCTATGACACGTTTCTATGTACTGCAGTTTTGGCCTTCGATAATTAAAAGGAATTTAATCATCTCAAGACAAGTTATATGAAACCAAATACAAGAAATCTGTCCCACGTATTCTTAATATATTTCTTGAGAAATTAGTAAGTTCGTTACATTAAAATATTACCAGTATTATTATTACCAAACTCATCTATTAAATACACAGAAGTGTATTCAGCGATTGATATTTTTATATTTTAATTCGAATACAGTAAGCTATGACACGTTTCTATGTACTGCAATTTTGGCCTTCGATATTTAAAAGGTATTTAATCATCTCAAGACAAGTTACATGAAATCAAATACAAGAAATTTATTCCACGTATTCTTAATTTTTTCTTGAGAAATCAGTACTATCGTTATATTAAAATATCTCCAGTATTATTATCACCAACGTCCTCTATTAAATACACAGAAGTGTCATTTAGCGATTGATATTTTTATATTTTAATTCGAATACAGTACGCTATGATACGTTTCTATATACTGCAATTTTGGCCTACTGTATTTAAAAGGTATTTAATCATCTCAAGACATGTTATATGAAACCAAATACAAGAAATATATTCCAAGTATTCTCAATTTTTTCTTCAGAAATCACTATGTTCGTTATATTAAAATATTTTCAGTATTATTATCACCAAATTCATCTATTAAATACACAGAAGTGTCATTTAGCGATTGATATTTTTATATTTTAATTCGAATACAGTACGCTATGGTACGTTTATATATACTGCAATTTTGGCCTCCAATATTAAAAAGGTATTTATTCATCTTAAGACAAGTTATATGAAACCAAATACAAGAAATCTGTCCCACGTATTCTTGATGTTTTCCTTCAGAAATCACTATGTTCGTTATATTAAAATATTTTCAGTATTATTATCACCAAATTCATCTATTAAATACACAGACGTGTCATTTAGCGATTGATATTTTTGTTCTTTAATTCGAATACAATACGCTATGACACGTTTCTATGTACTGCAATTTTGTCCTCTGATATTTAAAAGATACTTAATCCTCTCAAGATAAGATGGATGAAACCAAATACAAGAAACATGTCCCATATATGCTTAATTTTTTCTTGAGATATCAGTAAGTTCGTTATATTAAAATATTTCCAGTATTATTATCACCAATGTCATCTAAAATTACACAGAAGTATCATTTAGCAATTGATATTTTTATATTTTAATTCAAATATAGTACGCTATGATACGTTTATATATACTGAAAGTTTGGCCTACGATATTTAAAAGGTATTTAATCATCTCAAGGCAAGTTATATGAAACCAAATACAAGAAATCTGTCCCACGTATTCTTAATATTTTTCTTGGGAAATTAGTAAGTTCGTTACATTAAAATATTACCAGTATTATTATCACCATAGTCATCTATTAAATACACAGAAGGATCATTTAGCGATTCATATTTTTATATTTTAATTTTCGAATACAATAAGCTATGACACGTTCTATGTAGTGCAATTTTGACCTCCGATATTAAAAAGGTATTTAATCATCTCAAGACAAGATAAATGAAACCAAATACAAGAAATCTGTCCCACATGTTCTTAATTTTTTCTTGAGACATCAGTAAGTTCGTTATACTTACATAAATTCCAGTATTATTTTTTCCAAAATTAATAACATACTAAATATTTAGAATTATTTTGAGATAGACAAAACATATTGTAATTCTAACACAGTGTAATTTATTTTACTGCAATTTTGACCTAAACGTTCTGAGGAATATTTAATTGTCTTAAAACAGGATATATCAGACTTAATCTGAGCAATCCTCCCTTATGCTTACATTTGCCTATGCATAAATTCGATTTCCTAAACCTTTTAATTGTCTTAGTTTTGAAAACCTTGATTTTATGGAAATTGCTTTTAGTTTGTGGTTTCTGGTGTAACGTTTCTAAGTAACGGTAATTAAAATGTAAGATAATACCAAGCAGTTTGTAACATTTAAATAAAATTTTATATTATTATCACTGAAATTATTGCCTACCAGGTATCCAGAAGAGTTATTTAGGGAAAGATAATCCTACATTCTAATTCTATCCCAATATTCTATGAAATATTTCTATTTACTGTCATTTCGGAGACATGTATTTGAGGAATACTTGATCATCTTAAATCAGGATATAGGAAACTTAATAGGAGAATCTGTCCTACCTATGTTTGATGTGCTTATTGTATAATGGGAGAAATTCCAATCTAAATGCTAATAGGAGCTTAAAATTCAATTTATATTCATAATAATTTAGACGAAATACAAAAATAACTATATTCAAAATATCTGAAGTTATGTTATGGAAAATTTGAGAATTTTTGTCCATATATTTTTAAAACAAAAGAAAAAATATTTTTAAAAGTGAAAATCTACTGAGTAAATTTAAAGAGTATGATTCATTTTTCTGTGTTAGTTTGAGTGTTTTACCAGAACCACATAAGATCGAACATTATAATAATTTAAAATGAAAATTCTACCAATGATCAAGTAAACACATTATTTTTCATGGGTATTACCAAAGACCTAAATCTATTATTTCAGTAGAGCTGTGGCGTTCATAGTTGACCGGAAAAGTAGATTTTTGAATAGACTGTAACTATCGTCTAACACCGCTGGTCACTCTGTATGCATTCACTATATAACATATGAACTGTCCATCCTATTTAGGAGAAATCCCGTTAATTTTAATAATATGAGTAACATCACAGTTTTCTTTCTAACGCAGCAGGGAATGCAGGCACTATATGCCTTTATGGCAATAGAAGGCTGCAAAGCTGTTACAAATTTAGAATCACTCGGAAAGCACATGTAGCTTAAGGTGTGCCAGGGGAGTAATATTACTCCCGCTGTGTCCTCGTAATTTAGAAACCAAGCAGAATTATGATGATCCTCGAAATTATGCATGAGCCAAACAGAAGACCCCTATGCTTGGCCTGCCACCTCTATAGGTATCGTTTGAGAACTTAAAGGACATTGTGACCATCAACACATTTTACGTTCCCCAGTCACCTTAGCGAGCACGGTGGATCTTAAACCGGCTCGAGCCCCGAACCTGGAACCTTTCAGCTACGAGATCGCTGCCTTTGCCTACTGAGCTACCGTGGCTCAGTTACATCACAGTTGGTACACAATATGTTAAGACTATATAAGCGTCCAAAATAGACAAAAATTATTTATATTTTATATACACAAACACATGCAATATATTCAATAAAGGAAATGAAGGAAAATTAATTGTGTTATCTAATTTATTGAAAGCTCTCTGAACAAGTGTATACATAGATAAAAACAATAGATTACACCAAACGATCGCCCAAAGGGTATTTCTTCGGTGCTGGAGTTCACAGGTTCGAATACCACTATAGGATTGATATTCGTAGCCATTCGGAGTCGGCTTTAAGTAGTAGTCCTGTTCCCTTTATTCCTACTGTAACAAAATCTTAGACCATATGAATGGACTTTCCTTCACCCTAAAAACTAATTCAGTAGTTACAAATATCGTCACTGAAGCTGTATAGGGTATTTGCGTTTCAAATGAAGACATTAGACCTCTAAAATAATGTATAAGAATAATTAAACACTAATAAAACTGTTGTAAGTTTAAAAACATGCTACTGCTATAAATACACTGTCTACCAATAAGTAGTTGGACACCTATGCAAATGACGATATCTGCGGTCCTGAGGTCAGACGTCACCGCCTCTGCCAGTATAAATCGTGTAGGAAACACCATCGGCATTAGTCGCATGCAAAATGCCGAGCAGTTTGGAGCTCTCTCATTTCGAGAAAGGTATAATTATTGGGTATCACAAATGTCGTCGATCCTTAAGGGACATATCTAACGATTTGAAAAACCCAAAATCCACAGTGGCCTATGTGATTAAGAAGTGGAAGGTGAGCTATGATTGTCGGAATGTGGCAGACCGACGAAACTGGAAAGATAAGACCAACGAGTGCTGTCCAGAGAAATTTGAAAGAACAGAACACAACCGATGGCCTTCATCGGCGAGGAGTTTCAACAGGCATCCGGGCAACCAAGGCTTAGTATGGTACCAATGGAGTTCATCGAATGGACTTTCCTGCCCAGAGCCCAGACTTTAAACCCTACCGAGAACGTTTGGGATGAGTTGGATAGCCGAATTAAAGGGCACACTACCCGTCCAAAAACGGTGAAGGAACTTGTATGTCTACTCCAAGCCGCGTGAAAGACAATACCACTAGCTGTAATACAAAGACTTATGGAATGTATGCCCCGGAGGGTTCAAGCTGTAATTGCCTCTACGATTGATTTTGAATAAAATTAGTTTTTCTTTACTATCACAGGTGTCCACATACTTATTAGTAGACAGTGTAGTCTGAGAGAATAAATGTATGCATAACCTTCATCTGTAAAAAGGAGAGCAGCCTAAACAATTATTTCCAACTGTTGCTCCATGAAACCATAGAGTTACAATGAAATATTTTCTGTATCGAGTGAAATCGACAAATTTTATAGAAAGAAATATTTTCCATTCTCCATTTAATAGCTAAAGCTAAATTTGAACTAAAATATTTTTCGTTTTAAAGGACTAGTATAATTTTTTAGATACGAAAAAGCATGTATCAAATTTCTTCATGTATGTCGAACTGTTTCTGAGCAATCCGGCTTACAAAAACTATTTACTAAGCGTTTTATGAATAAGATTCCAAGAAACGGGTCGAAATACAAGTAACAAACAAATGATCATTTTCCGAAATGTTTCAGTAGAAACGTCAAAACATGCTATTGCAAGGGCAGAATGTTAACAGACAAAGTTTATTATCTATTTGGAAAATAACTGATTCATATCTGAATATGAATATGTGTTGGTTGAAAAGGTGAAAAATCAGAAAATATTTTTCAGTTTGTGGAATACTTGAATGGTTTTCTCAAATGTAATAATATTTACTGGAAAATTTATTAAATAGCCTAAGTAAAGTTTAGTGAATACTAGGATATGTTGGTGTTTTAACTTAATTTCCGTTAGTATTAAATACCTGATTAGTTTTATTGATCTCATAATAGATTCGTTGCTTTTTTAAATTTCCGAGTAATCAGGATATTACTGAGTCATATCCGAAGACTGTGCTGACTTTGTATCATTAGTTTCCTGTATGAGTCAAATAAGCTTGGGTATTGACTATATAAAGACTTAAGTTA
The DNA here is from genome assembly GCA_032207245.1 of Pardosa pseudoannulata. NCBI lineage: Eukaryota > Metazoa > Arthropoda > Arachnida > Araneae > Lycosidae > Pardosa > Pardosa pseudoannulata. The sequence goes on from CM063508.1 coordinate 18,574,807, forward strand.
TTGTTTTTGTTGTCTTATGCCACTTCGTCAAACCAAGCACGATTAAGCCGGAGGCTACTCGTATTATAGAAAATGAGTGAGCCTTTCCTTTTTTAACGAGCACTTCTAGGATGAAAGTACGACTAATGCTCAAATGAATCCGAATAATTTTGAAGCGGAGACCAAGCAGAAGACCCAAAGGCTTGGCCCGCCCCTACAAAGGCATTGATTGAGAATTTGGAGAACATTGTGACCATGAACCTATTTTACGTGCCCCAGTCACTTTTAACGAACACGGCGGATCTTAAGCCGGCTTGGGCTCTTAACCCGCTATCCTCCAGTTATGGCAGTGTTACCTTTGCATACTGATCAACAGCGGCTCAGACGTATGTTGTTATTATTGTTGTAATTTATGATACATGAGAAGTCTAAGAACGTGATACATAATATTACGTACCAATGACTTATAGCAGGCCTGGTGAGATAACACAAACAATTAAGACACCAGATAGAAATGGGCGAAGACTTACCCTTTTGCTGACTTTTTTTTATTTTCAAATGTATTTTTGAACAATCTGGTGACACAAATAAAATATATTCAATCTCAATATGAAGACGCCATAAACTGCTGAAATGTTGGAGCAATTGCCGCTGATGACGCTCTCCAGATAAACAAAATGATGACAAGATGAACAAAATTGAGCATTCCTTGCCTCTGCTGAAGTTCTCCGTTCGCTCAGTCTTGGCCTGTGTTTTCTCTGAAGGGGCCTTCAAATCTGCCGAGAAGAATCCAAAAGACTGCTGTTGCCAAGGCCAAAGAAGACTGACCCCCCGTTAGTAACCTCTCTTGTCCAATGGGGTCGAAGGGGAAGTCACTGACATCGCCCTCGTCCCTCTGTCAGTCTCCCGAGCGGGCGTTGTCCAGCAGTGTAAATCATTGTCACATTAAGGATAGAAGAGATCCTTTCGTTTTTATGAAATAATTCGTTTTTATGTAGGGTAAATGCTCAAAGTGGATCCTCGTAATTTAGAAGCAGGGATTAAGCCCCAAGTTTCGAGATCACTAACTTTGCTGACTGAGTTACCGCTGCTCTATGAAGTCCCGAAGTGTGTGAGAATCGTTGGAATCACCTTATCAGCAATGGTCACAGCTTATATAACTATGTTTTGGAAAGATTATTTTCCTTAATAAAAACTCTTCCCTTTTATGTTTACTTTTACTTTACTTTCACTTTTATGACTTTCTTCCTTACGTCTGTTCTCCTACTTTGTTTTTGATAAAAGTGTCAATTTGAATTAATGAGATGATTAACCAAATCTTAATCGTGTTTATCAGTTGTATCAATTTTAAAACTCTGCTATTATATAAAATAGACTAAGATTTTAACAAGTTAAAAATATAAGTAATGTTAAAATTTAATGATGGATTTTTAAAATAAAAGAACTATACATATAAAAAGTGTTAGCCAGATAATAAATTTGACTCACTTGACATGAAATATTGAATTTTATACTAGATAAATAATTAATAATTTAGGTAAATAATATAATAATTTTTAAAATATTTTACAATAAATAAATGCAATTTTAAATAGCATTTGGTACATGAAATATAAATTTTTAAACAAAAGGATGAAATTTTGACTTATTAAGTGCTAAACTTCTTAAATATTTTTTTTATATTTTTATATTAATACAACGTACGCGTGAACATTAAAAAATTTTTACACAGTCTTTTAAATATTTAGACCTATAAAAAATAAAAACTGTTATCAAATTCTCAAACATACATATATATGTACCTGTTTATTGCAGATGTTAAATATTTCCTGCTATTTTAGATTCGACATTACAAATAAATTACTTTTAACTTATGATTGAAAAACGAGGCATTTTATATACAAAAGAAAAATTAAAATTAAAATTAAAATATCATACTAATTAAAAAGTTAGAACTTTTAAAAATATTAGTAATATTTACAAGTACTGCAATTGCGCAAAGTATAAAACTGTTTCACCCACATGTATTTTTATCGTAAAAATGATAAAGACTCAAAGCAAAATTTATATTCACAAGAAATAAAATAGAACAAATAGAATACAGATAAGAATAGATTTTGGTTTATTTATCCACCAGTCAGAGGTATAAATAGAAGATATTTATGCGTGGAAGGCGTACTAGGGCAATTACCTACAGACTTTTCCTAACTTTTCTGCCTACTTGAGCGGAATATTGCATAGCATTAAACAGAAAATGGGATGGTGAAATTGTGTTAAGGTGTTAGAAAATAAACTGCTTTTGAATGACATCTGAGCTCAAAATAGCTTCATTTTGGTCCAGTAGCTAGAAACTTTAGTAATTAAGTCCGATTTATTCTATAAGTTAATCAAGAGGTAACGGTTAGTAATTTGGAGATTTCCCACTTACTTGTTTCACCTGCTTCTGATCCTCAGTAAAGCTTTGTTTTTGAAAAGGATCGTCGGTAGCGTATCTGAGGAAACGAAATTTATGTAATGAGGTCAAGGAATTTTTTGATTTCAGTATTAAGGGAATACATCACCTTTGAGAAACTTTATATGAAAGATAATATAATATTCTTATAATTATAATTATACGAATTAATCATTATAATTATAATAATTATTATAATTATAATTAATTATAATTAATATATTATTATAATTATTATAATAATAATAAAATATAATTTATAACATATTATATATAATATACATATAAATATAATATATATAATAGATTATTCTAATTATTATTATATTATTATTATTATTATTATTTATTTTAATGTGTTATAATTATAAGAACTAATAATTACAATTATAATTTATTATAATTAATATATTATTCTAATTATTATCATAAGAATAAAATATATTATATAATACATTATATTATTATATATAATATATATTATTATAATTATTAATTTTAATTAATTGTATTTATTATAATTATTGTAATAATAATATAATATATTATATTATTATATTTAATATATAACATATATATAAATATAATATATATAATATGCAATATATATTATATATATTATTCTAATTATTATTATTATTATTACTATTATTATAACTTCTAATTATTCATAATTATAATAAATATAATTGTAATAATTATAAGAATTATAATTATTCTTTTATTCTTCGATATAATTCTTATTTTTCGTCTTATTATATATTTTTTTAATCAATATCGTAAATACATGCGATTCTTAGCACTTATTCTCTATTTTTATTTAATTGGTATTTCTGAGTTTACTTTGATTATAACAAATAAGAACTGTCTTTATAAAGTGAAAAGTGAAAGCTTGTTTCAACAATTTTAAAATATTTCTGACATACTGTGCAAACTTACAATACAAACTGAGTTTCATTAATAATATCTACTTTTTTGTAAAGAATAGTCATTAAATATTATTCTCTCCTATTTAAATTTTAAAAAACTACAGAAATATTACACAAGAGAATTACATTTTCGAAAAAGTGAAAATAATATTTAAAAGTTCAATTTTGATTACAATAAATACTAAATAAAAAGAATAGCAATGAATAACGTAGGTATAGTTTTAGTGTAGATCTATAACGTATTTATTGTGATGGTTTGATTTGAAATAGATATGTACAATAGTTTCCAAGACATTAAAGGCAAGTATAGGCAAGTAAAAAAGAAACATACTGTAGCATTGGAAGGAAAAAAATGTAGATTTAGACATACTTCTATAAGGAGGTTTATTTCGATAGAAAAAGTCAAGAAAATAAATGGTTTGTTACATAAACTACTTTTATTTTTAATGTTTTATTTATTTCCTGAAAGTAAAAATAATAGAAAATAACAGAAAATAACAGAATAGAAATATTTTTCACTCAAACCACTATCACTCTCAGATACAGATGTATCCTTTACTTTCTATTTCTTAGTCAGATAATTATTGATGAAAACATAATTCAATCAGATTCAAATCAAAATCAGATAATTATTGAGGCAAATTTTATATATTTTGACTTGGATACCGATATAAAAATTATAGATTTGACTTTACACATATTAAAATAATTCAAGTCAATTACTAATACGAAATTACGAATAGTTTAGAAAAAATATTTTCCGAGTTTTCTTTTTCTCTCTCTCTCAGTTCATTTGTATATGTAAATAATGTACATAATGACTTCCAATGAAGTAGAGAATTTTCAGTTTAATTGGTTACCTGGCTAAATCCACCACAAATGAAAATGTATATTCATGTTACGGTGTCTCAGAACTGTGTCCCCTACATTCCTTACAAATTCTTTAAGGTGTTTTATGACAGGTTATAAATTAAATGTTTACTGATATTAATTGAAAACTAAAATGTTAACCAATTACATCAACATTTCGAAGAAAATGACAACTAGCGTGCCACTTGGACCTATATTAACACATTAACTATAAAGTGTTACTTGCTTTCTTAAATTAACTACATGTTACTGTTGTACTTGTTGTTGCAGTTAGTTAATCATCCCCTATCACCAGGTTCAATATACCCCGTCGCAATATGCGACTGGTTCATGACTATGATACATGTCCATGCAGGTTAACCTGTGCAAGAAGCCACGAGGGTGAAAGGCTGACTAAACTTCAAATGGATCCTCATAATTTCGAAGCGGGGATAAAGCAGAAAACTAGTAAGCTGCTCCTACAGCTTCCAGAACCATCGTTTGGAAATTTGGGGCACATTGTGGCCACGAATATAATTTATGTGCTCCAGCCTGGTCCAAGTAACTGGTTCATGGCTATGAGAAACATGCAGATTCACTTGAGCAAGACACTAAGAGGACTGAACACGGATTAAACCTCAATTGGATCATGGTAATTTAAAAGCAGGAACACATAAGCTTGTCTGTCACTTCCAGAGGTATAATTTGAAAACTTGAGAAACAATCCGACCACGATCCTAATTTACTTGCCCCATTCACCATTATGGTGGATCGTAGGTTGACATGAGCCTCGATCCCTTAAGTGCGAGTTCATTGCCTTAGCGGACTAATCTACAGTGGCTTAGAGTTGACTATGATTTAAAGACATCTATACATTACAGTACCTCTGGGGGTAGCAAGCCAGACCTGGACGTCTTCTACTTGGTCCCTACTTCTAAATTACGAGGACCCAGTGAGGGTAACGTTACTCTCGTCCGTAGCATACCTTAAGCTACACGTGTGCCCAGGCGGTGCTAAATGAGTAACAGGTTCGCAGCCTTTTTAAGGCGTTAGGATAATGTCTGTATCGCCTCCTGCGTTGGAAAAACATTACAGTACTTTTCATTTGAGATGCATTTTGGAAAAAGTATACATGTTTTTTCACACAAAGATTGTTATGAATTAAGAAGTATTTAGTTGACGAAGTGTAACGTGAGTTACACTCTTGACCGAGGTACAAAGTCGATGTCAGTGACCCCTCTTCGAACCCATTGGACAGGAGGGGTGCCTGACTCGGGTAAGTCGTCTTTGGCCTTGGCAACAAGAGTTTTTTCATATACTTCACTCGGCAGATTGAAACCCCCCTTCAGAGAAGAATAGGAAGCGAACGGAGAACTTCAGCAGAGGCAGAAAAATTTCAACTCTTGCATCTGAGAAAAGCG
>CM063508.1:18585436-18662936 GCA_032207245.1 Pardosa pseudoannulata
GAACTTCGATCATAATGCCACGTTTAAAAGTTTTATCAGAAAAGGCTTAGTGATCCTCGTTTAATGATTAAGTGTAATTTTGAACGGCATTTCAAAGGTTGATCAGGAAAGGGCTTAATAATCTTCTTTAATTAATTACAGATATTTTTGAACGGCGTTTAAGAGGTTTATTAGAATACGCTTAATGATTCTCGATCAATAAATTCAAATATGTTTGATCGGTGTTTAAAAAGCTTATCATAAAAGGCTTAGTGATCCTCGATTGATAATTAGAAATATTTTTGAACGGTTCTGTCAAGAAATTTAAAATATCATTTAGCGAATATTGTTTAATTAAACTGAAACATCAAATTATCTAATTTTTATTCAAAACATGAACATTTTGCTAAAACTTTAAATATTAAAAATAAAGTGTCTTTAGAGTAAATACATACTATAATTGTCCTCCACGGCTCTTCTGACACTTAAATATTCGTATAATTGAGAATGCCAAAATTAACTATTTTTCCATTTCCTATACTATATTTTTTATTAACTGTATCTAAACGAAATTTTAATGAATTAATTTTATACTTTGAATTTCGATAATAATGCCACAATTAAATGGTTTATCAGAAAAGGCTTATTGATCCTCGTTTAATGTTTAAGTATAATTTTGAACGGCATTTCAAAGGTTGATCAGTAAAGGACTTAATAACCCTCTTTAATTAATTACAGATATTTTTGAACGGCGTTTAAGAGGTTTATAATACGCTTAATGATTCTCGATTAATAAATTCAAATATGTTTAAATGGTGCTTAAAATGCTTATAATAAAAGGCTTAGTGATCCTCTATTGATAACTATAAATATTTTTGAACGATTCTGTCAAGAAATTTAAAATATCATTTATAGAATATTGCTTAATTAAAATGAAACATTAAACTATCTAAATTTTATTGAAAACATGAACATTTTGCAAAAACTTGAAATATTAAAAATAAAGTGTCTTTAGAGTAAATACTTACTATAAATGTCCTCCACTGCTCTTCTAACACTTAAATGTTCCTATATTCGAGAGTGCCAAAATTAATTAATTTTTTTAATTTCCTTTACTATATTTTTTAATAACTACCTAAACGAAATTTTAGTGAATAAATGTTATATTTTGAACTTCGATCATAATGCCACGTTTAAAATGCTTATCAAAAAAGGTTTAGTGATCCTCGTTTAAGTATAATTTTGAACGGCATTTCAAAGGTTGATCAGGAAATGGCTTAATGATCATATTTAATTAATTACAGATATTTTTGAACGGCGTTTAAGAGGTTTATTAGAATACCCTTAATGATTCTCGATCAATAAATTCAAATATGTTTGATCGGTGTTTAAAATGCTTATCATAAAAGGCTTAGTAATCCTCGTTTAATGATTAAGTGTAATTTTGAACGGCATTTCAAAGGTTGATCAAGAAAGGACTTAATGATTCTCTTTAATTAATTACATAATTGATAATTAGAAATATTTTTGAAGGGTTCTGTCAAGAAATTTAAAAGATCATTTAGCGAATATTGCTTAATTAAAATGAAACATTAAACTATCTAATTTTTATTGAAAACATGAACATTTTGCTAAAACTTTAAATATTAAAAATAAAGTGTCTTTAGAGTAAATACATACTATAAATGTCCTCCACTGCTCTTCCACTGCTCTTCTAATACTTAAATGTTCTTATAGGGGAAAATGCCAAAATTAACTAATTTTTTTTTTACTTTCCTTTACTATATTTTTAATAACTGTATCTAAACGAAATTTTAATGAACAAATGTTATATTTTGAACTTTGATCATAATGCCAAGTTTAAAAGGTTTATTAGAAAAGGCTTAGTGATCCTCATTTAATGATTAAGTATAATTTTGAAAGATATTTTACAAGTTGATCAGGAAAAGGCTTCATGATCCTCTTTAATCAATTACAGATATTTTTGAAAGGCGTTTAAGAGGTTTGTTAGAATACGCTTAATGATTCTCGATCAATAAATTCAAATATGTTTGATCGGTGTTTAAAATGCTTATCATAAAAGGCTTAGTGTTCCTCGACTGACAATTAGAAATATTTTTGAACGGTTCTGTCAAGAAATTTAAAATATCATTTAGCGAATATTGTTTAATTATAATAAAACATTGAACTGTCTAATTTTTATTGAAAACATGAACATTTTTCATTAAAACTTTAAAAGTGTCTTTACAGTAAATACATACTTTAAATGTCCTTCACTGCTCTTCCAGCGTCCATATTTAACAGAGTAAGATCTTGCGTTTAGGAGGAAATCTTCCAATTTTCCACCCATTTGATTTGAAATCCAAGAGAGAATTCCTGAGCGATCTCGTCTGTCAAGAGATGTGTCAGTATCGAAACATACATCGCTAGATTTGATATCGCGTTAGGTATTAAATGCGGTGGAGCACTGGAGAAATTCTGTCTCTGATGCTAATGAGATAGTGGTTCGATGCATCTTCAGCAAATGATTAGGAATTAAGTGAATAGAAATTTAAATGTATTCTTGAAATAATCAATAGAATTGAGTTTCAAAGGTACATGAGTTTGGTTTTCACTTGCCTTAAAAGCAACTCGATAAGATTACAGCAACTGAATCTTTCAATCTTTATATAAAAGTGGTTAAGAAAACGTAGAATAAAGCCAGAATAAAATCTAAACGTAAATTTTCGTGTATGAATATATTTTGGTTTGGTTTTGGAGAGCTACGGTCTACTTTTTGCAACACGAAGGCTAATGAGACCGGGACCTACTGCTTAAAGCCGATTCCGAACGTCTACGAACATCCATGCCATAGTGGGATTCGAACCCGCGAACTCCGGTTCCGAAGACCAGCACACTAACCGTTCAGACATCGTTCGGCGTGTATGAATATATGTATGGTTGAATATAAAGTCATTTATTTCGATAGATTATATGGATTTTAGATATGATGGATACCATATAAGGGTCAAAACAGTTGAATAAAATGAATAAGAGAGTACTGTATATAAAGGATATTCATAAAGAGAATACTGAGAAAGTATAAAAGTAGTAAAATGTGAAAGGGGGTGACGCTAAATTGCCTGTTTTTATCTGTAAATTTACAATTTTCAAACCTGTCATTGACATCTTGTTAAAGGTGATATTTTTATCTTTAAGTACTGTTGTAGGGTCTCAGATATTTCACTCCTAATTAGTTTCAGACAGAAAGCATAAAAGTAATAAAATTTAAAAGGAGATGAATTTTCTATAATTATCAGTGAATTTCATTTTCTTTCATTTTTAAACCTGATTCTTTGGTGTCTAGTTAAAAATAACATTTTTACCATTAAGCGAAAGTCTCACCAAAGTCGTTTAACGGCTAACCGCGATTAACCTATGGCACCAACAAATAGTGGAGCTTTCTCCACTTATAGAGTATATAACACCGTAAAACGGTATACGCAATTTCTAAAATGTTGTATACATTTAAATAATAGTCTCATAAAACTATTATTTAACGTAAGGGAAAATAGATGCGTAGTTTTTTTTCTATAGAAATTCTAAAGGTTAATTGAAAACATAAAAGGAATTGCTTAGTATGCTGCACCCCATGAACATTTTTAAGTAATATTGGTGGACGATTCAGTTTTTATCGAATGATATCATATTTCAGTCAAAAATTCTATTTTTATAGATTTGTGTTTCTTATATGCATATTGTAAAACTGCTATATGACTTTATTATAAAACATTACTGATAAAAATTTAAAATTGAAAAAATTTAAATTTGTCCCCTTACCCTCAAGCAACTTTAAAAATGGAAGATTTTTTTTACTTTTCACCTTATCATATCTTTTATATTTATTACCGTAAATGCATTGAATTTTCAGTATTTGTTCTCCATTTTTATTTAATTAGTTTAACTAAATTTACTTTCTTTTAAAAATTAGAGCTTTTTAATAAATTAAAAAGTCAGGGCTTGTTTCAAAAATTTTAAAAATTATTCTGACACACTGTGCGAAGACTAATAACAATTTTTTTTTCATTTTTCGTCTTATAGGTTTTTGATTATTTATGTAAATACAAGGGATTTTCAGTATTTATTCTGTATATTCTTTTAATTATATTTGCTGAATTTACATTGTTTTTAAAAAATAAGAACTTTACATATAAAAGGGAAAGTGAAGCTTGTTACAGCAATTTTGAAATTTTTCTGACTCACTGTGCGAAGACTAATAACAAGTTTTTTTTATTTTTCGTCTTATCATTATTTCTGTAAATACATGTGATTTTCAGTAGTTATCTTCTATATTCATTGAATTATATATTCTGAATTTACATTGTTTCTAAAAAACAAGAACTTTATATATAAAGGGAAAAGTGAGTGCTTGTTCCAACAACTTTCAAATTTCTCTCACACACTATGCGCAGACTTATAACAACACAAAGTGAATATCGTCAATAATTTCAGTTTTTTTGCAAGAAATAATTACTACGAATGATTCTTCACTTTATGATCTTGGTAATAAACAAGGTGAAAACAAAGTTTATGGTGGTAAGCACTAGAATTCGTGACAAACAATCATTTAATATTGGAAACCACACTTTTGAAGGAGTCGCCCAGTTTAAGTAGTTGGTCATGATGACCAGCTACCTAATACAGCTGGACATCTCTGATACTAAAGATATTTAGAGTAGAAGCTAACATGACTTGTGCAGAATGACGAGAAATAAAAACAAGTGTATTCGAACTAAACATTTTTATTTAAGTTCTAAAAGTTTTAAAAGAAAAAAAAAGCAGTTAACAATATAAACATAATAATTTAACAACCAATTATTACCACAAAAAAGGTTCAGATAATATTACAGAAAACATTTAAACCTAATACTTCCCTAATCTTAGTATCCTAATACCATAAACTATTAAAAAAATTACAAAGTCAAAAAAAGGATTTTATGATCTAATACATTATTAAAAAATAAGATCTAAACTCATTTAAAAGAAATTTACCTACAGCATGAATAACTATAACGCTGCTACCCTCAAAGCTGACCAATAGACAACCTACTGCCTCGTGCTTGACCGTCTTATATACCCGGCAGCAGATATCGCATACTATTTAATATAATCATGCGGCTTCCCCACTCAGCCAATCACAAAATTACGCAGATCGTAGCTGAAGAGTGAGAGTTGAAGTCACTTTTGCGTTTGCCCTGCAGACGTCAACACCAAACTTACAGTGAGAGTCAGCTTCCTTGACGAAAACGCTCAAACTGGCGATTAAGATGGCGGTAAAATCTCCTGCCTCGGTTAACTTTAAAAAAATTAATAAGCAAATTCCCGGGATTCACTGGAAGTTACGGAAGGTGCCGATTCGGCTGTAAAATTTAACAAGTCACGTTTATTACCAGTAGAAATGAGATAGGGGTTGAAATTAGGAACCGAATTTTGATGGCAAATAGATGTTACTTTGGTTGAAAGAGCGAAATGAAATCTAAATCATCTGCATTAATACAAAAATATATTTATACAGAACCCTTATGAGACCAATCATTTTATATGGTAGTGAGGCATAGGCAATTAGCAAAACAGAGGAAAACAGGTACTTATTTTTGAAAGAAAGATCCTTCGGCCAATTTTTGGGGTCAGTAAAAAAAGGGATACATTGAGACGTTTATATAGCCATGAAATAAATACTAAATACAGACAACCCAAAATCTTGAGAGTTATTAAATTCAACAAAATCAGATGGATGGGGCACGTTTTTTGACGTGCAGATTTGGACCCGGTTGAAAAACTGACTTATTCAAAGAATGATGGTACAAGAAGAAATGTGAACCAGAAACAAGTTGGTTGGACTGTGTAGAGAGAGATTTGGAGATCTTGAAAATAATAAGGTGGAGAACCCTGGCTAAAAGTAGTGTCATCTGGTAGAAGCAGGCATAAAGCGTTGGCCTGCACCAGGCTGTAGTGCTGTTGAAGAAGAAGATTCTCTACATATTTAAATTTTTAAAAATACCAAAAATTTTACACCATTTTTTTTAATTTTTAAAAAAGTGAAAATAATGTTTAAAAATTTTATTTCGGATACTGTAAATACAAAATAAAATAAATAACAACGATAAAAGTAGGCAGACTTTTATTGTAGGTCTGTAATGCATTTACAGTGAAAATTTGAAGAAACACCATTTTAAGTAAAATGCATTTACAGGTAAAAAGTTTCCTATTTTCATTAAAGTTTCCTCAAAAACTATTCGAAGATTATACCCTTTACCCTTTCTTATTCAAATATTGCAATGAGTTTTATTTTAAAAGATTTAAAAATATCTAGATCTTTGAAAAATTTTTAAAACAAAAGATCGAGTTTTGAGATGTTAAAAGATGATGTGCCCACATCATCATGTTTTTAATATCATATAATTTCAAACGTCTCACTTATAATTAAACATCCTGCTTTACGTGAGAATGAATTCTTAATTACCTTAAAAATAGAATACCGGGTAAGGTTAATAAACTCTGTGTAAGCATGCCCAACGTGACACCTACGTGTATATCATTAAATTGTCTGTCACATGAAACAGCATGATTGGCAGAGTGCACAGCCATGCGTAGGATTTAAACAGCATTGCTTATTCTCAGAGTTACTAATGCTTATTCTCCGTAATATAAAATATTCAGCCGTAAGAAAAGTGTGTATCACCCTCTTTATTCCTGATAATGCATCCTATTATATACGAGAATGTGATGGAGCTTAAATGCATCAAATGTAAATAAATGATCATCTACGAGGTATAATACCAAGGTATTAGGAATGAAATATAATAGCGGAAAATAAATCATGTCTTGTATACTAAACTCGCAAAAAAATATATAATTACAATGAAAAATTTTGAATACATTGTCTATAAAAAATGTTGTGGTGTCTGTTGTTAATTTTATGTGTATTTATTCTGATTTAGATGTCATGCTAGTATATTGACAGAAAAATTAAACTATTTGCATTAAATTCATAGGAAGTAAATGAGAAATGTCTTTATATAGAATAAAATCATGATATCATATGTATTTTTGGTACGTAAGACATAGTTTTGCCAAATAAAAATGTTTTTAAATTTTATTAGATTTGTTTTCCACTTACTTTTAATGCACATATATTAAATTATGTATAATACAGGGTGTTTCATATTGAATAGAACAAAAAGAATAGCAAAGTGTGACTGCCGTAATGGATTTATTCAGCCGAAACAAATTTATTCTGCAACTACAATTATACAAGTTTTATTTGGTAACATGGAAAAGTTATCGAATGATGAACTCGCCGCTAGAGGAGCTGTTAAACAAAATGTCGTCCATGCAGGAGAAAGTGTACTGCGTTTTCGAGTATGCCAAAACCTCCTCGGTAACTGTTGTGCAAAGACCTTTTCTCACGAAATTTCGTAAAGAACCACTGCATCGGCCTAACATAAGCAGGTGGGTGAAGCAGATCCAGGATACCGGCTGCTTATGCAAAAACAAAATACCAGGGCAAAAAGTAACCCGAAATGGTTGAAAGAATTCGTGATTCGTTTTTTGGGCCACAGGATTTGACGTGTCTTCATTGGCCTCCGAGATCACCAAATCAAACGCCCTGTGATTTTTTCTCTGGGGTTTCGTTAAAGACAAGGTGTTTATGAGTCTTTTTCCTCAGGACTTAGAGGAACTGAAGTAGCGGATAACTGCAGTGATCATCTCCCTCACAGGGGATATGCTATCACGAGTGTTGAAGGAGCTTGATTAACGTGTAGACATTTATTGTGTCACCGGAGGGGCACATATTGAACACCTGTAGAAACTAGAATAAATGTAGTTTTGAAGTAAATTTGAATTTTCTACATATATTAATTACAATGTTCGCAATCATGTTTTCTTTTTGTCCCATTCAATATGAAACATTCTGTACGATGGCATGAAGTGAACAAAACACACAAAAAAAATTTATAATATGAACTGCAACTAATGTTTTCATAACTGAAAGGAAAAGTTTACAAACAAATAATTTTTGCAATTCAAAATTTTACAATTTACATCGACGTTATTTGTTATAAATAACAATTTATATATTATTCTCCTAAATGGTTTTTTTATCTCTAAATATTTACAGATTCCCTACTACTCGGATTGTAAAGTGGTTAGCATATTGTATTGTCACTCAAAGGAATTAGGATTACATTTTCGAGTACGACTTTTATATCTTTCTGTTTGTCCCACTCAATATGAAACACCCTGTACGATGGCATGAAGTGAACAAAACACAAAAAAGCGTATAATATGAACTGCAACTAATGTTTTCATAACTGAAAGGAAAAGTTTACAAACAAATAATTTTTTCAATTCAAAATTTTACAATTTACATCGACGTTATTTGTTATAAATAACAATTTATATATTATTCTCCTAGATGTTTTTTTTTATCTCTAAATATTTACAAATTCCCTACTACTCGGATTGTAAAGTGGTTAGCATATTGTATTGTCACTCAAAGGAATTAGGATTACATTTTCGAGTACGACTTTTATATCTTTCTGTTTGTCCCACTCAATATGAAACACCCTGTACGATGGCATGAAGTGAACAAAACACAAAAAAAAAGTATAATATGAACTGCAACTAATGTTTTCATGACTGAAAGGAAAAGTTTACAAACAAATAATTTTTGCAATTCAAAATTTTACAATTTACATCGACGTTATTTGTTATAAATAACAATTTATATATTATTCTCTTCCATGAGTTTTTTTATCTCTAAATATTTACAGATTCCCTACTGCTCGGATTGTAAAGTGGTTATCATATTGTGTTGTTACTCAAAGAACTTAGGATTAGATTCTTGAGTAAAACTGGGATGTCCTTGTGTTTTCACTCCATAAAGAGTGAAGTTGTCCTACCAATGTAATATTCTAAGAATAAAAAAGGACAATGAAAATCAGTGGTTTTGTAAGCTAAAGGCCATCAATGAAGGCAAATGCATTGGAAAAGAATATTCAAGATCTAGACAATAATTTTTAATAAGTTAAAATGTTTAAATAAATTATAATTATATATATCTTTATATATAAAATTCTTCCATGTGTTTGTAATAGAACTCCTCCTAAACGGCTTGACTGATTTTGATGGAATTGTGTGTATGTAATTAAGTTGATTCAAGAATGGTTTAGATTCACAATCTGATCCGACAGAAAATGTTTTTTATTAAAATTACAGACTTGCTTACGTATTGAAACTACTAAATTGCCACTTGAAACCCTTCACTGCCAGAGTATCTGTGGCGCAATGGACAGCGCAACGGGCTTCAGTACGAGAAGTCCAAGAATTGAATAACTGTCCAGGCGATGTGAGAACTTTAATTTAATCTAATTACGTTGCTTGGTGGCATCAAGTATTTTAAAAATAATTCTTTTTCCTTACTTTACCATCCAAATTACAATTCAAATTATAATTTATTTAAAAACATTTTACAATTTTGGGATTTACAGCGTTAAAACAGGACAAAGTCTGTCGGGTAGTCTAGAATATATGTTTAGTGAAAGAGATATTATATTTGACTACTTATATTATATTATACTGATATTTTTTCTTGTCAGTTATTATCAGATATAATAGTGAAGCACAATTATCATCAGACTAAACTTTATTTAACCCATTAATTCCCGGATATTTCTGATGACTATATATTAGTAAATACCTAACATAGAAGCTATTATAGACACCTGGAAGTAAAACAAAATAGGAAATTTAAACACCTTTAACTATGACATCACGTCATCATTAGTGACGAGGTGTCATTTTAAAACATAATAAGATGTCTTTAAAAAAAGGAAAACTTCGTGATAACAGATTTGTTTTCTATCATATATGAAAAAAGTACTGAAAAGAGATTACTTATTACAGATATGGCTATTCGCCATGATTTTGACCGGTATACGTTCAGAATACCGGTCATAATATGTTCCTATTCTAAGCTTGAAAATCATAAAAGGCCGATCGAAATGACAAAATTATAGATAAGATCATATTTAAAAACTTTCATAAGATTAATATCTATTTCCATTAAAAAGGAAGAATCGTTTCAAGAAAACAAAAACTCTTTTTGATTGTCCTCAAATAAGGACGCTGGGCGTTAATGGGTTAATATTCAGCAAGAAATACTGCAACACAATTTTTTTTTTAAGTTTCATTAATAAATTTCACGTTTTTCTTTTAATTGTTTAGAAACTAAATATTATTATGTTTGAATCATATCTCCAAATACTATCACAAATTTAACAGAAATTGTTAAAAATATTGAAACATGACATATCTTTTTAAGGTTCGTCATGAGTTAGCTAAAGTTAGAAATACATTGTTGCACCATTACTTTCGCCAATTATTGTTTCCTGCACAAGAAACAATGTTACAAGTTTTGATAAAATATAAAAGGAAACAAGTTTTTATTTCTTCAATACTTGCAGAACGATTATTACATCCTTTGTTCTGCGACACATTTTATAAAGAAATTAAAGCAGTGAAGTGTTATTAACAGCCTAAAAATTATTATTTCTGTTTCAGTGAAATAAAGATGAAAATTTTCCTTGTCAGTTTAAAATTCGTTTATATAAAGTGTAAAAGAAAATCCTAGCAAAAGTACGAGGTTATCATCTTCGATTTTGATCTAAAAATTACATAAAATAATGGAAGTTACAGAAACTGTTTTTTCTTAAATGTATTTATAAAATATACACATATATAATAATCAAGTATGTAAAAAATGTTTAGAAAATTTGGTACATATGCATTTTAGACGCCGTGTTTTTTCGCCAAATTTGGCGATTTTAGGAGTTTATTTCTGATGTTAGTACCGGACACTATTCGAGAAATTTTAGATATTCTTAGTGTCGCCTAGGCCATGTTGTATTTTTTTGTTCCTATCATTTTGAGATTTAGAAATTTAGTTATGGCGGGTTTAGATATTTCGGGTTTTTTTCTTGGCGATTTTTCAAAACACGCAATTTTCTGTTGGTCGCCAAAAAAAACATGGCTGACTGGGCCGGCGTTTATAATGCATCTGTTTCGAAAATTTAAAGCTTGTAAGAAAATAAAACCTATAGTATTTGTAGTAAACGAAAACCTTTTTTACTTTTTTACTTTTTTTTGTACTAAATTAGTGCAAAATGAACAGTAAATATCATCAAAATTCAATTATGAAATATTTTGTTATTTTTGCTTTTTTTAGTTGCTTACATGTAGAAATATGTTTTTCATATATACTTTCTAATGTTATTGCTTTCAACACAAGAAATAATGCTACAAATTTTGATAAAATGTTAAGGAAAACAAGCATTTTATTGCTTCAGTACTTGTAGAGAGATGATTAAATCTTTTGTTCTTTATAAAATGTGTTGATATTTTAAGCAAAGAAGTATTATTAACGTATAAAATTTATTTCTTTTTAAGAGGAACAAAATTAAGATTTTTTTCTTGTCAATTTAAACGCTGTTTATTTAAATTGTAACCCTTCAAGTAGAAATACGTTGTTTTGTAGTCAGTTTCAGTAAATATTTCTTGTGTAATTGTTTTTTACACAAGAAACAATGTTGCAAATTTTGAAAAAAATATCAAAAGAAACAAGCATTTATTGCTTCAATACTTGTAGAAAAATGATTAAAGTTTTTTGTTTCTCCTCATATTGTATAAAGAAAATAAAGCAATGACGTGTTATTAACAGCATAAAAATTATTATTTCTGTTTCAGAGAGATAAAGTTGAAATTTTTCCTGTTAGTTTAAACTTTGTTTATATAAAATGTAAAAGAAAATCATAGCAAAACTACGAGGCTATCATCTTTGATATTGTATAAAAATTATATAAAATAATGGAATTTACAGAAACTGTTTTTTTTTAAATATATTCATAAAATATACAGATAGATAATAATTAAGTATGTATAAAATGTTTAGAAAATTTAAAGCTTGTAACAGAAAAAAAAACCTATCATATTTGAACTAAACGAAAACCTTTTATGTTTAGTGTAAACAGTAAATAACAACAAATTTCAGTTATGAAATATTTTGTTATTTTTGCTCTTTTTTATTTGCTTACAAGTAGAAATATGTTTTTGCACATATACTTTCTAATGTTATTGATTTCAACTCAAGAATCAATGTTACAAATTTTGATAAAATGTTAAGGAAAACAAGCATTTTATTGCTTAAATACTTGTAGACAGATGATTAAATCTTTATAAAACGTGTTGATATTTTATAAAGAGCTTAAATCAACGAAGTGTTATTAACAGTATAAAATTTATTTCTTTTCCAATGGAACAAAATTGAGATTTCTTTCTTGTCAGTTTAAACGCTGCTTTTTTAAATGCAACCCTACAAGTAGAAATATGTTGTTTGGCATGCAGTTTCAGTAATTATTGTTTTGAACATAAAAAACAATGTTACAAATTTTGACAAAAATATCTAAAGAAACAAGCATTTATTGCTAAGTGTAAAGGAAAGTCATAACAAAGGTACGAGGCTATAATCTTCTATATTGATCTAAAAATTATATAAAATAATAAGTTACAGAAACTGTTTTTTCTTAAATATGGTCATAAAATATACACATAAATAATAATGAAGTATTTAGAAAATGTTTAGAAAATTTAAAGATTGTAAGAGAAAAAACCTATCATATTTGTACTAAACGAAAACCTTTTTTATTTAGCACAAAATGAACAGTAAATAACAACAAAATTCAATTATGAAATATTTTGTTATTTTAGCTCTTTTTTAGTTCCCGAGTAGAAATATGTTTTTGCACATATACTTTCTAATGTTATTGCTTTCAACACAAGAAACAATGTTACAAATTTTGATAAAATGTTTAGGAAAACAAGCATTTTATTGCTGCTTCAGTACTTGTAGAGAGATGATTAAATCTTTTGTTCTTTATAAAATGTGCTGATATTTTATACAGAGCTTAAAGCAACGAAGTGTTATTAACAGTATAAAATTCATTTCTTTTTAAGAGAAACAAAATTGAGTTGTTTTTTTTTTCTTGTCAGTTTAAATGATGTTTATTTAAAATATGACCTTACAAGTAGAAATGCATTGTTTTGCATGCAGTTTCAGTAATTATTGTTTTTTACACAAGAAACAATGTTAGAAATTTCGAAAAATTATCAAAAAAAATAATCATTTATTCCTTCAATACTTGTAGAAAGATAATTAAATTTTTGTTGTTGATCACATTTTATAAACAACATAAAGCAATGAAGTGTTATTAACAGCCTAAAAATTATTATTTCTTTTTTTGTGAAAAAAAGTTGAAATTTTTTTTATCGGTTTAAACTTCGTTTTTATAAAAAGTAAAAGAAAATCACAACAAACGTACGAGGCTATCATCTTCGATATTGATCTAAAAATTATATAAATAATGGAAGTTACAGAAACTGTTTTTTTCTTAATATATTCTTAAAATATACACACAGATAATAATCAAGTATTTAGAAAATGTTTAGAAAATTTAAAGCTTGTAGGAGAAAAAACCTATCATATTTGTAATAAACGAAAATCTTTTTTATTTAGTATTAATGAATATTAAATAACAACAAAATTCAATTATTAAATATTTTGTTACTTTTCCTCTTTTTTAGTTGCCGAGTAGAAATATGTTTTTGCACAAATACTTTCTAATGTTATTGCTTTCAACACAAGAAACAGTGTAACAAATTTTAATAAAATGTTAAAGAAAACAAGCATTTTATTACTTCAATACTTGTAGAGAAATGATTAAATCTGATTGATTATTTATAAAATGTGTTGATATTTTATAAAGAACTTAAAGCAACGAAGTGTTATTAACATTTTAAAATTTATTTCTTTTTAAGAGGAATAAAATTTAGATTTTTTTTCTTGTCAGTTTAAACGCTGTTTATTTAAAATGTAACCCTACAAGTAGAAATACGCTGTTTTCTATACAGTTTCAGTGATTATTGATTTTACACAAGAAACAATGTTACAAATTTTGAAAAATATCCAAACAAACAATCATTTATTGCGTCAATACTTGTAGAAATATAATTAAATTTTTGTTCTTCATCACATTTTATAAAGAACATAAAGCAATGAAGTGTTATTAACAGCATAAAAGTTATTATTTCTGTTTCAGGTGAATAAAGTTGAGACTTTTTTTTCTCGTCAGTAATTATTACACTGTTTATATAAAATGTAAAGAAAATCATAGTAAAGGTACGATGCTATCTTCCTTGAAACTCATGACTTTTTTTTAATATATTCACATATAAGCATAGGAAATGAACTTGTGGATATAGCTGCCAAGTCTGCAGAAAACTGGCCTTCCTTATCCTGACTTGAAAATTTACATCAAAGATTTAGTTCACTCTTAGTTCTTCAGAATTCTTGGGTTAACACATTTTCAAATAAATTGCGAGGTGTAAAAGAAAAAATTTCTAAGGGGACTCAATTACCCTCTAGAAGACATGACGTGATACTAGTCTACGGGTGACTCACAGATGCACATCTCTTGCTTAGTGAGGCACCTCCACAGTGTGCGTATTGTATGAATATTTATACAGTCGCACATATCTTAACGTCTTGTATTTGTACAAGACTTTGTCTCTGTACATAAAATTCTTTTGAAATTTATAACCTAATCTTAATTCAATCATTGGGGAAATGCCGCATCCAGGCTTATTCCTGTTTCTTCGCTGTACTTGCTTGTTCTTTGAAATCTGATTTGTATTTGTTTTCTAACCTTTGATGTTCAATTTTATAATATTTAATTCTTAATCTTTTGATTCTTCATTTTAATTTTAATATTTTATTAAATTTGAATCTTTAAATTTTTAATTTTCAATTTTGTGCTGTACGTTTTTCAATTTTTCAGTTTTTTTTTACATTTTAATCTTTAATTTTTAATCAAACTTTGCTGATTATCGTGTTGATTTAGTGTCTTTCTAAATATTTTATCTATTTATTTGTTTTTAAACGATTTTTCTATTAGATGCAGGCATCTTTCTTTTTTTTAACGTTTCATCAAAATTGATTTTTTCAAAATTGTTTCAAAATTGGATTTTTCGTCATATTTCAAGCAGTTTGTCCCAAGTGGAATTAGCGCCACTAAATTTCAAACAACCAATCAACCAACCACATATAGACAATGAGACATAAACATTGGTTAGGTAACATGTAAAAGATTTGAAAAGTTTAAAGCTGATAAATAAGAAAATATAAACCAATCGCTTTGTCCTAACAACAAAACTGATATAACAGCAAATAAATAGCTATAAATATATTTTCAATCAAACACATCTTATATTTAGCATAATACTTAAGAAAAATATATAGCCCCACGATACACAAAGTCAAGTAAGTCAAAACACCGAGCCAAAATAAAATAGAATTTTGTGACTCCTCTATTAGATTTAGGAGTAGCACAATATATTCAGGCACTCATACACTAAACGGAATCGTAGAACACGTGCATTCGAATTCAGAAACAGCAAAATCATTCGATCAGCCTCATTTACCCTTCTCAATTCAATCCCTGAGATAAAAATCCTTGTGTTCTTTCAGCTTCAAATCTCTGTCTGGTTCGCTGAACTACGTTTTGCTTGAACTCCTTGCGTTTTTATAGCTAAGGGAACTGTTTAAATAATTTGTAACAAGCAAGCGGCCATACTACTAGTAATATATGTTGCAAGAAACGTTTGAGAAAAATACAAGTAACTTTTATAAATGCTGGTGGAAATAACACAGAAATGTAAAAATGAGGAACTCGGATTTTCTGAAGGTGCATAGAACGTATGGAATTATCTTGCTTTACAGAGAAGAATGATTGAAAAATATTGTCTGATATATATTTATAAATAAAAGAACCCGAATTTATGTTTGGCCTTACATATTAACACAGAAAAAAAAGAGGTTTATAGTCACCAAATTTCCCCCCTCCACTTTCTCATATAATCATAGAAAAGAAGTATAGCTATGTATGTTAGTCCTGATTATTCACCCTTTTACAATACATTATCACATGAATAATACCTATCATTCAGATACGCTGACGAAGTACTTTCTGAACTTTGATAGGATTTTGCTATAATGTTTTTGAAATATATTTTTTTCTAAATCAAACACACAAACACAAACATGTACACATGCACACAGATATATTCCCAAAAATAATATTTTCGGAATCAGGAAATCCAAATTGTAAAGATCAATCAAAACTCCGAAATAAAAGACAATGAGTTACACTGCTGGATAACGCCAACGCGG
This sequence comes from Pardosa pseudoannulata, assembly GCA_032207245.1. Taxonomy (NCBI): domain Eukaryota; kingdom Metazoa; phylum Arthropoda; class Arachnida; order Araneae; family Lycosidae; genus Pardosa; species Pardosa pseudoannulata. The sequence continues at coordinate 18,601,740 of CM063508.1, forward strand.
GAGACTGACCGAGGGACGATGGTGATGTCAGTGACTCCTCCTTCGTCCCCATTGGACAAGAGGGGTGGCTAACGCTGGTCAGTCGTCTTTGGCTTTAGCAACAGCAGTTTTTTGGATTTTTTGCTCAGCAGATTTGAAGGCCTTTTCTGAGGAAAGACGAACCAAAGAGAACTTCAGAAGAGGCAGGAAACGCTCAACTATTTTTTGTCCCTATGAAGATAGCGTCATCAGAGGGAGTTGATTCCGTATTTCAGTGGATTACGTCGTCTCCATATTGAGATTGAATATATTTTATTTGCGTCAACAGATTGTGCAAAATTAAGTTTGTAAATAAAAAAATAATCTGCAAAACGGTAAGTCATCGCTGATTTGTATCTGGTGTCTTAACTCATCATGACCTGGTATAAGTCATTGGTACGTAATACGGGTATAAGTTTTTAAATTGGCATCAAAATTTAGAAACAGAAAAAAGAGGTTGAAAATCACCAAATTATTTACAAAGATAGATAGCTGATTATGTAGCATGATTTTGATTAAAAAAACTTTCTCTTTCTACTTTCTCGTGTAATTATAGATCTATTCTTGTTAGTCTTGTTTTAATTCTTACTTTTACAAAGCATATGATCACTATCGTATGAATAATATTTGTCTCTTATCTACATTAACACAGTATTTTCTGAACTTTGATAGAATTTTTCTATAACGAATGTATTTAAAATATAGTTTATCTAAATTAAAATAGGCAGGTGTTCACATACACACACATCTACACACTGACTGATACACACAGATATATTTCCAAAAATAATATTTTTGAACTCAGGGAATTTCAAATTGTAAAGACCAATCAAAAGCTCGAAATAAAATAGAACAGGCTTGCATTTAACATTAGATTTTAATACAGAAAAGAAAGAGATTTACAATCATCAAGTTTTGTACACCAATACATCACTGATCATATCGCAAGATCATGTTTAAAAAATAGGGAGTAGCTTCCTAGCTACTTTCTCGTGTAATCATAGAAAACGAAGTATCTATATCTCTTAAAACTGTTTATGTTTTAACTTTTATAAAACATGTGAACACTATCACAGGAATAATATTTACCATTTATCTACATTAACATAGTATTTTCTGATTTTTATTAGACTTGTACTATAATGCTATAATATATGTAGCTTGGAGATTTATTTTTCGTATGCTATTAGATCTTCACTGAAGATCTAATCGCCTCCTTACAAGTTAGACCAAGAATAACAACAGTTCAGCAAGACCGATATTGGGGAATAACTGCACGACATCAGATGATCGGTTGAGCCTGAAAATGGATTCAGTGCTTATAGCCGTCACAGGAATAAGAGTTTCGAGGAAGACTTTTTTCAGGAGACTAAATCTTGTTGATATGTAAGTCAGACGACTAGCAGTTTGAATTCCCCTACGTGTAAACGGCTTCATTTAAACCCGATTTTAGTACTCTGGGATAAATCACATGTCAGTAATGAATTCTGATTTGGTTTGAACACGGATTCTGATAAGAAAATAATGTGGAGAGAACGTGTTTAACACGTTTTTCACCCATAAAACAGCAAACAGACTTCAAGGTAAGTTATGGGAAGGAATTATGCTTGTAAGGTCCACTTTGTATATCGATGAAAGAATTTTAATTGTTTAATTTATGTTAACTTATGAAAACGAATGTTGGCAACATATGTATGGTTGTCGATGTCCGCCATGGTTGTAACCTACGCAGCCGCTTTACCAATAATAATAAATCTTCATATTTCTGATTAAGAACTCTTTCTTAACATCTAAATTTCAAGAGGCTGATTATGAATCAACCTTATATACTGGATGGCCACACAGAATTCCACATCTTTAAACATGGATTAGTTGTTGCTGCAAGGTACAGAGGTCACATAATTTGTATCCTTTTTTTCACTTTTTTTTAGCTTCTGTTGGTTCTGGATTCATATCTATGCCTGATAACTCACCTTGTTACTTTTCGGTTCTAGTATACGAGTTTCTTCAAGATATCAGTCGTATGCAATGGTCCACTAATTCTCGTGATCTTCATCCTATCAAACATGTGTGGGATGTGCCCTGTAGATAACTTACAGCTCTTCTGTACAATCTAAACAATGTGACACTACGTAACACTTAAATCTCTTTGAGGCCCTAACTTGTCTACAATCTCATAGCAATAACTGAAAATTGTTGTGCTACCACACACCTTAAAAAAGTGCTAAATCAACATTTTTATTTTAATTTTTTTAACTAAAGTGTCAACTATTCGCCTGTGCATTTTTTTCGTTTTTTTTTCTTTAGATACTGAAGGTGAATAATATCTTTCTTTTTTATTATTTTTATCTGTCATAACAGTATTAATTTCCTAAAAAGTTTCTAGACATTCTGAATTGAATTTTCTGAAATATTCACATAACTATCAGTTGTACTTAACTTTTGAACACCAATAAAATAATGATTTCATTCGGAAGGCATAAAAATATTTTACACATTTTTCTACATAATGTATACAAAAGGATTTACAACATAATTAATCGTATTCATTATACTTCACACACTTTCATTTTCCATTCAATCCAATTTTCTGCTAATTGAATAAAATCTTGTAGAGATTTTAACTAACTTTATCTAGATACTATCAAAGTCTACTACTGAACAAAATTTATATAAATGTAAGGTAATGAAGTTAGTTTCTGCAATTGGGAATATAGAATTTCGTTATTTCATTATACTACATTTGCTTTTAATATATCCTGAGTATACTATCGTATTAATCAAGTTTTACCTCGTGAAAATTTCAACTAATATTATCTAAATACTGACTAACTTTATTATTGAAAGATATTTGCTTAAATACAAATATAATAAAATTATTTTCTAAACTTAGAGCCATAGAATTATATTATTTAATATTATTTCATGTAGTCTTTACTTAAAAACAATGTCTTAGAATTCGTGTTAAATATCATAAAGATTTCAACCATCTTTATCAAAAATATATCCCCTATATAATAATAGTCTAAGTTACCTGTCCGTCTGTCTATGATTTTATGAAGAAGTTGAACCTGGAATGTATAGAGGCATTCATATTGGATTCTTCATGAATTATGGTTAGCAAAATTCAAAGCGAGTAAAGCATATCTTCTTCTAAACTATCAATCCGATTCTAAAATAAATAGATATAAATATGTTCTACATCACAGCAAAAAATATTGTCTTTTTTAATACGTTCGAAATCCAACTCTTCTCCTCTTTTCGAGCGGTTAATGCCATTATTTCAAGCCCTATTTTCCCCGATTAAAAGCAGGCGATAAAATTTATCAGTTTATCACATAATAAATATTTAAAATAACAGGTATTTTTCTAGCATTATGACGTTATTCCTTTAACCATCTCATTTAATCAGTTCTTATTTTAAATTATTTAAATATCGCATTATTTTCATATGTTTTATCACTGAAATTAGATATTCCGTAAATAATTTTCTTTTATATTTGGCTTAAATAATACATTAGGTACATATGTGATAATTTTAAATTTAATCATCGATTATTTTTAGTTGCAAGATAATTCTCAGCCGAAAAAACAAACTTTTTTTACCTACCCCATAGGGTACTTTACAATTCAGGAAAAATTAAAAATTTTACTGATCCCGTCATATGATGGACTATATGCTAGTACTATCAAAACAAAAATGCATAAGTGTAAAAGTAAGAAATTGGATTTAAAATTTTTGAATTACAGAATTCCATTATTTCTCTTTAAAACTTTTAACTAGTTATCGCTTAAAGATTATTTCATATAGAGTAGGTTAGAGTAATATGGAATACTCCCATTATTTGCCGACCGAACTATGGCCGAATGGTAGAGCGCTGCTCTTCGGAACCGGAGTTCGAGGGTTCGAATCCCGCATCAGGCATGGATGTTTGTAGCCGTTCGGAATCGGCTCTAAGCTGTAGGTCCCAGTCTCATTAGCCCTCGTGTGCAAAACAGTAGTCCGAAGAGCTCCAAACCAAACCAAACCCATTATTTGCCTGTTTGGTGTGTGTATGTAAAGGTGTCTATTAAAAACAATCTATTAAAATCAATGTCAGAGGTGAAATCAAGATTCTCCTAAACACTGCTGGTTTGTGGTACTGGGTGTTTGAGTGTGGATCAATGTTGTATTTCTGTCATTTAAAACATCTTGAAGTTTAAGTGTTTAAATACTTATATTTAAAGACATATACTAATATTGGAGGACAAATTATCCGCAATGAGAGCAAGGCGCTCCCCTTAATTCGAGTGGCCTATGGTTCACGTGCTTCGCTTGTCCAAGTGGCATTAGTAACAACAAAAGCATATCATTGAAACAAACAGATATTATGATCATAAAAAAGTTTGAATCATTCATATTGAACATATCTTTCTTTTTATTTTATTTTCGTTAGCTGACACTGTTTTATTATGACGTCACGTAAAATTAACTAAAATTAACTACTGCGGTAAAATTAACTACTGGTATCTCATATTGAGATCCATCTGTATCAGTTAATGTACAATACCCGCATTTGTTCTGCTGAATAACATTTATAACTTCGGTTCCATATAACAACGCATTAAAAATGCATTTTAAAATTATTATGTAAGGCATTTAAAATTAATTTTCTTCAGAAATGCCCAACAAACGTCACATTAACGGACAAAAGAAGAGAAAACAGTGGCAAAGTAAAAACCGACCTATATATTCAACGCTATGTATGAGCGTACGATAGGGGAATTTCATGCAGCAGGACACATCTCAACTCATGGTGATTCTAGATTTCGTTTTTTGTGGAAGGGCAATATACTGGATGCCCATTAGTTATCGTAAACTTGAAAATGAATAGGATGGGCATTAAAATAGTGCTTGACGTGGCGTAAAATTGCTGTATTATGCTATAATTAGCTAATTGCATATGTAAGAAAATTCTTTGGAAAATAAATAAGTTCTTATGTAAATTTGTTACTTGAAAAGATTATTTATTGACAAATATATGTAGTTTTCTATATTACACCTCCTATTCCATATTTCCAGCAATAAACAATTGGACATTATTAGGGAAAATAAATTAAAAATTTAAAATTATTTTTAAAGCAAGTTATAAAAAGTTTCTACAAAGGTTGAAATTTTTTATTAAAAACCTAATTAGATAATTTATAATAATATTACCTCAAATGTGACGGAAATAATAACTGTTATACCATATTATCCGAACCTACTGTTCTATAAAACGATTAATATAAAAGATCTATTAACACAATTTCGTAGCACGTGAAAATGAATGTTGCCTATTTTAATAGCAAAATACCTTTAACATTTAAAATTATTCTTTAAAGCCTGTTATAAAAAGTTTCTATAAAGTCTGAAATTTTTCATTAAAAACATAATTAGATAATTTATAATAATATTACCTCAAATATGACGGAACTAAAAACTGTTATTCCATATTACCCGAACGTACTATTCTATAAAACGATTAATATAAAAGATCTATTAACACAATTTCGTAGCACGTGAAAATGAATGTTGCCTATTTTAATAGCAAAATACCTTTAACATTTAAAATTATTCTTTAAAGCCTGTTATAAAAAGTTTCTATAAAGTCTGAAATTTTTCATTAAAAACATAATTAGATAATTTATAATAATATTAACTCAAATATGACGGAACTAAAAACTGTTATTCCATATTACCCGAACGTACTATTCTATAAAACGATTAATATAAATGATCTATTAACACAATTTCGTAGCACGTGAAAATGAATGTTACCTATTTTAATAGCAAAATACCTTTAACATTTAAAATTATTCTTTAAAGCCTGTTACAAAAAGTTTCTTCAAAGTCTGAAATTTTTCATTAAAAACATAATTAGATAATTTAAAATAATATTAACTTAAATATGACGGAATTAAAAACTGTTATTCCATATTACCCGAACCTAATGTGCTATTAAAACAATTAATATCTATTAACACAATTTAGTAGCACGTGAAAATGAATGTTACCTATTTTAACAGCAAAATACCTTTAACATTTTGTTTCATTTCAGTACGATATCATAACAGTTTAGCTGTTATCATCGTGGCGGATGTAATATTGGACATCAGAGACTGGACTTCCTGGCATAGAATATGTCATCCACCGTCAGCTGTGATATAAGCATCAGTATTGTGTGTCACTTCACCATCTTGACTGCTTAAACCCTTTAAATTTCCGGTTAAATGTCGCAAGGATTTTCACATAATTTTCGCATCTATGCGTTATTCTACGAGAGGTCTTTATTGGAAGAATAGGGTATCAAACGATTTTAGTAAAGGATACACCATATCAGATTAAATTTCATGTTTGTGAACATTGTCATGATATAGCATAATATATCGGACAGGAAAACGGAATTCTGTCGTGAATTTTGAGATCTTAATTAAAGTCATAAAATGCAGCTCGATACGAGCCTGATTTGAAATTCTAAACCGTTGTGTAGTAACTCACTATGATTAAACGTTGTTATTAAACGTACAAGGAATTCATGTTTAGAATATTCTTTAAACTTTCTTTACATTTAGATCTCTGCCACAAAATGTAGTTTTGATTAAATTTATTACGTTCATTATGAAAAGAAAGAGTAAATGACGGTGTTACAATAAAGAGTTGTTTTAATCGTTTATATTATTTTTGTAATTATTATTGCATTAATTTCTGATCTTAGAAAAGGAACGATTTCAATATCACTTTATTAAGGTTATGGGCTATAACTCAAAAACAATTAGATTTAAATTAGTAAAATCTTTCATTTAGAACTATTATTATATCAGGATTTGTTCACCGTTAAAGGTGACTGCGGTGTTCGGGGTTTGAGCCGAACTAAGATAGCTATGTTCGCTAAAAGTGACTGGGGCACTTAAAATAATTTTTTTTTTCGTGATCACAATCACTCGAAGTTCTCAAACAATACCACTGGAGGTGACAGGCCAAGCCTACAGGCCGTCTTCTTGGCACTTGCTTCTAAATTTCTAGGGCCCAGCAGGGGTAATATTACGTCCGTAGCATAACTTAAGCTCCACGTGCTATCAGGGTGCTGCTAAATAGGTAACAGTCTTGTATTGGCATAAAGGCATATGTGCCTATACTGACAGATGCGTTAGAAAAAACTATGATGTAACTCCTATTAATAAAATTAACATGATTTCTCCAAAATAATCCGGACAGTTCATATGTTATGTAGTGAAATACATACAGAGTGAACAACAGCGTTAAGCATAGTCAAAGTCTACTCAAAAACCTACTTTTCTGGTCAACTACGACTGCCACAGTGCTACTGAAACAATAGATTTAGGTCTGTGTTCATACCGATGAAAAATTATGTGTTTAGTTGACCATTGGTAGAATTTTTATTTCAAATAATTATAACATTCGATTCTATGTGGTTCTGGTAAAATACTCAAACAAACAAAGAAAAATAAATCATATTCTTTAACCCTTTAACAGTTTCATTTTTTTCCAGAATTCGATCAGAAAAATGTCACATTTTTTTATTGCATTTTTTTGTTTATTTTACATTTTTAAGTAAAGATATGTTATTAAAATTAACATTTCTAATATTTTTAAAAATTTATTACAACTTTTTTTCTTTCTATGAAAGCGTCATACAACCGAAGTTTACCTTTAGTCTCATTGATATCTAAGTTAATTTTTGGAATACCAGTGAAAGCAATCTAGGAGGCGGATCAGAAGGATTATCACAATTAATTTCAAAAAATTGTCTTGCTTGACTGATTCTATCTGTACTCCATAGTCACTACTATCCAGGTCATCTAGTAAACTTTCGCTACTATCATTTACAGATAATTCAGTTTCTGATTCCGAGTCACAGTTCAAATCAAAAGAAATTAGCTCCATACGCTCTGAATTATCCATTATTTAAAAGTAAAAATATATTATTCAACTCTTACATTAATAAAATTATCAAGCGGTTAGTAAAATATAACCAGAAAGCTATACACTGAAAGATAACAATTCGTCTTCTGATGCAAAACATGCGAAAAAACCAGCCCTTCTGAACCAATCAGAGTAAAAAATACAATTAACTGCAAACTATCATTTACTGGCCATATTTACGAATAATTTGTTACTAAAATTGGAAAAAATACGGCCGAAACAGTGCAAGCGAAATAGAAATCAGATTGCTCGTACGCCGTACGGGCAAATCAGTAAAGACCCGAAAGCTGTACCCGCACGGCGTAAGGGCAAAACAGGGAAGGAGTTAAATTTATTCGTTAGGTTTTCACCTTTAAAATTATTTTTTCTTTTGTTTTAAAAATATATAGATAAAAAGTCTCAATTTTTCTACAACATAACTCAGATATCTTAAATGTCGTTATTTTGGTGTTTCGTCTAAATTATTATGAATATAAATTGAACTTTAAGTTCCTATTAGCATTTAGATTGGAATTTCCTTCATTATACAATAAGCACGTCAAGCATAGGTAGGACAGATTCTCCTATTAAGTTTCATATATCCTGATTTAAGATGATCAAGTATTCCTCAAATACATGTCTCCGAAATGACAGTAAATAGAAATATTTCATAGAATACTGTGTTAGAATTAGAATGTCGGATTATCTTTCGCTAAATAACTCTTCTGGATATCTAGTAGACAATAATTTTGGTGATAATAATACAAAATTTTATTTAAATATAACAAACTAATAGCTTTGAATTATCTTACGTTTTAATTATTGTTAATTAGAAACAATATATATATATACGTGTGTGTGTGTAATCCATTTTTATAAAACTCCTAAACAAGGAGAAAGCTCAACAGCTTGAAGTAATAAAAATGCAGTCTGGCCTCACATTGAAGAGAACGGCAGAAGTCTAATTGAACTTTATTCCAGAACATCTACAACGCACATGTATTCTATTGGACAACAGACAAAGAAAAACCACAGAGCTCACTCTGATCTATCAGAGGTGCACCCAAGAGTGATGACAGAAAGAATTTTCCCACGGTAAAAAAACGACTTAATAAGCAAATTAAATTCAAGACCAGAAAAACGCGAAACCATTTGCTACCAACAGCTGGGAAACGTGCTGAATAGACAGAAAGTTTACATGTTTAGGATAGACAGCTTTATGAAGAATATTAAGTGGAAAATACTCCATAGATTAAACTATTTAGAGGCTGGCTGGAAAAGATTTAAATGAATTAGAATAGGAGAGAGGAGATTTTTAAAAGAAATAGTAGAGTTAAATAATTTTGATATATTACACACACACACACACACACACACACACACATATATATATATATATATATATATATATATATATATATATATATATATATATATATATATATATATATATATATATATATATATATATATATATATATATATATATATATATATATATATATATATAAAGAGAGACATGAATAGATAGGTATACATATAATATATATATAAATATGTGTATATGTATATATGTATTGTATATATACACACACAAATATATATATATATGTGCGTGTGTGTTTGTAGGAAAAATATGATAGATATATTTATAATCACATTCAAGAAAAATACTCCGAAAAACAATGAAAGATATAAAAGATATTGATCGAGAGTGTTAGTAAATTTTAAAAAAATTTCGATACAGAGGCTGAGAGGGATAGGTTAAATTGGAGTTATTAATGTTAATTCCATATAAAACTACTTCTCTCACTGATTTCAACAATTATTCCTTTAATTTCGGTGTAGTCCTGATCCCTATTATTTAAACTATTATGCTCAACATGTTCTTAGAAAAGACAAGAATTATATTCCCTCTTTAAAGAAACTTTTGTCTGTAAAATGGGAGATGCAAAGTACTACATCCACACATTATTATGCATATCACACAACTCAAATGAGCGCTGTAAACCGACTTAATGCTGTATAAATGCAACCAAATGTATGAAATGCTGTTAATATGTTAACAGCCCATAAGGAATTTCTCTAAACATAAGAGTGCTCAATTTCCTGTTTGTGCAAATACCTCTCCCTGTTAGTCATACTTTATGGAACATTCTGATTAGCTGAATATTTTATTCATAGTGAGGAAAGAGTATGGAAGCAGCCCCATTTCAGCTTAAAAGTGAAGATTTTAATCTGAAAATGAAGAGTTCATGAAACGATTTCTGCCCCAAGGAGAAATTTACTGTAGTACTTAGCATTGTATTTAGCAATGGCATAGTATCATTTAAGAAAAGGTATTTAAATGCATTAACAACTAGAATGCAAAAATCCTGCTCCATTGTATATCGTTTGGGATTAGAGAATTCGAAATATTTCTTGCTGTTATTGTCCTCATACTCATTAAAAGAGATTATTATAATGAATGATCATTGCTTAATAAGTTTTCTGGGAAAAATATTTTAAATCCAATTTATGTAACGATATCCCTTCAATTAAAGGGATATACATTTATTCTTATTACAGAATAATATTTACTAAAGAATAATAGTTCCAATGGCCATCAGAAAAATTGACATTTTGCAGGTAATTCATTAGTAAATTTTTTTAATATGGATTGAAATTCTATGAAATTTCTCGAGATGCTTCATAAACAATCTAAACATGTCCACTAAGCAAGGAAAAATAACTTATAGGGACACCACATGACTTTTCTGATTTCTTTATTTATTAAAGACTGAAGTATTTTGCCAAACAAATATTAGTGAATTTCTTAACCTTAGAATGCCCGTTGGAGTCATTTCGACTGCAATCCATCCATACTCTTTTATTACAACCTGTAACATATATCTATATATATATATATATATATATATATATATATATATATATATATATATATATATATGTCATGCTGGTTAACAATTAAGGGAGTTATAAGTAAAAATAGTTAGAACTCATTAACGATAACGTAACAGGAGAAAGACACACCTTCGAGCGGAAGTAAATAGAGTGAAGAAGCGGACACGGAAGTACACATAGGAATTTTGCTTAGGTAGCAAAGCTAAAAAAGAAAGTTCTGAGCAACTCGGGTTGATATATATTGTATATTTCTAAATATATAAACAGATAATTATAATAAAAATTTTATATGTAAATAATTTCTTATTATTAATATTCTATATATATATATATATATATATATATATTATATATATATATTTATATATATATATATATATATATATATATATAATATATATATATATATATATATAATACATAGGGAGAGAGAGAGAGGTTTATAGACTATATATATAAATATTAATTAGGAAATATATGCATAACTATATACTTTAGCCACAAATATGTACTAATTATATGATTTTATTTTATCATAATCATTAAAATTTTATTATAATGTAGATTTAACGCTCGAATATTAAAAACGAATACATAACACACACACACACACACACACACACACACATATATATATATATATATATATATAGAGAGAGAGAGAGAGAGATTATATATATATATGTATATATGTGTATGTGTGTTACTCTAAAAATATATGCATAATTCTACAGTTTAGACACAAATATGTACTAAATATATGTTCTATTTCATCATAATCATTAAAATTTTATAAGAATGTAAATATAGCACTCGAATATCAAACACGAATACATAACACACACACACACACACACACACACACACACACACACACACACACATATATATATATATATATATATATATATATATATATATATATATATATATATATATATATATATATATACATATACTGTATAAAAATGTATATAAGATATATAAGGAGAAATTTATTGTAGCATTTAGCATTATGTCAAGCAATGCGATTATATCGTTTTAGAAAACGGTATTTAAATACATCAACCAGAATCTAAAAATATTGCTTTATAAATGCATTTTACAGGAGAATTAAATTTTAAACAATTCTTCCTGTTATCATCCTTGAAAACAGATTATTAGAATGAAGGTTATTGCTTAATACCATTTCTGGAAAAATATTCTAAATCCGAGTTATGTAACTGTATCGCTTCATATAAGAGGATTTATATTTTCTCTTGCTGTACTTTGGAATAATTATTCTAAATGTCATCAGAAGGAATTAAAAATTTCCAGGTAATTCATTATTCCATTTTTAAGATGGATTGCAATTCTGAGAACTTTCTCTACATTTTTCGTAAACAACATAAAATTTTAAACTAAATAAGGAAAAGTGCATAATTTGGTACCGAATATTTTCGGTTATTAGTCATTTAATAACTAGGACAATCGGCTGAATACTTACAGATAATTATCTTAACACTGCATTAGCCAATTAGAGTCATTTCGACCAAAAGCCATGTGTATTTTTTTATAAAATGTAGTGATTTTTATCTGTATAACTATCAATCTACTTACATTTAAATATACAGATAAACAGATTATATATATGTGTGTGTGTGTGTATGTGTGTGAGGTCTAAAAAAGGGGTAGTTGGAAATTATATAAGTTAAAATGATTTTAAAAAGGGAACTCTTTTATATTAATAAAATAAATGAAAAAGACCCACGCTCGCGTAAGCTTTCTGGATAATCCCGTCAAGCGGAAGCATTTTTGAGCTATTTGATGAGCTTGCAAACAGATAAGTTTGAATTGGCGCATGGACATGGAGCGGTCACGGATAGCTCCGCCAAGAAAAATGAAAATGGCGCTTGTTGCTTTCCTTAAGAACGATGAGTTAATAAAACTTACTATTATCAAGAAGACTGTTGTCCATTCGCCTTAACTCTGCACCACGACTGAATATTTATATAATATAAATATATATATATTATTATATATATAAAATATATATATATATATAAAAATATATAAATATATATATATATATATATATATATTATATATATATATATATATATATATATATATATATATATATATATATATATATATATATATATATATATATATATATATATATATACATATATATACATATATACATATATATACATATATATATGTATATATATATTGTTGAAATAATATTGTATAATTTTTTAGGCAAAGAAATAATACTTAACAAATATGTAACAAACCTCTTTATTATAGCAGTGGATGAAAATAACTCCCGTTAGAAGAAACTTTAAATGATGTGCAGGAAAATAATTTAACAATCTATAACGATAAGTTATATTCGATTCAGATTTTTTTACCTCTTCCGGTGAGTCATCGTCAAAGACATACCTGAACAAGACCGATTTGAACTAGACAGAAACTTCGGACTTCTCCCAACCAATGGAAGGGTCCGTTGATGTGGTTGATTCTGCCCCCCCCCCTCACTCTATTCTGGAGTAGACCCATGCTTTTTCTTCTGTGTGAGGCAGTGTGATTTTTTTTAGAGGACAAGGTTGTGACCATAGAAGAGTAGAAGATGAACTCAGCTGGCATCCGCGGCTTGCGGGATAGACCTTTTGGGGAAAATCATCGCCATATTGTTTTTTAGGGCCGACGCCGACTCGAGAGCATTCCTTAGGCATTTATTTAATTGTATAAAATCATTTAATCAAGATATATTTGTCCATGTGTATTTTAATGAGTTCAGATTTCTTCTTTCTCAAACACTAGGCTAACGTAACATTATTTTTACAAAACCCATTTTATTGAAGAATTGAAGGATCGCTAAAATTAATTTGCTTGAAGACTAGCAAAAAAATGTGTAACTATCTACTTTATTAAAGAAATAAAGGAACTTATCACACATTCAAATAAATAAGTTTAAAGAAGCTGTAGCAGTAACTGTAGCTTAGAATTCAATAGACGTACTTGTCGAACAGGAATGAAAAGTATGAGGAACATTTTTCGATAAAATTAGTTTAAAGGATGAGTAGCAAAACATGTGTAGCTGTCCATTTTATAAAAGTTATAAGACACCTCATCACACATTCAATAAAATTAATTTACGTAAAGAGAACCAAAGAAAAGGTGTGACTATCTACTTTTTTAAAGAAATAGTGGACGTTATCACAGATTGAAATAAAGTTTAAATAAGAATAAAGTTTCCGTACAGGCGTGGAAAATTTGAGAATCATACCACACATTCCAATAAAATTACTTTCCATGATATGTAGCAATACAATGTGTAGTTATCCACTTTATAAAAGAAATGAAGGAAAGTATCACCCATTCATATAAATTTAATTTGCGTAAAGAGAAGTAAGGTGTGACTATCTACTTTATTAAAGGAACAAAGGATCTTATTACAGACTCAGATAAATAAGTTTTAAAAATCTGTAGTAATAAATTTAGGCTTAAATAAACTGTAGTAATAAATATGTATTATTTAGTAGACGTACTTGTCTTATAGGCTTAAAAAATTAATTTGAAGATCATATTGCACATTCAATAAAAATTACTTTCAATGATGTGTAACAAAACAATGTTTAGTTATCCACTTTATTAAAGAAATGGAGGACCTTACCACACAGTCATATGAATTTAATTTACGTAAAGAGCGGAAAAAAATAAAAGGTGTGACTATCTACTTTATTAAAAAACATAGGCTTAAATAAACTGTAGTAATAAATATGTATAATTTAGTGAACGTACTTGCCGTATAGGCAAAAAAAAAAATTTGAGGATCATATCGCACATTCCAATAAAATTAATTTCAATGATGTGTAGCAAAACAATATTTAGTTTTACACTTTATTAAAGAAAAGGAGGATCTTACCACACAGTCATATAAATTTAATTTACGTAAAGAGCGAAAAAAATAAAAAGCGTGACTATCTACTTTATTAAAGGAATAGAGGATCTTATCATACATTCACATAAAATAAGTTAAAATTAAATGCATCAAAAATGCATATAATTCAATAGGTGTAAATCTTCTTATTGTATAATTTTTTAGGCAAAGAAATAATACTTAACAAATATGTAACAAACCTCTTTATTATAGCAGTGGATGAAAATAACTCCCGTTAGAAGAAACTTTAAATGATGTGCAGGAAAATAATTTAACAATCTATAACGATAAGTTATATTCGATTCAGATTTTTTTACCTCTTCCGGTGAGTCATCGTCAAAGACATACCTGAACAAGACCGATTTGAACTAGACAGAAACTTCGGACTTCTCCCAACCAATGGAAGGGTCCGTTGATGTGGTTGATTCTGCCCCCCCCCCTCACTCTATTCTGGAGTAGACCCATGCTTTTTCTTCTGTGTGAGGCAGTCTGATTTTTTTTAGCGGTCAAGGTTGTGACCAGAGGAGAGTAGAAGGTGAACTCAGCTGGCATCCGCGGCTTGCGGGATAGACCTTTTGAGGAAAATCATCGCCATATAGTTTTTTAGGGCCGATGCCGACTCGAGAGAAGTCTTCGATATCTACAAATGATAAGTTGATTCCAGTTGTATTCCTTAGGCATTTATTTAATTGTATAAAATCATTTAATCAAGATATATTTGTCCAAGTGTTTTTGAATGGGTTAAGATTTCTTCTTTCTCAAGCACTAGGGCAACGTAACATTATTTTTACACAATCCCATTTTATTGAAGAATTGAAGGATCGCTAAAATAAATTTGTGTGAACAGTAGCAAGAAAAATGTGTAACTATCTACTTTATTAAAGAAATAAAGGAATTTATCACACATTCAAATAAATAAGTTTAAAGAAGCTGTAGCAGTAACTGTAGTGTAGAATTCTATAGATGTACTTGTCGAACAGGAATGAAAAGTATTAGGATCATTTTCCAATAAAATTAGTTTAAAGGATGCGTTGCAAAATATGTGTAACTATCCATTTTATAAAAGAAATAAGGGACCTCATCACGCATTCAATAAAATTAATTTACGTAAAGAGAACCAAAGAAAAGGTGTGACTATCTACTTTTTTAAAGAAATAGTGGACGTTATCACAGATTGAAATAAAGTTTAAATAAGAATAAAGTTTACGTACAGGCGTGGAAAATTTGAGGATCATACCACACATTCCAATAAAATTACTTTCAATGATATGTAGCAAAACAATGTGTAGTTATCCACTTTGTAACAAAAATGAAGGAAATTATCACCCATTCATATATATTTAATTTGCATAAAGAGAAGTAAGGTGTGACTATCTACTTTATTAAAGGAACAAAGGATCTTATTACAGACTCAGATAAATAAGTTTTAAAAATCTGTAGTAATAAATTTAGGCTTAAATAAACTGTAGTAATAAATATGTATAATTTAGTAGATGTACTTGTCTTAAAGGCTTAAAAAATTTGAAGATCCTATCGCACATTCAATAAAAATTAGTTACAATGATGTGTAGCAAAACAATGTTTAGTTATCCACTTTATTAAAGAAAAGGAGGACCTTACCACACAGTCATATAAATTTAATTTACGTAAAGAGCGAAAAAAATAAAAAGCGTGACTATCTACTTTATTAAAGGAATAGAGGATCTTATCATACATTCACATAAAATAAGTTAAAATTAAATGCAGCAAAAATGCATATAATTCAATAGGAGTAAATCTTCTATCCACATCACATTTTTTAAAGTATCCGTCTAAGTTAAAAACGTCATTCTTTTCCAAAAATCATAATTTTTTTTATTTCCCTATTCTAAAATTACAACTTTTAAGCTTCTAAATCTGTTTTTGTTTTGTCTCTACGACATTTTAAAGAAAATTCCACTGTTTAAACATCAGTGACAGCTGTCAAAACAAAACGGAAGTACCGACTTCGGAACCTGCAGTTGTGAATTTAGAGTCTTTTAAAGAGCATTTTATGGACAAAACTTATTAAATTTTCATGAAGATTAGTTTAAACATTTTTCTAGTATTTTTAATAATTATCAACTTGACAATTAGAAAGTTTTGAAGCAAGAAAGTATGGGGAATTTTAAACATGTATTTTAATTTTTTACTAGTTAAGTTGCTTTCATAAACTTCAAATGCGTTTTTCTCAGAACGGTATTTTTAATTAAATATTGAAACTTGAAATGTGATTTCTCAAAACGTTCTTAAAATATTCTGTTAAAAATTATTATGAATGCTTCTGATAGTATTTACTAGTGAATGACCTAAAAGCTTTAAATTTGAAAAATTTTTAATGATGTTGCACTCATAGTTAGATATAAAAATAATGAAAATTTGTTAAAAATTCAATGTATATGATTTTGAAGGACCAAAATGTATTACCAAATGTAAATTAAGCAAAGATTTTAGGTGATTCACTAGTCCAGTGTACGAGGGTTGCTATTTATATTTCTAGCCTAATAATGAAAAAACAAATATGTAGGATCGAAATTGGTTTTATTGTATTTCAAAATATTCTCCATGATGATCAATACACTTTTGCATGCGTTTGAACCAATTTTCAAAGCACTTTTTCCAGTCCGATTGAGGTAACTCCAAAACATGCGTTTTGAATGCATCAACCGCTTCTTCGGGGGTCGAAAATCGTTGTCCACGTAATTTATTTTTGATGTGTGGGAAAAAGAAGAAATCATTCTGTGCCAAATCAGGGCTGTGCTGTAGATGACCCATCAGTTCGATCTTTTGCTCCGTCAGAAATGCCTTTGTTTGAGTCGATGTGTGAGAGCTCGAATTGATGAAGAATGATGATCATGAGGCGAATCATGAGGAAGAATGATTCGCTTGTTCTTCTGCTTTTTTTAATTTTTCCGATGACTTCTGGCAAACAAATAGTCGTGTACCATTCAGAATTGTCCGTCCTGCGTTGCTCTAACGTCACTGTTGCCACATGACCGTTAATGCCGAAGAAACAGACAATCATTTGTTTCGATGTGTTTCTTCCTCAAACAACTTTTGTTGGTTTTGCCTCGTCTTGGAAGACCCATACAGTTGATTGCTGTTTTGTTTAAGGCTCATATGCATAGATCCGTGATTCGTCACCTGTGTAGATGTTATACACAGCCTTTGATGTACCTTGAACGTATATCGCCAACATTTCCTTGCACCAATCGACACGAGCCTTTTTTGAGCGTTTGTCAGATTATGCGGGATCCAACGCGAACAAATTTTTTTACGCTTAAATGTTCATGCAATATTTTATTGATGCTAGTCATACTAATGTCCAAAGACGCCTCTATCTCACGGTATGTCACATGACGATCTTGCTTTATCAGTTCATGCACAGCATCGATCTTTTCTGGCACAACAATGGATTTTGGACGACCTGCACGGGATTCGTCTTGGATCGAACATCAACCAAGATTAAATTCGTTATACCAATTTTTTACAGTGCTGCAGGATGGCTCTTTACCGTTGTATAAAGAATTAAGTTCATCGAAGCACTCTTGTCTTGACAATCCACGTAGAAAGTTATGAAAAATAATGGCATGAAAATGTTCACGATTCAATTACATTTTTTGAAAGAGAAGAACTTTTCAATTTACTGTCAACAACACAAATAAAGCTATAATGGTAAATCGTCTGCTGAATTTATGTTACTTTCGATTAAAATCGTCAGCGGTCGCCTAGCAACACTTACTGTTGCCAAGGCCAGAAATATAAATAGCAACCCTCGTAAAAGAAATGTATTGCATCAAAAAATATTGAAATAATTTAATTTATTAAAAAATTAGACCTTTTGAAAAACCCGATTTTTTTTACTATATTTTCTTCATTTATTAGAAATTTTATAAAAAAATTCTCCAGGAATAAATTTTTTAACTGCAATTCTCTATGATAATATAAAAAATAAATCTAAACACGCAAAAACGTGAATTTATTTAAGCCTCTAATGAAACATCTTTAATTTTGCCTAATAGAGTCATGCTGAAAAATATTTTATAAAAACTCATAATATCAATAAAAAAATATCTTTGACTTTCATATCTTAAATTAGAGTTGTGGATAAGAATTTTATTATAAGAATGAAAGTAGTTAATCCGAAATTATCAAATGTGATGGTTAGTAAACTACAGTATTAAAATCAATCTGCTTGGATTTTAAAATATTTTAACTGCTTAATCCATTTTAAGTATCAGTTTAGAAGTATCTTTCGCTCATCAAGACAAGATGACAGTTTGCGAAAAGTTTCGTTAAAATGTCTACATTGTGCCCAAAGGGAATTTAACATTTAAGACACCTGTAAAGTTATGTTACAGACAGTTCGGATTTTTCTTAAACGAGTATCCGAGTTCCTTTCAAACTAATGTATTTAAAAATTTCTTTATTAAACTAAGTACAGAATTATTTCAAACAACTCAACAAACTTTCACTAATAAAAAATATACTATATATTACAATATAGCCTGTCATATTAGGGGATCAATAAAATTTTGCTAACCCTAAAGATTTTTTCTTAATATCGGTGGTTAAATTTTCATTTCAACAAAAAATAAATGATGATTAAATTTTAAACTATCACATATGTACCTAATCTAATATTTAAGCCAAATATAAAAGAAAATTATTTAGGTAATAACTAAATACAGTGATAAAACTTGTGAAAATAATGCAGACGATATTTAAATAATTTAAAATCAGAAATGATTAAATGAGATGGTTAAAGGAATAACGTCATAATGCTCGAAAAAAAATGTTATTTTTACCTATTTATTATGGGATGAATTGATAAGATTAATCACCTGCTTTTAACAGGGGAATATAGGGTTGGAAATAATGACATTAAAAAAGAAAAGGGGCGAAGAGAAGAAGGAATTTCGATCGTCTTAAAGACCACAGTATTTTTCACTGTGATTTGAAGCCTATTTATGCCAATTTATTTTAGAATCGAGTAGACAGTTTAGGAGAAGATAAACTTTGCTCGCTTTGAATTTTGCTAACCCTAACTCATCAAGAATATAATATGGATGCCTCTATCCATTCCAGGTCCAACCGCTTCATAAATTCGAGGACATACGGACAGAAAACTTAGGTTATTATTATATAGGGAATATATTTACTTCTTTATTCATGTCCATAATATATATATATATATATATATATATATATATATATATATATATATATATATATATATATATATATATATACTAGACAACCTAACTTAAAACCTAGAAATGACCCCCCAAAATCCGAGGTCGTCTATTACGACAGGTACAAAAAAAATGTTGAATGCAAAACACCATTATAAAATTAATCAAGTCACTCACCAAAGTTTTTAAAATCCTGCAATATCCTCACATTCATCATTTGAGACCTCAAGGACATTCTCACTTTCATTGTTGAGTTCATCATATGGTCCCATTCTGTACCTAATGAGTCGAATTCTTCTTCGTCATCAGAATCCCATAACATATCGTCCTCAATGTCATCCATAGCATGAGAAATCCCACACTTTTAAAATGATTTTATCACTGTTTTCACTTTCACTTTTTCCCATGATATGACGACAAAAGTACTCAACATATCACGTAACGTGGCCCACATAGCTTCATTTTTTGTATAAGACTTAAGAATATTGGGTTCGACTTATATAGTAGATGTATGCTAAAATTGTAAATTGACTGAAAATTTACACCTTGTCTTATCTGAAGGTCGCCTTATACGTGGAAAAATACGATATAGGTTTTTTACTAGATGACCCAACAGAATTTGTCCTGCTTTAACACTGTAAATCCAAAAATTGTAAAATATTTTTAAATAAATTATAAATTAGACCGTACTGACGGAAGAGTAAGGGAAAAAATTATTTTTTCAATTATTAACGCCCTCATGCCTATAGTCATTACAAACGTAATTAGGTTGAATTAAAATTACCACATTACCCGTACGGGGATTCGATTCAGGGACACCCTGTAGTGAAGTCCGTCGTGCTGACCACTGAGCCACAGATATGATGACAGTGAAGGGTTTCGAGTGGCATTATAATAATCTCAATAAGAGCGTAATTCTGTATTTTTAATAAAAACTACATTTTCTATCTAGTCAAATAATGAATCTAAACCATTCTCGAACCAACTTAATTACATACACAAAATTTCATCAAAATCAGTCCAGCCGTTTAGGAGGAGTTCTATATATATATATATATATATATATATATATATATATATATATATATTATATATATATATATATATATATATATATATATATATATATATATATATATATATATATATATATATATATATATATATATATATATATATATATATATATATATATATATATATATATATATATATATATATATATATATATATATATATATATATATTATATATATATATATATATATATATATATATATATATATATATATACATATATATATATATATACACATATATATATATATATATATATATATATATATATACATACATATATATATACATACATTATATATATATATATATATACATATATATATATATATATATATATATATATATATATATATATATATATATATATATATATATATATATATATAAGAGAAAGAATCAGGGGCTACAGATTTAGAGACAGCCTTTATTTAGAAAGACAAAAGTGCAGGGGGGATGTAGAGTGACATAAAAGCACATATATGATTATCAAAAATGGTCATCTTCGAACACTGTAGATTTTGAGGAAAAGTATGTTAAAATGGGTAAGACAAATATTTAGGGGACATTGGTCTAGGGATGCTTATCTGTGCTAGAAGAGCTGGTGTCTGCGTCGTTGAAACGACAATTTTTTAGGATTTTCTCACCAAATAATAATTTTAGCGTGCTTAAAGATTGAACATTGAGAATATACTCAAGATGTAAGTACCGGTCTGTGAGAAAAATAATTCAGAACGAATGAAGGAAAGAAATATAGCAAGCATAGACTTCAGAAACAGTAAGGCAGCAGCATGACTAATTACTGTTGAATTAAAGCATTTGATAGCAGAGCATATCTCAAGATACAAGATTTACTTACACCATCGACAATCACGAAAAATATCATTGAAATTTATTACGAAGAAATAGGCTAAAATGCCTAATGTGGGCCCATGAACCACAATTTGGGTACACTAAGGACTGTGAAAATGTAACCTAGTGCAATGAATCTCATTTTCTGCTCCATCTAGCAAATCTCAAGATCCGAATGGGGTGAAAACAGCACACATTTTTATATCCTTACTACCAAATGTTAGATCTCCAATTTTAGTGCAGTGAAATTAGGATGTCCTGAATGTTTTCCTGTGGTACTGAGGCACTCCTAATATCTGTGATATAACTCTGAAATCACACATTCATATCAATGGGGCAGGCCATAACTTGAAGGCAACAACAATGCAGTTAAAAATAAAGTTCAATTCTATGTGAATGTACAAGGCGACTATTAAACACTAATTATTTTACATATAGCATGTCAGGGTATCAAAATGTCTAAGTAAGTAAATTTATACATTGTTGACACATGACCTTCAGAATACGCCTGAAGGGTATATAAAGCCCCAGCTACACGGACGCTGTATTGAACCAGTTTGATCCCACCGATAAGATGTAAAAATCCCCTTAAATTATGCATCTAGTATAGCCGCCAATGAGAGTCAACTCTAAACAATTACTATCTCAGAGTACGTCTAGGCCGTGAGACATATATCTCGGAGACAAGAGAGGCAAGATAATGAGCAAATAACGTATAGATAAATCATCAAAATAACTTAGTGAACTTACAACACGTGGAGAACATATGAAGAAATCCACCCGTATGATTTAGTGTCATCCCACTACAGGAGATTATCAACCACTTTCCACCATCCATTCCTCTGCTATTCTCTTATGTCTCGTGTATACAAGAATATATATATATATATATATATATATATATATATATATATACATATACACTCATGTCCATAAATTAAGGATAATGACGTTCAGGCAATGAAAGAGACAAAATCAAAACAAATTTGACTTATTTGTAAAGTCTATTTATTAAACAAAAGGTAAAGAGCAAACAAGATGCTATATGTTTGACATAATTAATAAAAATTGCGATTTTTACTCACTGGAGCAAATTTCAAAAAAGTACCTATTTACAGAAAACAGTATAACATGGTTAGTATGATGGTTAATACGGAGTATGTCTCCCGGACGATGCAATACAAGCGTTACAACGCCTACGCATGCTGAGTATCAGATTATCAATTTGATCTTGGGGAACATTACACCACTCATCAAGCAATGCCCTCCGAAGTTCCGATAGACAGTTCGGAGGGGGTTGACGGGCTGCAATTCGTCGGCCAAGCATGTCCCACACATGCTCTATTGGATTCAAGTCCGGTGAGTATGCTGGCCAATCCATACGGGTGATATCCTCCGATTGAAGGTATTCGTCTACAATGTTTGCACGGTGAGGTCGGGCGTTGTCATCCATATACAGAAATTCAGGACCCATGGCGCCACGAAACAAACGTACATGTTGTTCCAGAATGACATCCCGATAGATGTGGCCTGTCATCGTTACACTCTGAACATGCAGGTCAGTTCTGGAACCAAGAATAATTCCTCCCCAAACGAGCCATCCTGCACCACCGTAACGGTGTCGTTCAATGGTGTTCTCTTGGTGGTAACGGGTACCTGGCGCTCTTCATATGAAAGTCCGGTTAGAATCAGAATGTAAACTGAACCTGGACTCGTCGGAAAACATCACACAAGACCACTGTTGCGGTGTCCACAATGCATGCTCTCTAGCCCAGCATAATCGCAGACGACAGTGAGTTGCGGTAAGGGGAACACATCTGACAGGCCTACGAGCATATAGACCAATGTTCCCTAAGCGTCTGTACACGGTCTGCCTTGAAACTGTCGTACTGGTAGCTGAAGAGAGCTGAAGAGACAAGTCTGATGCTGTGCTCCGTCTGTTTCTTTTGGCAGTAACTGACAAATACCGGTCATCATTCGGCGTAGTAACTCGGGGGCGACCTGTGCTGTAACATCTACTCACATTACCATCATGTTTGAATCGTTGCCAAAGCCTGGAGATGACACTCTGGGCGATTCCAAGTTCCTCGGATACTTCCAGCTGGGTACGTCCACATTCCAGTCGTCCCATAATTCTACCACTTAAAAAATTATCCAAATGCTTCTTTGTGCCATAACTATGCGGTTATTGCACTGTGAACAATTTTACTTCTTTGCTACCATTCCTTATATACACCTTTCATACACTCTCGTCATTGTGACGTACTATCCTCGCCATCTGGTGGTTGCCTGCAATTTGCATATTCTTCTTCAAGATGTGTGTAATAATTCTACAGGTGAAATTTTTATTTTAGAGCTCAATTTCTGTGTGATTCTGAATTATCCTTAATTTATGGACATGAGTGTATATATATATATATATATATATATATCGTAAGGAAAATGGAAAACAATCTTTCTTGATAATAATAAGTTTATTAAATCCTATTTTCATTTAAAGCCAAACTAGAGCCATTTTCATTTGTTCATGGCTGAGTCACGCGTAGAGTGAGTTGAGAGCTCCATATCCATGAGATAACTCACTGTTATCTGTTTGCAAACTCATCAAATACTTCAAAATGCTTCCGCCGGACCGAATTATTCTAAAATCTTACTCGAGCGTGGGTCTTTTTCATTTATTTTATTAGTATAAAAGTGTTCCTTTTTTAAAATCGTTTATAACTCACGTAATTTGGAACTACTCCTTTTTAGACATGACACACACACACACACACACACACACACACACACACACATATATATATATATATATATATATATATATATATATATATATATATATATATATATATATATATATATATATATATATATATATATATATATATATATATATATATATATATATACATATATATATATATATATATATATATATATATATATATATATATATATATATATATATATATACATATATATATATATATATATATTTATATATATATATATATATATATACATATATATACATATATATATATATATATACTATATATACATATATATATATATATATATATATACATATACATACATATATACATATATATATGTATATGTATATACTATATATATATATATATATATATATATATAAATATATATATATATATATATATATATAATATATACTATATATATATATATATATATATATATATATATATATATATATATATATATATATATATATATATATATATATATATATATATATATATATATATATATATATATATATATATATATATTATAACTCACGTAATTTGGATATATATATATATATATATATATATATATATATATACATATACATACATATATATATACATACATATATATACATATTTATGTATATATATATGCATATCTGTGTATACATATACATATATTTATTTATTTATTTATTTATTTATTTATGAGAGGGAGGTGTGCTTCAAAATATGTTTCTTTTGAAATTTATCTATATCTTCCTATAATATTCTTCTGTGTATTTATTATTTATTTTTTGCTTAATCACTACGCATCTCCAAAGACTTGGGAGTAATAGGAAATAGTCTAGCACTCATTAAAAGCTTTAAAAACATATACACAAGTGACTACTTTATACAATAAATATTTCTAGTAATGTGAAAACATTTTAAGCTCTTTTTTTACAATTTATATGCTTATTTCTATCTTTCTTTGATACCGCCTTGTCAGAGATAACTTTTTATCCTTAATGAAGTACATTGGAAATCTGCTTATATTTCAGAAATGTCTTTTGAAGTGGTTAAGCATCCTCCATATTGTATTCACTAGGCTCCATTTTAGTCAGGGGAATAAACATTTCTGCGAATTCGTGGCAAGTGTTTAAATATTCTTTAAATATTTTTGTAGCGCAACAGAGGGACATATTCTTATACTTATATTCTGTACTATGTATTAGGAGATAAGAAAAATATCTTTAATTAATTTCAGAGAATTATTTTGCTTTTGTTCACAAAGGATATTCTTTTGATAGACATACATTTCAAAATAAAAAGACACCAATTTACAGAAAAGTTCAGGCAATAAAAAAATATTTGAAACTTCTGTATTCCCTGTAGATATGTCTTAAATTAATAAAATTACTTCTTTTTTATATAAATCAAACAGTTTATAAAAATAAAAGTAAGTGTAATGTTTTGAATTAAATTTTGAGTATGTGAAGAAAATTTTCATTTACTCGCATTTTTTATATTACAGAGAGTGATATTTTTTCAAACATGGAAAACATTTCTATACTTCTCTCACTATTTAGTCATCATTTAATAATAACAGTTAGCATCTTAGACGCTTTATAGTTATTAATTAATTAACCATCTACTTAATTATACTTCCTTTTCCAAACGACATTTTTACCATTTAAGGAACAAAAAGAAAGTAAATTCTAAATGAAAACGAATTTTCGCTAACCGGCTCATTGTAAACTGTTTTTTTTTTTGTTGTTGTTAGGGGCTTATTACAGAGACGTGATATTTCTTGGGGCAACCAAAAAAATTAATCTTGTAATTCAGTGCCTCATTTCAGTGCTGAAAATTAGAGAACAGTGTGGTCTTATTAAGAGACTTTAAGTAATTTTTATTTAAATTGTGTTCAGTTGAAACATAATCTTGATTCATGTAAATGCTAAATCAAAAAAAAAAAAATAAAGTTTTCCCTTTTTAACAAAAGTATGGATTTTGAAATTTTATAGTAACTAAAATAATTTAATAAGATCTTACTAAACAATGTCTCTCTTTTGAGACACATGAGAATGGCAAGTAAATTATCAAAAATTTATTTACTGATATCTATACATTATATATTTTTAGTTCTCAATTTTTAAGGAGATCACTATATATATGTGTATACGTAATAATAAAATCCCTTATTTATGTGTTTTAATATTAATTTAACAACTTTTGTTCATAAAGTGAGTTCGGGGTTTACACGGTAATTGTGATTTTACCCTCCAGACACGCTATAGACTTAATTCAGCCTCTTTCTGTACTACTTTAGCCAATAGTTAGCGCGTTCTCTTTAAACATGGGTATTTTTTTATCAGGTGATCAATTGTGCTTAGGGATTATTCGTAGTCTTTTTACCTTAGGAATCCCTACTTGAAAAGTGTATGTTCGGGATCGATCACATTGTCTGTGTGCACGAAGTTGTAAAGGTGTTTGCTTGTTGTACGGATTTCATGTTTCTTACCAGAAATAAACTGTGTTGTGATTTTGAATGAGTCTCGCAAATATTATATATATATATATATATATATATATATATATATATATATATATATATATATATATATATATATATATATATATATATATATGTCTGTGTGTATATATGTATATATATATATATATATTAGACGACCCGACAGACGTTGTCTTGCTTTAACACCGTAAATTCAAAAATGATAAAAAGTTTTTAAGTTGGACCGTTTTGATGGAAAAGTAAGGAAAAAAAATATTCTAAAAATACTTGAGGTCCTATGCGTGCAGTCGCACATACATTAGATTTAATTGAAATTTCCACATCGTCTATCTGTGCGGATATTCGATCCTTCGACTTCTCGTGTTGAGGCCTGTTGCGCTGACCATTGGGCAGCAGATACATATAATTTTTTTTTTACTGATATATACATTCATATACATTCTGTCTATACATTCTATATTTTTAGTTCTAAATATTTAAGGAGATCACTATTATATAATGAAATAATTTATTCTGCAAGGGGAAAATACATTTAATTACTTCTGTGTTTTGTTAATTCTAGAAATTACTATAATATATTTTACTGTGCTGAAATAGTGTTCCACAGTATTATATTACTTGATATAAAAGCACATATCTCTATATATTTTTCATATCTATTTGCACTCGTGTAGCAGAATCGTAAACCAAAGCAGGCTAAATCAAAGCTAGTCAGCTCTCTGTACTGTCAACCAAATCTTGTGTGAAAAATAAAGAGATTTGCATTTTGAACATACGAGAGTCATCCATAATATAAGTTTCCTTGGTAGTAAAAATGATTGAAAGATTATTATCTAGAAACATTTATAGCGAAAGATACATCAATATTTGAGATACTACTCAATATAATAACCACGCTGGGATTTTAACACTTGTCCTATCACGGGGTATGTTTTGTAGACCAGTGTAGAAGAAACTGCTGACGGGGAATGGAATCTGTGAGCCTTCGACAACAGTAACAGAAACTAGAATTTCTTCAGGTTCAGAAACATGTGAAAATCATATCAAGGCTGGAAGATCGTCATCACTAACGAAGTATAGTATTCTAAATACAAGTGACAATGAATTTTAATAGCCGCTACTTTTGGGGTCTTCCACCCTAAAGTTCCAATCATTTTCCCAACGATGTCTACTTGTTCTTGCACCTAGACATTCCTGTTTTACCACCACAGATGGTGACACATGTTGTGACAAAGAACTGTGACAAGCTAGCTCCATTCGCAGAAAGACTTCTATGATACTCTTCTACAAAATCTTATCCCATGATATGACAAGTGTTACAATTCCGGTGGCTGATATGTTGAGAAAAACCTGAAGTATTGCTGTATCTTTTGCAACAAATCTCTCCATGTTATAAAGTTTTATTTCTTTTTACGCCCCTTGGGAAACATACATAACGGATAACACTCGTATGCTACGACTATTTAGGTTACAAGAGCCTTAATTTTATTTCCAATGAGTTCTACCTGTACTTGACCTGTAGACATTTCGGCTACCACAGATGAAGATCTGAAGAGAATTGTGACATCCTCTCTTCATTTGTAAGAAAGCTTCTATGACATTGGATTACAAGTGAATGACAAGTGTTACAATTCCGGTGGTTGATATGTTGAGAAGCAACTGAAGTATTGCTGTATCTTTTGCAGTAAATCTTTCCAGGTTATAATATTTCTTGTACGGGAAACTTACTTTGTGTATGACTCTCATATCCTACGACTATCTAGGTGACAAATGTTTTAATTTTGTTTCCAATGAGTTCTACCTGTACTTGACCAGTAGATATTTCGGCTACCACAGATGAAGACCTTCAGAGAATTGTGACACGCTCTCTTCATTCGTAGAAGACTTATATTGGATTACAAATCAAAGACAAATGTTACAATTCGGGTGGTTGATATGTTGAGAAGCAACTAAAGTATTGCTGTATCTTATGCAGTAAATCTTTCTAGATTATAATATTCTATTTCTTCTACGGGAATTTTACTTTGTGTATGACCCTCGTATCCTATCTAACATCTTCATCGAAAATATTAAAAAAAATAAAAAAATTCAATTTCCTTTACATGCAAAACTTCTATGTTATTAAAACTCATTATTTTTTATTCTGAGGTTTACATTTACCTCACAGAAAAACATTCATTTATTCACATTTACCTTAATGATGAATGTTTTTGATAAGCATTTCACCAGTAGTCAATTATTAATTGGTGTAGATTAATTATAAGTTAATATTAGTTTATTAATTAACTATTTAATTACGCTTCTTTTCTCTAATGACTTATTTTTTTCCTTCGTGAGATAAAAAGAAACTGATCTCTAAACAAGTTTTATTAACATATGCGTAAAAAATATATCTCTTTCATATTAAACTGAGTGCAGACACACGACCATTCGACTACCAGTCTAAAAAACCTAATATACTGCCTCAACTTCATTTCAACATTGAAAGCATAGCATCGTGCTGGCAATTATTAAAAGACTGTTTAATTAAATGTTCCTCAAGCTGTGTTTTGTGTAAATTTGACCTTCATTCATCTAATTACTAAAAAAATTAGTTTATGAATATCGTTGTTAGCAAGAACGTTTACTTGAATTTGGTGGTAGCTAAAGAAATAAACTTATTATGTCCTAACAAATATTGTTTCTAGCTACAAAGCACAGAAATTATGATAGATGTATTTTGCCAAGAACTATATACTCCATATTTACAGATCTCTGAATTTTTATACCAGCACTTCTGTATAAAGTATCTTTTTCAAGTAAAAAATAAAGTAAACTTTATTTAATTTCAATCTGAATACATGAATCTAGATTTAAAATCAAGAAGTTTTAAAGTATTCTCAAAGCATAAATTACACTTAAACTGTTTCTTATTTTTTAAGGGGACAAAAGACTTTGAATTTAAAATTTTCAATTTTTAATAATAATTTTTAATATAAATATATAATACTATTACATGAAACATATCAGATCAAAAATTCTAAAGATATTTTGGTTAGAATGCGAGATTGTTTGATAAAAATTAAAATGCTAAAATACCTTAAAAAGTATTTCTAGTGAGCAGCATACTAACCAATTATTTTTATTTTTTCATTTAATCTTTAGAATATGTATAGAAACAAAACTGTGTAACAATTTTTGCTTACATTAAATACTGTTTTTATAAGACCATTATTCAAAATTTTACAATATTTTAGAAACTGCTTTTGCTGTTTCGAATGTATTAAATCCTCAGTAACTTGAAAAAATGCTTGACAATTTTTTAAAAAGCATACTCAGTTTAATGACAAAAACATTCAGAGAAAAGCTCTAAAATTTTGAATAAAAAATACATAAAAGTGGTGCACATGAAAGATTTCAAAGTTACTAAATCAATACAAACGTCGCCAAATTGGCGAACATTATTTTTAAAAATTTAAAAATAAGGGTGTTTAATAAATACCTGTTTCAGTGTCATTAACTAAACATGTTATTTGAAAAATTACTTTTGAAAATAGTGTACTGAACTTGAATTTTTAAAAGAAAAAATTATTTCATATTGACGGTCAAAATGTGTCAATTTGAATATCCTTTGTCTTCTTAAAAACAAAAATTTTAAAAAGAAGAAAATGAGAGGTGTAGAAAATGATTAGACCAGCTTTTCACGACCTATGGTACTTGTACCACAGATTAGTATGAAGTGAAAATTTGCCACTAATGGCGCACTTACAAAATTTAAAAAATGAAATCTAGAAATATCCAAGATTGTTTAAGATCTATTTCTTAACATCTAGATTTCAAGAGGATGATTATAAATCAACCTTATAGATATATGCTAAAATTGTTAAAATTGGCTGAAATTCTATACCTTGTCGTATCTGAAGGTCGCCTTATAAGTGGAAATAGGTGATATATGTTTTTTACTAAATGACCCTACAGACTTCGTCCAGTTTTAAAGCTGTAAGTCCAAAAGTTGTAAAATGTTTTTTAAATATATTATAAATTGGACCATTTTGATGGAAAAATAAAGAAAAAAATTATTTTCAAAATATTTGACGCCACCACACGTAGTCACCACAAACGTAATTAGATTAAATATAAATTCTAACACTGCCTGTAGAAAAATTCGATCCTGGGATTTCTCGTACCGTTGTGGCAACTACTGCGGTACAGATACGTTGGCAGTGAAGGGTTTCGATGGGCATTATAATAATTTCAATTCTGGAGTTTTATTAAAAAAACATTTTTTATCGGATCAAATTGTGAATCTAAACCATTCTCGAATCAACTTAATTACATACACAAAATTTTATCCAAATCAATCCAGCCCTTTAGAAGGAGATGTATTAATCCGTCATGACTTTCAGACATGTTTCAATGTATTTTTTCTCATTATGTGCTGTGAATACAGTCACAGTATAAAATGTATAATGCAAATGACGGATGACATACTTTCAATAATAAATTCCATGAAATACAATAATTTTTACAAAGAGGTACAATTTAGCATAATGTAAAACCAAGTGGTACGTCAACCAAAACATGTTGGAAAACGCTGGCTTGGACTGATGGAAAATATTTTAAATATCTTAACTCTCTTCTAATTTTATGTTAAAATCATTTGAGCAATTAATTTCTTATATATATATATATATATATATATATATATATATATATATATATATATATATATATATATATATATATATATATATATATATATATATATATATATATATATATATATATATATATTTATATATATATATATATATATATATATATATATATATATATATATATATATATATATATATATATTATATATATATATATATATATATATATATATATATATATATATATATATATATATATATATATATATATATATATATATATATGTATATATATATATATATATATATATATATATATATATATATATATATATATATATGTATATATATATATATATATATATATATATATATGTATATATATATATATATATATATATGTATATATATATATACATATATATATATATATATATATATATATATATATATATATATATATATATATATATATATATATATATATATATATATATATATAATATATATATATATATATATATATGTATATATATATATATATATGCATATATATATATATGTATATATATATATATATATATATATATGCATATATATATATAAATATATATATATATATATATATATATACATATATATACATATATATGCATATATATACATATATATACATATATATGCATATATATATATTTATATATATATATATATAATCTTAGGTATAGAATTTGCCACACGGTGTGTATGGAAAATTTTCAATTTCTCATATTTATATAAATATTGTACTTTTTATGTAAAGCATTCTAGAATTTACTCATTAGTCAATTACAGTAAATGTGAGTTAATTATTATTTAAAGTTTATTAATAAGCTGTTTAATTATGTTTCCTTCCTCTAATGAAAGATTTTTTTGTAATACAAAAACAAACTGATCTTTAAACAAAAACCAGTTTCATTAACAGACGCATAAAAAAAATTTCTCTTTCATATGAAGCTATGCAGACACACGACCATTCGCCTACCAGAAAAAAAAATAATCTACTTCCTCTCCCTCATTTCAACATCGAATGCATGGCATCGAGCTGGTATTATTAAAAGAATGTTTAATTACATGTTACTCAAACTGTGTTTTGTTCAAATTTGACCTTCATTCAATTAATTACCAAAACAAAAAAAAACTTGCTTTATGATTAGAAGAACATGGACTTGTTGGTAGCTAAAGAAGCATGCGAATTATACTGTAATGAATATTGTTTCCTTTTTCAACCACATGGAAGATACATTATAATGGAAGAATTTTATTTATAATTATATACACTAGATACTTAAATTATATTTACAGATCTTAAGAAATTCCAGAATCTGTAGGCCAACAACCATTGTAATATGAATAAAGAATTTTGCAAAGGAAAACTGTTTTGAGATTTCTGATTTCTTTAGTTTATTTAAAGTTTGATATGTAATTTTAGGTACAAAAATCCAGAAAATTAAGATTATTAAAAATAACAGAGATTCTTAAAATTAAACTCTTTCAAAGTCTTAATAGACTAAAAATTAAAAAAAGAACAATGTAAAAAAACAGATAAATAAATGCATATATATCCATAAAAATATATATAATCTCTCTCTCACTGCCTCTCTCTCTCTCTCTCTCTCTCTCTCTCTCTCTCTCTATATATATATATATATATATATATATATATATATATATATATATATATATATATATATATATATATATATATATATATATATATATATATATATATATATATATATATTATATATATATTATATATATATATATATATACATATATATGTATATACATATATATATATATATATATATATATATATATATACATATACATACATACATATATACATATATGTATATACATATATATATACATACATACATATATATATATATACATATATATATATACATACATACATACATATATACAAATATATATAAATATATATATATATATATATATATATATATATATATATATATATATATTTATATATATATATATATATATACATACATATATATACATACATACATATATACACATTCATACATACATACATATATATATATATATATATATATATATATATATATAATCGTAATAAGGCTTTTTGCCTCATTATATATGGGTATTATATGGGTTCCGGGTGGTTCTCACCGACCTGCAGTCTTGGAACCTAGCTATGAGAACGCAATCAAGACACTCGAAAATTCAATCTAGCTTCAATTAATCATCGACATATCAAAGCACCATCATGAAACCTTATACGAAACTAGATCTATATGAAAACTCCATCAAAACTGTGATGGAACTCTAGAAATTTGCTTAAATAGTCGTTTCTGCTGACCAGGGTCAAAAAAAGGGGTAGTTGGGAATTATGTAAATTAACAAAGATTTTAAAAAGAGAACTCTTTTATAATAATAAAATAAATGAAAAAGATCCACACTCGCATAATATTTTAGGATAATCCAGTCAGGCGGAAGCATTTCTCGGCGATTAGATGAGCTTGCAAACAGATAAGTTGGGATTTGGCGCGTGGACATGGAGCGGTCAACACCTTCACGCATAGCTTCGCCACGAACATTGAAAATGTCGCTTGTTTCTTTCCGTAAGAACGATGAGTTAATAAAACTTATTATTATCAAGAAGACTGTTGTCCATTCGCTTTAGCTCTGCATCACGACCTTGACATATATATATATATATATATATATATATATATATATATATATATATATATATATATATATATATATATAATTCTTCTGTCCATGTGTCCTAATACTTAAATGCTTACACTTCATATTGATTACCATTTAGTTTTTTTATCCAAAACATTTTATGCTTTATTTCCTACTACCTACAATTTATTCTAATTTTATTAATAGAGAATATCTCTAGGCATTCATGTCTGAAAATATAAAAAAATAACCATTATACTTATTATATTTATTTCTGCATATAGGCTTACATTTTTACTTAATATTTTCAAAAAAGTTTTAAGTAAAATAACTAAAGTTATTAAATATTTTCCTCGTATTTAAGTGTTTAAATTTTTGTTAATTACTGTTTAGTATGTTTTTTCAAAAATTATTAAGTAAAATAGCTAATGTTATAATATATTTGGCTAATATTTAAATATTTACATTTTATATTAATTATTATTTAGTAATTTGCCTAAAATTGTTATGTTTTATTTCCTATAATCTACAATTTATTTTATATTTAAGAAAAAAATTAACGGTATGCCTTCTATGAATTTCCTTTTATTAATTTACCCTGGAAATTACATAGCTTGTAAATTAACAGAACTTGTTGACGGTTTGTCTTTCGACATTTGTAGGGTTGTACATTCAATTATTCGTGACTTTAAAACTTTCTTTGTTCTGTTTGTCTTTATTCGAAGACCTGCAAGAGAATCTATGAATGAAACATGTGAGTCGGAAAATAAATGCACAGATCAGATTTTATGATCGTAACATTGGTAAAAGCTTTCGAAGTCTTACAAATGAAACCTTGAATAAAATACATGAGTCGGAAAATATCACTAGTGATCAACAACAATAATTTATATATAAATAGATGAGTGTGGATCAGCAACTGTTGACTTAAATAAACAAACAGCATTCTTTAAGGTAAATAAGTACACTTACCTTTACACAGTCTACTTTAACCTTTTAATCCTTTCTCTGTCAAATTGTTTTCAAAATACCCGAGCCAAAAAGAAAAAGAATTTTCTTCTAATTGATGAAAATTAATGTATGTTCTATACGGAATTAACATTGGTAGAATCTTTCGAAGTCTTACAAATGAAACCTTGAATAAAATACATGAGTCTGAAAATATCACTAGTGATCAACAAAAATAATAATTTATATATAGATAGATGAGTGTGGATCAGAAACAGTTGACAAATAAGCAAACAACATTCTTTAAGATAAATAAGTACACTTACCTTTACACAGACTACTTTAACCTTTTAATCCATTTCTCTGTCAAATTGTTTTCAAAATAACCGAGAAAAAAAAAGCATTTTTTTCTAATTGATGAAAATTAATGTATGTTCTATACAGAATTTAAAAGCTAAATATTTTTCCCAGTAAACATTTTTTCTTGGGTGTACTGGAGTTACTTTTTGTGATATTCTGCTCATCGATTTTTACACATTCCTAGAATATAGCCAAGTTTCAAATTAAAAAAATAATTTCTGCAACTGTATTTATCAAATTATTTCCATTGAAGTAGTTAACACTTCGCGTGCGGGTAACATATTTTTATGTTTTCACAGTCTGTCACTGGAGCACGGGTCACGTAAAAATACTTATTTAGTAGATTTGTGGTGAAAACCTGCTAACCACCACAAATCTACTAAATACGTATAATTATATGTATGTGTGACATTATATGCGTGTTGTTTTCGTTGCTATGCAACGCTTTGCATTTTTTCTTACCACAAGTTATGATTGTCGAGTTACTCGGTCTTTTGTTGCGTTATTTCGTCTTCAATCGAATTCCTAGCTCCAGAACGTACAAGTCGTGTTCTGTCAACTTGAAGCTTGGTTTTTTATTGTTGAATACAAAATTGATAAAATGAGCCTTTGTGACAAATATAGTGAAGAAGAAATATGAGCTGACAGATTATCGGACTTTAACTTTAAAAATCGTTTATTTTTGGGATTTCGTAAAAATATCGTTTTTTGTTAAATAATCATACAGTATATATTAAAGTGTAAAATAAAAAAAGTTTCGTTCATAAAAGCAAAGTAGTTTTCGAGTTACTGAGATTTTTCTGAATAACTAAACTTCACGAAAAAACGTCCGCTGCACTCGTAAGTTGGCAATGAAGTATACCTGCATGCCAAGTGTTAAGACAATTATATGCATGAAAAGGTTAAAAAAATACATAAAATTGTTTATGCAAAGAATTCTAAACCTTTAATGTAAAAATAACTTTACACCGTTTCTTATCACGTGAACATTAAAGTTACTATTGAATAATTTAATGGTTATTCTCTTGCTATTATAAGAAAATAAACTTAGTCATTAATATAGGAAATATATTGACATGTTTCTTTATAAGTTCTAACTAATATTCCAATATGTGTGAAAGATTCATAAAAATGGCCCAGCGTAAATTCTCACGTCAATAGTTTACACACGTAACTTGTAAATACTTTTTTTAAATATAGGAATCAATAGCAAACTATAACAAACCGTGTTAGTAACAAGAATCCACTTTAAAAGACGTAATTTTTCTTTTCTTCGCATGACATGCGAAGCCGACTGTACCGGCATGAATATACCGAACATATAACATGGTACCTCTTATTCGAGTTTTCATTTACTTATTTACATATGAATTAGATAGTAAATTAACAGAACTTATTGACGGTTTGAGTTGCGACATCTGTAAGGTTGGATCTTTAATTATTCATGGCGTTAAAACTCTATTTGTTCTGTTTGTCTTTATTCGAAGGCATATAAGAAAATCTATGAATACAACACCGACCAAAAAGAGTTAAAGGACAGGGACTTTGCAGCTCAATCACTAGTAAAAAATGTTTTTCTCTTTTTTAAGACAAATGAAGAATTTTCATCTTAAATACAGAGATCTTGTAACAAAGAGTTGCATTACAAAGCCGTCGCTGCCAATACGGAGAGTCTGACTTAAGACCGGAAACTATACCAGCGATTTTCACCTTCGATCCAGGTGGACGGGTGAAGTTTTGCTATAATCTTTTCCCTCGTGGAAAGCAGTTAAAGTAGCCGGGTATGTTTGCCTTCTCGGAGTTAGTAGGTAAGCAAGACAGAGGAGTGTGGAGGAATCACCGGTAGCTAAAGCTGTTTATCACCCTTTTTTAGGTTCCTTGCTCACCATATTCGCTGACCTCATAACACTAGTAGTCCAACAATCAAGCTAACTTGCAATTTAACAATTAATGATATTTCAATATTAAATTAATCATTTAAAATAAAGATTCATCAAATGGTAAATCTTCTCTCTTTTATATCTTGTGTCTAATTTTATTGGATTTCTCAACAGACCTGGTTCTTAATTGCGCATGCACTATATTGTATGATTGTGTTTTATTATCCTTTTTAACCTCTTCTACAACATGGGATAATATATGGTGCCGTGACCAGAAAACTTAATCAATTATCATTTTTACTGTTATCGTTAGAAGAGTGATAAAGGCATATATATTTTTAGTGTCTGACACCACTTCCTTTTTTATCACCATTCCTAATACTTTGTTGAATAATTGTGTTTTATTATCTTTTTTAACCTCTCCTACAACATGGGATAATATATGGTGCCGTGACCAGAAAACTTAATCAATTCACATTTTTACTGTTATCGTTAGAAGAGTGATAAAGGCATGTATACTTTCAATGTCTGACACCACTTCCTTTTTTAACACCATTCCTAATACTATGTTGTATGATTGTGTTTTATTATCTTTTTTGACATTTCCTACAACATGGTATAATATATGGTGCCGTGACCAGAAAACTTAATCAATTCACATTTTTACTGTTAACGTTAGAAGAGTGATAAAGGCATATTTAATTTTAGTGTCTGACACCACTTCCTTTTTTATCACCATTCCTAATACTTTGTTGAATAATTGTGTTTTATTACCTTTTTAACCTCTCCTACAACATGGGATAATATATGGTGCCGTGACCAGAAAACTTAATCAATTCACATTTTTACTGTCATCGTTAAAATAGTGATAAAGGCATATATACTTTCAGTGTCTGACACTACTTCATTTTTTAACATCATTCCTAACAATAGATAACCTTCTCGTGAATTGAAGATGTTGTACTCTATTATTTTAACGTTATTCAAGAATCACAAAAGGATTCCCAATTTTCAAAACCTTTACATTTGTAACTTCAAACTAACTCTGAAGTGGTTATTATTTTTAGAAATCACATAAATATATATTTTTTTAAATATTATCTTATGCAAGAATACACATCATATTTTCCACGTAAATAAAACCATTTTACACTGCATTTCTTTTAAGGAAATTGGAGTGTAAGCTTTTTTAAGCCAATTAAATATATTCAATCTGCAAATGGAAATCACATCTTACTTAGAGAAAATGTACCGAAATGGAAATAAACAATAAGGTACAATAAGATGTAGAAATTCCATTAACGAAATAAGTTAAAATGTTTTTTTCTTTTTATTTCAAACTTTTCTTGTGAAAATCAATTTACTTCCGACGATTTAATTGAAATATAAAATCACTTGAAACAAACGGTATTCATAATTTAAAAGCTACTTTTCTTTTTGTATTATTATTCTTTATTATATTTTTTCTTATCTCATTCTTTATTTCATATTTAGTTGTATTTGTTCCCTGTTTTTTTTTTAGTTAGATTCATTATTTAAAAGAAAATTTTTTTCCAGTTTAAACTAAATAATTTTATTATTTTTATTTGAAAATTTCAGGCACTATTTCCTTTGCAAATTCTTATCCGTTTACGTTGATGTTTGGCTTTCTATAAATTTATCTACTAGTACCCTATTGGGAAGAGAAATTTAGTTTAACTCTTAAATTTGTGAGACTTCAACTTTACGCAATGCATTACAATAAGACACGAAAAATTGGATTTGTATTCTTCCGACATTTTGTTTTCACATCCAATTCTTAGTTTACGGAATTTCTGAAAGTTAAATGATTAAAATCCTAAAAATACCAGATACACTGATTAATCATTTAACATTGATCAAAATACGACTAAATTAAGTTATTTTCATTCATTATGTTTTATATTTTGTAGCATTTAATCATTATTATTTGAAGTGGCTTTATTTTTAAAAGGAAATTTACGAGTTTAAATTGAATGATTATAATTTTTTTAGGTAGTGTTTTCCTTCTCAAATTTATTTCGTTTAGTCGATATTTTACTTTTTCTAAATTTATTCACTTGACTAGATGTCTATTGGGATCAGAAATGGAGATTAACTTCTAAATTTGTGGGACTTTAACATAATGGAATTCATTAAAAGAAGACAATAAAATTTAGATTTTATTCCCGGACATTTTGATTCCCCATCAAATACATAGTCTTGGGAATTTTCAAAAGTTAAAAGAATTAAGATTCTTGAAAACCCGGAATGAAGTAATTAAATATTTAACATGTACCAAAATGCACAAAAAAATTGATTTTTCTTATTTGTATACTTAGAAATAAAAAGGAAAGAAATATACAGATTAAACACTGAATAATCTTGACCATTTACTAGATCTACAATAATTCAAAGTATTTGCCATTTAATATAAGGAGCGATTTTCTGCCTTTTCACTCACTTGAAAATTGAAAATAATTATGGGTTTCACTACAGTACACCGGTTGTGTCAGTTCTGCAAGACAAATAGACAATAAATTCCAAAGATATATATATATATATATATATATATATATATATATATGTGTGTGTGTGTGTGTGTGTGTGTGTGTGTGTAATAAGACAGACTTCTCGATGGGTGATTGCAGTCATGCCCATAAAAATCACACCGTTTTAGCTAAAGACCTTTATAAATATAACTTTGGAGGACGGGTTCCCACTCCATCATAGGGACAGGACAAACTGAAGGGTCAGCTAGCATGATTTATATGTACAAGACCCTTAACACCTAGGTCAACATCTGTGGGAAAATATCTGGCCGAAAACATCGTGCATCTTCTTTTTGTTTGGAAATTTCTTAAATTGTCCGCTAGGGCCATGTACAGTTATAATTTGTCAGGCCCCTTCTCTGAGGGCGTAGACTGTGGCCCCAGTGGTAAATTTAGGTTAGGTTTTAAAAAGGGGAATGCAAAATGACTCGGGAATTTCTAGCCCTTGATTTAAGTTTTGAAAACCCCTGAGAATTTTCCATACACACACACACACACACATATATATGACATATACACACACTGATTTCATATATATATATATATATATATATATATATATATATGAAATCAGTGAAAATATTCTTCACCGATTATACGCAAAATTTCTCTCTATTATTTACATGCCCGTGCTTCCTGGGCAAAATGAACTTTTAGTCAAAATGCAGTCAAGAATCCATTAAGGAAAACGAAGAACAATGTGGTGGAACTTCCCATTTATCTTTCAAAAGGCATCAATCTACCGACCGTGGAACAGCTCTGAGTAGAATGCTGCAAGATTATATAAATTTATCACCAATATCAACCCTACAGAGAGAAAATCACGTTCTTTTGTTCCGATGCGACTCAAGATGGTTCAGCAATTTTCGGAGGCAAGAGTGAAATTTAATCATTTAAGCTAGCCTGAAAATATACAGGCAGCAATTTAATTATTGCAGATTTGATACCAATTTTCTTCGACAACTGAAAAATGGGACAGAAAATTAGTATTTATTACTGCGTTAGTCTTGAGAGAAAAGAATTTAAATCGGAGAATACTCCTTTATCTGTCATTTTAGGAATTAAAAATTGAGAAGGAGAGATGGAGGATCTTTAATATTTATTTTAGGGATAATAAATTATATATGTGTATGTATATATATATATATATATATATATATATATATATATATATATATATATAATGCACACAATATTTAAGACTACAGAAACAGAATAGAAAACACAGATACAGTTAGCTGTAAACAAATCGTTTTATTTTCTTTTTGAAACATTGGTACATTCTCACTACCCAATATGGCTGTTAACTTGCTGACTGCTGAAGGTATAATAAGGTAAAAGTTATGGCCATATGGTTACTATACGATTACAAAAAATTATAAGAATGATACTCGAAAACTTTGCACTTCAAATTCCAGTCACCTTTACCAAAGTACAGATATTTAAAACTTCTGATTGATGACACTGCAATTGTAGTTTTCATCAGCACCACACACGTAAACCATAAGCCAAAGCCGAAGTGTAACATTATTCAGTTCTTGTGTT
Organism: Pardosa pseudoannulata; assembly: GCA_032207245.1. Lineage (NCBI taxonomy): Eukaryota > Metazoa > Arthropoda > Arachnida > Araneae > Lycosidae > Pardosa > Pardosa pseudoannulata. Next base: position 18,643,618 of record CM063508.1, read on the forward strand.
ATATCTAAACAATTACTATATGATAACGTACGTCATAAGATAGGAAATAAATGAAATTTATGAGAATTGATCACCCTACATTTCTGGCACGACTCATACCATACATATATTTATGAGTATGTGCATGCTCATATATGTATGCATGTATATGTACGTATGTGTATGTATACATATACATATATATGTGTGTGTGTGTGTGTGTGTGTGTGTCTGTATGTGTGTGTGTCAGGTCTAAAAAAGGGGTAGTTGGAAATTACGTGAGTTATAAACTATTTTAAAAAGGGAACTCTTTTATAATAATAAAATAAATGAAAAAGACCCACGCTTGCGTAACTTTGTGGAGTAATGAAGGCGTAGAGATTTTTCACAGGAAGTTAAAGACTAATCAAACAGAAGGTCCGGGTATATGGAGCTGTCAACACCTTTTCACGTTTAGCTTCGCCACGAAAAAAAAGAAAATGGCAAAAGCCATGCCTGAAACAGGAAATCCAAAATAAAAAAGCAGTGTCTTTACTACGAAGGACAAATTATTCCATTCTCCTTAACACTCGAACATTTCACACACACACACACACACACACACACACACACACACAGATATATATATATATATATATATATATATATATATATATATATGTGTGTGTGTGTGTGTGTGTGTCTGTGAGTGTATGTATGTATGTATGTGTATATATATATATATACATACAAAAATACATATACACATATATATATGTCTATATATGTGACTATAAGTGTGTGTGTGTCCCCCCTCAAATGCTAGCCTCTTATGTATAAAGAAATATTTATGTAAGCTATAGTTTTGTTATTAAATTTCTTTAGTGTTTATTAGTAATATATTCCTAAACAGTTAAATTTTAATTCTTCAGTTCTTCCATTTAAAGTCTCTTGACACATCATTCATATTATACTGCATTATGTTTACTCTAATTTTCAGCAAAATTAACAACGCAGTTCAATTTACTTAACTATCGAAATATTTGTTATTCGAAAATTAATTTAATAATTTGAAAAAATTCAACTTAACGACCTAACTTTTTTATTAAAAGTTAATGTATTATTATAAATGCCCCGAAACCCTTTAGAAACAATTAATTTGGAATCGGAAAAAAATAATAGTTTTGTTTTTCTTAAGTAAATTGGTGAATCCTCATAATTTCACATTCTTTTTATAGAAATTATTATTCCCTGTAGTCTTTATTTCTACTTAAAAAATTATTTAATAACACTCTCCCAAATTTAATAACCTTATTTGTGACGTTAAGTACATTTGAAATTTTAAATGTATTCCTGTAAGTGGTATCGTACAAAAAAATATATTTAAACAAAAAAAATTATATAGTTCTATTTTTTTAAGAATTTTAAGAAACCATAAAAATTATTCTTACCACATTTTTGTAGGAATCATTTTTCCTTGCAATAATGTTTCCATTTAAAGAAATTATTAAATTACTTTCTTTTTAAAGTAGGGAAGTCGTAATCTTATTAGGACACTAAGCAGTTTAGACTTATAAAAACGTCTGAAATAAAAAGCTTAAAAATTAAATTGTATATATATATATATATATATATATATATATATTGTAATGAATTCTCGTGACATTGAATTTTCAGAAACAGACTTATCTAAGACCGTGAGAAAACCCTTCCTAACGTGGAAATAGCAAACGTACCTTTTTGGAAGCATTTGAACTGAGCTCTTCTTTACCTTGTGAAAGGACGTTGTTTCTAGCAGAGTAGGATGTTGAATAGAGGATTCTTGACACCGAGGACCATCTCAATCATTCTGTCTGAGAAATTCATTGGGATTCTAGCGAAGTGTTTCCAGTGTTCGTTTCAATGGCATCCCGAAGAAAAACTCTCACACGACAGCAATCCTCTACATTGTAAGGGAAGCAGCAATACTTTCCTCCAAGGGTTTGTCCAGAGCCATCGATTAATGATCAGCGAGATTGCTCCCGATTACTGCAAACTTGCCGATTAATAAACTTCCCTGGCACCTGCTGGCGGGAGAGTCTACACGCGCTTTTCCCACCACGTCATCAACCAGCTGTCCAATCAGCTGAGATGGACATTTTGTGGTCAGACGAAGATATAAAAGGCAAGAGTTGGAGGCCCAGGGAGAATTTTTGACCGATCGAGTCTCCTGTGAGTTAACTCATCGGCACAGAACGTAGAGAGAGTGACTGAGAGTGACCTCCCCCCCTTTTTTTTCCTTAGGAAGCTGATTCCTGCAACGATCATCATTTTCATGCGTAGATATTCATCATTTTCATTGTATTTATCATACTTCAACATTGTGTTTCTAAATAAATATCTTTAGTCTGTACGTAGGCCTCCACCCCTTCCCACCTTTTCGAGCGTTTAATGTTATTATTTCAAGCCGTATTTTCACCGGTTAAGAACAGGGGATTTATTTTATCAAATTATCACATATTAAATAGGTAAAAAAAATTACCAGCATTATGACGTCATTCCTTTAACCATCTCATTTAATCATTTCTTATTTTAAATTATTTAAATATCGTCTGCATTATTTTCACACGTTTCATCACTGAACTTAGATATTACGGGAATTATTTTCTTTTATATTTGGCTTAAATAATAGATTAGGTTCATATGGGATAATTTAATAATTAATCATCGATTCTTTTTTTTTTTTTCAAGATAATTCTCATCCAAAAAACTAACCATTTTCTCTCCTACCTCATAGGGTACTTTACAATTCTGGTAAATTAAAAATTTTACTGATCCCGTCTATGACATTCTATATGCTAGTACATAAAGTGTCATGAATTGGATTAGTTAAACTGCATGTAATTTCATTGTAACCTGAAAAATACATTTGCAACCGCATGGTGTCTTTTATTTTACACCCCAAATTTTTACCAGGTTTAAGTTTGCTTACTAAATACTAGAGCATAATTAATTTAAGCTCCAATAACTACCAGACGATTTTAAACTAAAGGGATTAAATAAATAATTAATCGAAAAATATTGCAAAAACTAATTGTAACATATTCTTTTATTCTTCTTTTACAAAATTACATTCTTTGTATGACCACAAAATTAGAATAAAATAAGACATAATTAGTATTTTAAGAAACTACTTGTTATAGTAGCAAATAGATTCTTCTAGCTTTTAAGGCTAGCTTTTGCAAACCTTTATAAGCATGTATAATCGGGCTTATATGCATGGAAATAAATTCTAAATTTGTCAACCACCTGTGACCCTTTCTAAGAAATGTTTTTATGCTTTTCATAGTTGGAAATTCCTTTTTAAGAGTTTCATTGGAAACTAGTATTGGCTGTACCAACGAGGACCATCTACCTTAAAACAAAACTTTAAGATGTTTTGAATGCCCCAGGTGTACAATCTACAGCAGCTCATAATATACAATGCATTATAAATACAGTAATAATATTACAAAACAACACATACAAATACGAAACAGACTAAATAACACTAGAAATATAAAAAGTAATAATAATAACAAAATAAAAATAATTAATAATAATAATTACAAGATAATTGTATGAAAATAAATACAATAGCTTGGTACAGTGAAATTTATATATTCAGAATCAGCCTTGTTACGGGGCCTGCAGATTCTCTGAATTTCCCATTAGCCAACCAAATAGGTTGCTTAGTTTGGATGAGAGGGTTTTGTTACAAAATAGCTGATCAGCCCAGACACCCTGGTATACAAACTTCGATAAATTTTTAAAAATCTTGTAATAAATTCTTCTTCGTCATCGTCAGCACTGCAGCCTGTTATAGGCCAAGGCCGTCTCGCGGAGATTCCTCCACCTGACAAAGACAATAGATCGCCAATGATGGCTCCCAGTTCTCTTAAATCCCTCTCTACAGAATCTATCCACCTGGTGAGGGGTATCCCTCTTTTTCGTTTGCCTTCAATTTTTGAAAAGGTCACTAGTTTAGTTGGGTTAGAATCTTCATATCTAAAAAGGTGCCCTAGCCATCTAATGCGACTGGCCTTAATAACTTTGACAATATCTGAGTCTTTAAATCTGTTGTATATTTCATAATTATATTGGATTCTATAGACATCACTTTGTTTAACTGCTCCAAAGATATTTTTCCAAGTATTTTTCTCTCAAAAATCAATAGCTTATTTTTTTCATATTTATTTAATGACCAGAACTCGTTGCCGTATAGAACAATAGGTCTGATTAAAGTTTTATATAAATTAATATTTGTTTTAACATTAATACATTTGGATTTGAAGTGGTTTCTCAACCCATAAAAACACTTGTAATACATACATAGAAAATATTTTGGAGAGTTTTAAGAACCTCCAAACCCCTCCACCTCCTATAAATAGATCCTTGATAGTAACTTTAAAAAAAAAGTGTTAAACTAGAAAAAGAAAACTGCGTTCAAATAACCGTAATTTCCTAGTACAGTAGAACCTCTTTTTAACGACCCCACGATACAAGGACAACTTCGTTAGAACGACCAAAGTCCCAAATATTTTATCATAGGAAAAAGTTAATTTTGAATCATTACAACGACCCCAAGTGTTATTTTTCGTTAAAACGACCGCCAAATTTAGTCTGCAGAACTCATGAGTAGGTGGGGTATTTCAAAATTATTGTACTGTGGTGCAACTTCAAGAAACCTGTACTTCTCTCTTTGTGTTTCCTTAAAGGAGGGAAGGGGGACTGACGAAAAGGGGAGAACTAAATTTGCAATTAGCTTTTGATGAGTTTGTTGCGGCAGACGAAACTTTACAGTGCTGCGGAGAAAATTTGAATGAGGACGATTTTATTGCCCTTATTACCGGAAATGTAAAAAATCTGCGATTCCAAAGAGAGAAGAAATCATTCAAGCTTTTGAAAAAGTGAATGAAAAAGAAGCTTTCAATGCAATCAATGCCTTGCGTCAATATTTTGAAGGACAATTTAACTCTGAACATTTCCTTCAAAATCTAACGGATATGGAATCAGTGATAATAAAAAAATTCCCAAATGAATTTGAAACAGGCGTCAATCAAAGACTTTTTTTTCAAAAATTCAGTAGTGGAAATACAAATAAATAGATGTGTTCTCTATGTATGTACTTTTGCATCATTTCTTTGCTCAATTTTTTTATTATATTTTCAATTCTTTACATAGACCATATGATGTTGGTCCCACAGGTGGTCGTTATACCGAGGTTCTACTGTATTACAATTGGTAATATTTTGAGCGTCTAAAAACATAAATAACTCAAAAATAAAAATACATTGTTTTATTATTATTTGGACATTGGAGTTGGTAATAACATAAAGTTTATATTTATAATGACTGTAAAATAATAGAAAATTTATCCTACAATCACAGATATGAATATATAACTGCACACAGTCTTTGAAAATTTTCATCAGTCCAAATGAATGCCATGCCTTTATTAGAAAATAAGCTCTTTCATTGAAACTTATCGAGTGGAGCAGTTAAATAAATTAACAGTAATTCATTTAAAGAATGCTGAGTAAACTAATATCTATTCGAAAACACTCCTCATATAATTGGCATTTTCATTAATGTTATTCTTATAAAATTAAATTGATCTTTTGTTTTCTTCGCGGAAAGTTAATTAGAAATAAATAATGAAGACTGTAACAGATGGTCAATTCATTGTTCGCTAGATAACAATGCAATGAGATAAAAATAAGTGAAATTCGATTGCCTTCAGAGGAAATTAAACAAAACCATAAGTTGCTTTTTAAAAATTGGGAGCATGATACAGATGAATTTATATGTAGTGGCTGGGAATAAATCCTCTATTGGTTTTAATGTCATTAAATACTTTATAATTTTACTAAATGTCCAATTTATTTCGCTATTAATCTAAGAGGGAGACTTGCATTGAAGTGTATCAAGCTGCCATTAATTTTATTCATAATCATTTTTTATGTTATAATTGAAATGGCTAAATCTAAAATACCTTCAGAGGAAATTAAATAATATCATAAATTATTTTTAAACAAATATAAATTCCTAATATAGTTAAATTTATGTATAGGCAGGGTATTGAAATACTATTTCTTTGTAATCATTTTAATTAATTGTTATTTTTTACAAAATTTTAGAGCGTGATTTTTCTAATTAATTAAAATTCAGTGTCTCGAATGTAAAAGCAGCATAAAAATATAAAATAAAAATATCTGCATTAATAAGATAAGAAACATAATTTTTTTTAAATATTTACCTATTTTAAGTTTATTACTAATAAAGATAAATAATAGTGTTATATAAAATATATAAGACGTTGAAATTAACGACAAAAGATATTTTAATTAAAAATTTTAAAAAAATACTAATTAAATCTCCAGTAATTTTTTTAAAACATACTCCCCGTACATTAAGTATAAATTAACTACCCTATTTATTTCTGCATCTTTAATAATTACATAGAAGCATAATTCGGTTTTCATTTATGTTAAATGCAAGTTATATATAACTATTTAACAAAGAAAGGTAATCCTATGTTATACTTTAAAGATAACCATACGTATATGAGTTTGAGGTCATATATTTTAGATTATGTATACACCAAACAGTTAAAACTTTATGACCTCGTTAGAGTTTTGACTACTATATGAACTTCTAAGAAAATAATTAGTGACTGCTTTACTATTTCTAACCGTTTAAAAGAACATATTTGATTTCTCTTTCCAGTAAAGTTTTGAAGCATAAACTACAAAGTGATCATAATGTTTTGGCTTTTCGGAGTATAATATTTTTGCGTAAGTATTTATGTATCAGTATAAAATTCATTCTGTATGGGTAAATGAAAAGCATCCAGTTTTGCGAAAATTTTTAGGTTCTTTTTAGGTTCTTTTCCTGGATTTCACACTCTATAATTCAACAAAATACTATACTTTTATAAAAGCATACCTACCTATCGTACAAACACTTTGATAAACAGCATATAAAAATGTGATAAAAAGTGTTTAAAAAATAATGCAGTTCTAACAATAAGGTGCGTTGAATAAATGAACCAATCACGTGGAAATGAATTTTGTGTTTTAAAACAAGGACAGGCAACGCACTCATCAATTTTTGCTCTCTCCCATAAATTGGATTGGTTCCTACTTACTAGGTCTCAATCCTCCCCTTCTATAGTACTCCCCCCCCTTCTTAAGGAATTGCTTGACGCTGCTGAAGCAGCAAAAAGTAGGACTCCCTCCTCGGAGGGTAAAATCCTAAGATTGCCATTGGTCGGCTCAACGAGAAATTCTAGTGGTCAATTTTTCTTGGCCGTTGAATCCCTCAGTTCTCTGTGCTTCCCTTGGGTTCAGTAATTTGTCTCTCTTGCTGTTAATTAAAAAAAATATATTATTTTGTGCTAATCTGTATTCGTAGCTTAATTCTGTAATTTCCTTATCATCACCCTAATTTCTTTCCAGCAACTTCATTTAATTTTACTTAAGCTGGTTAAATTGTTGGCTTCATTAGTGTTTTATTATTTCTCGTCGAAACTCATGCATCTCTGCCCTCCCACACTTAGATTTCTTTAACTTGTTGTCATGCCAACTCATTTTCCTAGTTTTGTACATATCCATCGTCAGTATTCCAGCACTAGAGGGCTTGGCCCAGGAAGTGCTGCAGCCAATTCTTTCTGTGAGCTTCTGTGAGCGCTCTCGTAACTGGAGGATTGCAGATTCGTAGCCCTAGCCGTCCTAACATCCAGTGTGTTCGTTAAATGTGACTGGAGCACGTGGAATACGTTGGTGGTCACAATGTCCTTCATGTTCTCAATCAGCACCTCTGGTGGTGGCAGGCTATGGGTGTTCTCCTTGGTCAGTGCTTCTAAATTGCGAGGACTCTCTTGAGCAAGAAGTCATACTTTCATCCTTGAGGTGCTCGTTGAAAGGCGCACCTCTTTGCCATAATATGAATAGCCTCCGGCTTCATCATGCTTGGTCTGACCAAGTGTCATAAGACAACAATTACTAAATGAATAATAAACAGAAAAAAACCATGCAATTTATTTTTCATAATTTCTAACGAAAGGCCCTTTACCTTAATATGAGTACCATGTGGTTTAATCGGGCTTGGTTTGACCAAGTGGCATCAGAAGGAACAATAACAACAGAATTAAAACGAAAAAAGTCAAAACGTTAAAATGAAAGGTGCACCTTTTAGATTTAACCCTTTAAAGGTCACCAAACTAAATTCAAGGGAATTTAATGTAATAAGTTTATAAATGTTATCTATGAACCTTGTAGATGTAAAATATATGATAAGCTTTCTTTACATTCCTTAGGAGGATTTACCTTAGAGGATACCTAAGGAGGGTTTGAGGAGTCTGTCTAACCCTCCCCTTGTACAGCTTGAACATTATGCTTTTTTAAAAGTTTATACTGAAAGAACAATAAATAAAAATCCCTAAAATGGTATAATACTAAATAGCTTAACAATTTATAAGTGTTTGTATAGATACATTTATTTGGTGTCATAAGTAAGATAAATTGAATTACTGACTTCTCAGATACAGCAAGTTTAAATACGTATATTTCAAAAGAAAAAATAAATTAAATGTAGAGATATCATCTGTTGTAATGTTTAAAATGTCAAAAGCATAAAAAAATCGAAAAATCATCCACGTCTCCAAAAACATTTTTTTTTAATTACAGAAGCTCTTGATTCTACATCATTGGCTTCCATGCATCCCAGATATATGAGATTAGAGCCATAAATAATTATAAAAAGATAAAGTAAAGTACTCCAAAAAGTAAAGTTAAAAAAAATGCTTAGTAGGTGGTGTTGCAACGAAACCACTGTCCGCTAAAGGGTTAATACCAGTAGCATATGGCTCAATAGTGCTTTTTTTGTCTAAGTGGCATAAGAGAACAACAACAAAACGAGCAAGTGCGACTAAGAGTTTACAGTGGAATACATTACTTTTTCCCTTTCCAAAATTTGAATTAATTATTATTTTGTATGCTTACCTTGACATTTCGAGACTCTCAAAAGCTAATTATATATTTATTTCTGCAAAACAAATACAACCAAATATAGATATCATTATGCAATTTTATTATTTTGTATGCTTACCTTGACATTTCGAGACTCCAAAAGCTAATTATATATTTATTTCTGCAAAACAAATACAACCAAATATAGATATCATTATGCAATTTCGTTTTGTATTAGTATGGTTTGGTGTGTTACGGTCTACCGTATTACTCAAGAGGAATAAAGAGATAGTGGTCAACTGCTTCATTAAGATTCCGAATGACTAAGAACATCCCTGCCAGCAACGTTGTTCAAACCCGCAAATTCTAGTTTCGAACAGCAGCGCTCTTCCATTTGGGTCATCATTCAACTGTGTATTAATATGAGAAATACTGATAAATAACTAATACATTTTTGTAAGAACTTTGGTGTGTTACGGTCTACCGTATTACTCAAGAGGAATAAAGAGATAGTGGTCAACTGCTTCATTCCGATTCCAAATGACTAAGAACATCCCTGCCAGCAACGTTGTTCAAACCCGCAAATTCTAGTTTCGAACAGCAGCGCTCTTCCATTTGGCCATCGTTCAACTGTGTATTAATATGAGAAATACTGATAAATAACTAATACATTTTTGTAAGAACTTTGGTGTGTTACGGTCTACCGTATTACTCAAGAGGAATAAAGAGATAGTGGTCAACTGCTTCATTCCGATTCCGAATGACTAAGAACATCCCTGCCAGCAACGTTGTTCAAACCCGCAAATTCTAGTTTCGAACAGCAGCGCTCTTCCATTTGGGTCATCATTCAACTGTGTATTAATATGAGAAATACTGATAAATAACTAATACATTTTTGTAAGAACTTTGGTGTGTTACGGTCTACCGTATTACTCAAGAGGAATAAAGAGATAGTGGTCAACTGCTTCATTCCGATTCCGAATGACTAAGAACATCCCTGCCAGCAACGTTGTTCAAACCCGCAAATTCTAGTTTCGAACAGCAGCGCTCTTCCATTTGGCCATCGTTCAACTGTGTATTAATATGAGAAATATTGATAAATAACTAATACATTTTTTGTAAGAAATTTGGTGTGTTACGGTCTACCGTATTACTCAAGAGGAATAAAGAGATAGTGGTCAACTGCTTCATTCCGATTCCGAATGACTAAGAACATCCCTGCCAGCAACGTTGTTCAAACCCGCAAATTCTAGTTTCGAACAGCAGCGCTCTTCCATTTGGGTCATCATTCAACTGTGTATTAATATGAGAAATACTGATAAATAACTAATACATTTTTATAAGAATTTTATTGACTAATTTTATTAATATTTATAGTTTCGCTAGATATCAATGGTGTCGGAAATTTCATCTTTAAAATATAATAGTTATACTAAACAGAAATATTTATATTTAACCCTTTAGCGGACAGTGGTTTCGCAGGAAAACCCTCCTGTTAAACATTTTTTTTCTCTAATTTTTTGAGAAATATGAATGGTTTTTTATGTTTTTGACATTTAAAAATTACAATAAATGATAGTCCTACACTTAATTTATTTATTTATTTTGAAATATATGTATTTAAACTTGATGTACCTGGAAAGTTAGTAATTCGATTTTTTTTCACGTATGACCCCAAGCAAAAATATCTATTCAAACAAAAACTTATAAATTGTTAAGCTATTTATTTATTACACTTTTTGAGAACACTTATTTATTGTTCCTCTAATATAGTTAAAATTTTAAAATATTATGTTCACGCTGTACAATAGGGTGGGTTTGTCAGTTAACCCCCCTCAATCCCTCCTACGGTATTCTCTAATGCAAACCTAAGGATTATAAAGAAATATTTTAATACATTTTACATTTATAAGGTTCATAGGTAATATTTATGAACTAATTTCATTAAATTCCAAAGAGTTTATATAAGTGAACTTTAAAGGGTTAGAACAAAATACCTCTTTGATTGTTACACGATAAAAAATTGTATGATAATATTTATTTATTTGTTCAAGCTATTGTTTACAGGCCACATGAAACTGTCTTAAGAGCCCCAATATAACTGCAGGCCGCATTTTTTGTATTTTATCTTTTTAAAAGGTACTATACTTCATTTCTACGTAAATATTCAATATTTGTTGGGTAATAGTTTAATGGCTAAATTTCTAAATTAAAATTGAAAAATAAAAAAAAACTGGAATACAAATTCTTAAATTTAAATAAAATCATACGTTATTTTTCTTTATACATATTAAAATGAAATAATTATCCAGTAGCATGTGTGATGCCGCACCGTATTTCATATCCGAAACATAAACGTAAATAAAAAATGTGTACAGCTTTATATGTCTGAGAGAAATTCATATGGTGTACACATCGCTTATTTCATGTTACTGACTGTGTAGACATAAATAATATAATCAAAACAAAACCAGGACAAAACCAGATCATAACAATGAATTAGTTTACTTCAGAGTAACTTTTTAAAAGCTGGAAAATTTAAGTTCCTGTAACTCAACTTATATTCAAGTGACATATCTGAAATTTTCACTGGCATTCATTGATGTATTTTATTTGAACTGTCCTGGGGATTTTTAATCAGATATTAAAAGTTTGAAATATTTTTTCTTTGCCCCAAAAAATGGCTCGTATAAAAAAAACACTTTTCTTTTTAACTTTCCTAATTATTAAAAAATTTGAGGACAATATTTTGACAAACCCTGAAGACAAATTAATTTAAAGTGTTGTTTTTACTCAATGAAAAAGTTATTTGATAAGAGACTTTTTAAAGTATTATATTAAATTTTGAATATTCTTTATTTTTGAATATGAGTTTTTACATAAAATATTTAATATTTTACGAATTATTTCTATATAAAGTAATTGATATATAAGTATATATTCGAAGAAAATAACTGAAATACTTAAACTAATAATAACTAATAGGGAAATAATACTAACTAAAAGGAACTGTAAATTCTAAAGCGCTTTAAAGCATGGATTATCAAATTTTTTAGTGGGTTGCAGTGGGTTAAATTTACTAATATTTTTTTAAAGAGAGAGTTACAATCCATACACTGCGTACAAAAAAGCTATATACTATAGCTAGTTATGCATTTATATCTATGCTAGAGGTCTGATATAGGTGCAAGCTAATATCCATATACAGCGATTTCACGTAGTAGGGCAAATTCTTAAATTATGACAATTATGACTTTAGTTTCAAACGGAAGGGCTGTTTATTGCTTGTCTATTGGCTGTTGTAAACATGAAAATGAATGGGAAGGGCATTATAGTAGTTCGTGACGTTTCGACAAATTGCCTTATTGTCATGTAATTTTCTTTTCTCCACATTATGTATCACTTTAGTTAAGACAAATAAATAACCACTACAATTTTATAATACGAGGGTTGGAACTTTAATAGTGGCAACACTGCTGTTAAAAAACTAAGCAACAAAACCAAAGAATGTCACTTATACCACACGTAAGATACATACCTACCTTACCTCTCAGCAAAAAGATTCATTCTTCCTACGTCATACGAATGCTGAGTGACGCGAAGAACTGATCCTTGTATTAGATTGCTGTCTAAAGTAAGTGCTATCAGGATGTTTTCAAAACAAGTACTACGAAAATGGATAAAAATTCAATTGCCAGAAGTCGTACATCACAATAATGTCATCTAGGTCTTCAAGAGACTTGCGGAGAATCTGCATTGCCTTACATAACTATAGCAATATGGGTAAAAACCTTCAATGAAGAACGCCAAAATGTGGCAGACATGCATCGGCCAGGTCATCCTAGCGTCAGCGATGCAGAAGTGCATACTCTTGTCACACTAATGGACAGTGGTCGATACCAAACGAATCGTGAGCTGGCCCGAAGGACAAGATTTGTGCATACGACTGTGCTGCACATTCTGAAGTAACGCCTGAGCATGAGAAAAATTCTGCACTTTATGCAGAACGCCTCTATTATTCTGCATGACAATGCTCGGACACAAAAAACGCAAGATGTGAATCATTTGTTCAGTCGAAGAGGCTAGGAAGTGCTTTGTCATCCAACATACTCCCCAGATCTAAGCCCTTGTGACTTTGTTTTAGTCCCTATGATAAAGAAACCATTTCAGGGCATTCGCTTCAGAACTGTTCCAGTGATTCATGCGGCAATAGACCGGTCCATTCGAACTATCAACAGAACAGGCGCTGCTACAGGTGTTCTGCTACTTTCACATCGTTGGAAACGGTTTATACACAATGTTGGCGTCTATATTGAAGAAATGTAAAACACGGTGACATGAATCATTTTTGTATTCCATGTAAATAAATAACACGAAAAAACAGGAATAAAAGTGTTAAAAGTCTGTTATACTGTCGAAATTAGTTTCACATCATTCCACCTGAAAGAATTACAATATATATATGTTTATATATATATATATATATATATATATATATATATATATATATATATATATATATATATATATATATATATATATATATATATATATATATATATATATATATATATATACATATATACATATATATACATATATACATACATATATACAGATATATATACATATATATACATATATGTGTGTATATATATATGTATATATATATATATGTATATATATGTATATATATGTATATATATATATATATATATATATATATATATATATATATATATATATATATATATATATATATATATATATATATATATATATATATATATATATATATATATATATATATATATATATATATATATATATATATATATATATATATATATATATATATATATATATATATATATATATATATATATATATATATATATATATATATATATATATATATATATATATATATATATATATATATATATATATATATATATATATATATATATATATATATATATATATATATATATACATATATATATATATATATAATATATATATTATATATATATATATATATATATATATATATTATATATATATATATATATATATATATATATATATATATATATATATATATATATTATATATATAGCTTTGATGTCTAGGGATGCCGTAAGATAAGTTTGTTGATACATCAGAACAGGAGCTGCTACAGGTGTTCTGCGACTTTCACATCGTTGGAGATGGTTTATATACAATGTTGGCGACTATATTGAAGGACTGTAAAACACGGTGACATGAATCATTTTTGTATTCCATGTAAATAAATAGTTTCCACTAAGTTCCAACCTTCATACATTTATTGAGTAATTTTATTAATTGTACAAGTGTGTCTACATGCAAAGGTGACGGTAATTATGTATTTCAAATACAAATTTTTATACTAAACAGAAATATTTATATGTAATACTATATAAAAATGTATATCTTAACATTTTGGACGATAAAAAACTGTATAATAATCATATTTATTTATTTGATCAAGCTATTGCTCACGAACCACATGAAGTAGTCTCTCAAGCCCCAATTGACCCGCTGTCCTCCCTTTTCATATTTTGTTCGAATTCTGCTCTTTTCCAAATTTCATGTCTTTTTAAATCATAATACCTTCTTAAATCATTCTTAAATCAACTCTATGTTAATGCTCATCATTTGTTGGGTAATACTTAAATAGCTAAATTTCTAAGTTAAAATTACAAAAACAAAAAGCTAAAATTGAAATCCTTAAAGAAAGTTCTTAAATAAAGTGACACGCTGTTTTAAAAATCTGAAAGATTAGTACATTAAATTTATCAGCGATGACACTAAAAAACATTTTATCTGTATATATTTTAATGTCATTAAATATTTTAATTACTCTAGTAAGAGTCTAAATGGTTTTATTATTCATGTAAGGATTTATATTACATTATGACTGCAACGCCCACATTTATAACAACATATTTTTATGTTTTTTACTGATAAGTATTTCTTCTTCTACTATAGCACCACAGCCTTCTACAGGTCAAAGCTGTCTCTAAAGGTTTTTTTCTTCCATCTGGAATCATCCGTCGCCACAGTTCTCCACTGGTTGACTTCATTTTCATTCAGCGTTTTCTCAACCATATCAATCCACCTGGTGTTTGGTCTACCTCTTTTCCTTTTCCATCATCTTTTTGAAATGTAACTTTTTTTATTGGGTTTAAATCATTGCATCTATAAACGTGTCCCAATCATGTTAAGTGATAGATCTTTATAGTTTTCACAATATTTGGTTGTCCGAATTTAGAGTATAGTTCATGATTATAACGGGTTCTCCATACATTATTTTTTTAACAGCTCCAAATATTTTTCTTAGTGTTTTTAGTTCAAATATTAATACTTTATTTATCTCAGATTTGTCCATAGTCCAACACTCGCTTCCATACATAATTATTGGCTTTACTAAAGTTTTACAAAGATGAATTTTGTTTTTTATACCTAAGTGTTTTGATTTAAAGTGATTTCTCAGTCCGTAACAACATTTGTTTGCCATATTTAATCTGTTCCTAATTTCCATTTTAATATTATTATTTTTTGTTAAAATTGAGCCTAGATATTTGGACTGTGCAACATTTTCAAAGTTTTAATTTCCAATTGTCATTGGTTCTACATCATGTCTGTTATGTGTTACTGCCATAAACTTTGTTTTTCTGTTTTTTGTTAGTCCAATATTTTTAGCTGCCAGTTCGAGTGGGGGATAAAGCTTCATTTACTGATTTCGGGGTTCTGCCAATTATGTCAATATCATCTGTATATGCTAAAATTTATATAGATTTTATTAAAAAAAATAGGTTGATGGTGTCTGAATACCTAAGTCTCTTATAGCTTTTTCCAATGCGATATTAAACAATAGACGTGACAGGGAATCTCCCTGCTTCAGCCCTTTTTCTGTAAAAAGGAATTCAAATAGGCTGGTGCCAAGTTTGATTTTACACTGATAAGTAAATAGGAACAATAATAATATTCGTTTAGGAAATAAATTTAATAATAAACAAATACAAATTTAATACTAAACAAAAATATTTGTATTTAAAACAATGCAAAAATATCCCTTTGCTTTTAAGACGATAAAAAAATGTGATAATAATATCTATTTATTTGTTCAAGAATTTGTTTTAGGGCTATATGAACCGATCTCAGGACCTTAAATGGCCCACAAGACCTATTTTCTAGTCCCTGCTTTTAGGTGGGTCTGTACCTATCATTTTGGATTCCTCTCGTTCAACATTAACTCGTGAGAAAAATAAAACCATTTATAAATTAAATAGAAGCCCATGTACTATCTTCTATTTCAGCAAATTTCAAATAATTTACACTATCTTCGAATCTTCGGTTAGCAATATCGAAGATTTTAAGATATAATAATAGCTTGTGATTTTATATTCAAATTTTAAAAATAAAAATATTTTGAAGATATTAAAACCAAATATTGATGAGGTAAATTTAAACATTTAAACATCAATAAGTAATAGATCGACATTTCAAAAGTTCATCCAAGACCTACTCGAGAATCGATCCAAAACACATCAGAAGGAAGAACAATACGTTAAACACTATACTCTCTTAGAATCGACCTACAAGCGAGACAACAAAAATTCATTCCCACGACGACTTACTCGAGAATCATAATCCAAACCCACTCTGGAAGAATTGAACGAAACATACGTTAAACACTGATACTTTCTATACTATCTAGAATTGCTCCCTACAAGGGGACAACAAAAATTCATCCAAGACTTACTCGTGAATTGAATCCAAACACATCGGAAGAAAGAACAATACGCTAACCACTATACTATCTAAATCACTCTTTACAAAGGGTGACAGGAAAAATTCATCCAAGAACCTATCGAGAATCGACTCCAAACACATCAGAAGGAAGAACAATACGTATAAGCACTATACTCTCTAGAATCGCACCTCTACAAGGAGACAAACAAAATTCATCCCCACGACTTACTCGAGAATCAAATACCAAACACATCGGAAGAAAAGAACAATACGGTTAACCACTATACCTATCTAGAATCGCTCCCCGCTCCCTAAAAGGGGACAACAAAAATTCATCCCAAGACTTACTCGCGAATCGAATTCAAACACATCGAAGTAAGAACAATATGTTAGCCACTATTTTACTATCTCAAAATCGCTACCTACAAGGGGACAACAAAAATAAATTCCAGACACTCGAGAATCGAATCCAAACACATTGGGAAAAAGAACAATAAGCTAAGCACTATACTATCTAGAATCACTCTCTACAAGAGTACAACAAAATTTCACCTTAAGTCTTACTCGAGAATCGAAACCAAACACATCAGAAGAAAAAACAATACGCTAACCATTACACTATCAAGAATCGCTCCCTAAAAGGGAACAACAAAATTCCTCAAAGACTTACTCGAAAATCGAATCCAAACACTCGAAAGAAAAAACAATACTCTAACCACTACACTATCTAGAATTGCTCCCTACAAGGGGACAACAAAAATTCATCCAAGACTTACTCGTGAATTGAATCCAAACACATCGGAAGAAAGAACAATACGCTAACCACTATACTATCTAGAATCACTCTTTACAAGGGGACAGGAAAAATTCATCCAAGACCTACTCGAGAATCGAATCCAAACACATCAGAAGGAAGAACAATACGTTAAACACTATACTCTCTAGAATCGCACCCTACAAGGAGACAACAAAAATTCATCCACGACTTACTCGAGAATCAAATCCAAACACTCGGAAGAAAGAACAATACGTTAACCACTATACTATCTAGAATCGCTCCCTAAAAGGGGACAACAAAATTCATCCAAGACTTACTCGCGAATCGAATTCAAACACATCGGAAGTAAGAACTATATGTTAGCCACTATACTATCTCAAATCGCTACCTACAAGGGGACAACAAAAATAAATTCCAGACACTCGAGAATCGAATCCAAACACATTGGGAAAAAGAACAATAAGCTAAGCACTATACTATCTAGAATCACTCTCTACAAGAGTACAACAAAATTTCACCTTAAGTCTTACTCGAGAATCGAAACCAAACACATCAGAAGAAAAAACAATACGCTAACCATTACACTATCTAGAATCGCTCCCTACAAAGGGACAACAAAAATTCATCTAAGACTTACTAGAAAATCGAATCCAAACACTCGAAAGAAAGAACAATATATTAACCACTATACTATCTAGAATCGCTCCCTAAAAGGGGACAACAAAATTCATCCAAGACTTACTCACGAATCGAATCCAAACACATCGGAAGAAAGACGAATATATTAACCACTATATTATCTATAATCGCTCCCTAAAAGGGGACAACAAAATTCATCAAAGACTTACTCGAGAATAGAATCCAAACACATCGGAAGAAAGGACAATTTGTTAACCACTATACTATCTAGAAACGTTCCCTACAAGAAAACAACATAATTCCTCCAAGACTTACTCTCAAATCTAATCCAAGCACATCGAAAGAAAGCAATACGCTAACCAATATACTATCTAGAATCTCTTACAAGGGGACAACAAAAATTCATTCAAGACTTACTCGAAAATTGAATCCAAACACTCGGAAAAAAGAATAATAATCTAAGCATTATTTTATCTAGAATCACTCTCTACAAGAGGACAACAAAATTTCATCTCAAGTCTTACTGGAGAGTCGAAACCAAACACATCGGAAGGAAAAACAATAAGCTAACCACTACACTATCCAGAAATCAAAAACGCAAAGCAGTAAACTCTAAATTTTCTTAAAGGGGAGCTTAAAACCATAGATAACTAAGCACAAATATTTATATTTAATACAATACAAAAATATCCCTTTTGCTTATTAAAAGGTAAAAAGTTGTATAATAAAAAATATTTATGTATTTGATCAAGCAGTTTTTCGTGGTCCACATGAAATGGTTTCTCGATCTCAAATGACCCGTAGGCCATATTTTTTATCCCGTGCTTTAAGGTGGGTCTGTACCTCTGTACCTGTTACATTGGATTCCTCTTGTACTACAGAGGAATAATTTGGAACAAATATATTGAAATTTTCAGAATATAAATACAAATTTTAAAAGTTTAAATTTTTTTCAAAAATTAAATTAATTAAACATTTTTAAGATTTTTCATTTTATTTTAATGTTAGAAAGAAAAATAATTTCAAAATCGGTGTTGAATTTATTAGCATTTTACCTTACAATCTGCTGATTTTTGTTACTTTTTTATGTTGCAGAAGCAACATATAAGTAGGGCAGCATTGCTCCCTATGAGGGGCCAAAACACAAACACATCCAAGGCGTACTAGGGAAT